>CM053784.1:569092868-569585368 GCA_028749045.1 Cupressus sempervirens | reverse complement strand
TGGATGATTGAGCATTCTGATATGTAATTTATTAATAGACATTTGGAACAAAGTACATTGTTTAAGAACGTTGGATTTATCATTATTATTTCATGAGGATGTGATGTTAGATGGAATCATTAATAGTTAAATTAGATGTGATTCAATGTTAAGGGATCCTTAAAGAATGTAACCTGTTATGTATGTTTATGTTTACTTTTAGTTGAATGTTGATTATTGCTTTTGCTACTATGTTTTGAATGGTTTTACTTTCATGTTTCAAAAAAAAAAATGCTACCAAACTTAGTGAAACTTTAGGTTAATTCTTTGGATCCCTTGGTGGGGCATTACAATTTTGAAGTTTAGTTATTCTCATGAAGTAAGAAGAAATTTTCTCTCCTTTATTCATTTTAATATTTGACATTCTATCCTTTAATGTAATAATCCAAACAACATTTTTTATCTCAAACATATTTTCAAGAACATTGTACATCTCATGTGCAGTGTCTAGTTTTGAGATTACAGGGAGTAGATGAGTTTTAACACCATCCACAATAATTTTCATAGCCTTATTGTTGTCACTCTCCCATTTTTCATCATTTCCCTTAGGTGATGAATCAAATTTTTCAATAAATTTATTTAGACAATGTTCTTTAAGTAAGAGTTTTAGTCAAAGCTTCCAGCCTGCAAATTCTAAATCCCCTTCTAATCTATCCGCTAGACTCATACCATTCACCATTTTTATTTTAAATAATATTTGTTTAAAAATCTGATATTAGGATTACTCTTTTTTTTTTTAATAATAAACTTGCTCTGATACCATGTTAAAGTATCAAATTTAATACTAATATTATTGAAATTGATATAATACTGAAAGTAGAATGAAGATTCGATGCTCTATAAAATATATTGAAGGAAAAGAGTGAAGAATCTATTGCTCTACTATACTAGAAGACTTGTGAATGTATATGTTCATTTATGTTCGAAATAGGTATGGGCAATATAATATATATGCGACAAACTTAAAAAAAGGAGTCATTACCAATAGCCATGACTCATATTTGAGTCACGTATATTGGCATGACTGAAGTAAACTAAACCAAAGTTATTTATCATATATGTGCTAATAGTCAACTTAATAATCAATGCCTAATTTATATCAATTAAGATTATATTATACCAATGAATGAAGTCGATGAAAATAGATTATTTTATTCATTATCTTATTTATGTATTCATATTTTTATTTATATATATAAGTATATTAAAAACCTTATACATATAGAATATGAATAACATAAATATGAATATAAGAGTCATCAATAACTCTTCACTAATCTATACATTAACAAATAGTAACATACAAATTTTAGTAAATACACAATGGATACATGCATGGGTATAAATGTTTTATGGGTTCACTAAATTGTGAAAATGTTTTATTTATACATTTGGACCTTGAATAACTGATTCAACCCCCCTCTCACTTATTCTAAAGTAATTCCAACATCTACATGGTGCTCTTGGTAATACCAAGTGCACTCAGTGTGCTCTTGGACATGCCAAGTGTGCTCATTGTGTAGTTGTCTATGTTTTGGGCATAGTTGGGGCATTTTGATGCCCTAACTTGGCCTCGAGACCCCTATTTGACCTTGTTTGATCCTGATTGACTCCTAAGTGCCTAGAAAGTAGGAAAAAACATAGAAAAGCATGGAAAAGAGTAAAAAGCACAAAGAAGGCCTTGATGTACTTAGCAAAGGTCCTCTTTCTTACTATTGTTGGAAGGTATGGACTCATTTCCCATGGTGTTGCTCCTTGGGTAACCGATCCATTTTGCTTGCTCCAAAGCTCTTTTCTCCCAAGAGTGAAAGTGAAAATGACTTAAAAAACCCTCTCTAATCCATTTTTATAGTTTTTTTCTACCTATATGGATGTGAAAGAGGCCCTTTCTATGCTGGTCACAATGCCTTTTTGCACTCCAAAGCCCTTAACTTTCATATTTTAGCTTTGATTTGCAATTTGTCAGTTTCTATGGTTTTTTGTTCTTGTTGTCAATGAAATTGACCTATCATATTCCTATGTTGGTCAATTTCTCAAGGAGCACCAATATATACCACCATTATTGGGGCATGCTATTATGACTTTTTCATCAGCATTCTTTGACACAACACTCTAAATCAATTCTATCAAAGAGGGGCAAAGTGTAGATGCTCAAAAATGGTTTGAATCTATGGTTTCATCACATTTTCATACTAACTCATTCCATTTTCTCATTCCACTAACTCTAATCTTCTGGCCAACTTGGTCATATCTAAACAATGTCTATCATCATTTGTATCCTCTTTTACATTTATTTCAAAACCATTTCAAATCAACTCAGAACCATATCAAATTGACTTAGAATCGCCCCAAATCAACCTGGAATCACCCAAAATCAATATTAATCAACCTAGAACATGTCAAATATCCCAAATATATCATCATCTATCCAATCTTAGGAATTTTTGTCACTTTCAATGCCTTAGAAACCTATAAATCTATCAAATCTTATCAATCTGACCTTAGTACTATCATGGCTTAGTGCTAGGTCAAACAATCATTCACATCATCTGATCTTTGACATTGTCAACTCTCTTTATGTCAAATCATGGCATTATCAACCATTTAATAACATTGACAGTGTCCACTAATGTTATTATGATCAACCCTATCAACCAATCTAGATTTTGTAGCATTTTACAATGTCAGTTAAATGGTACGTGTCCTTAATTCATGTTAGGTGTCCTTGGCATGTTACCAATTTCAATCAATTGATTAATTTGATCTTGGATTTGGTCTATCCATCATCATCTTAGTCAATCTCCATTATCATCACATTTCATCAAAGGATACTATCACAATTATTTAATCAAATTGGCCAATCATCTACTAATTTTCTCCATAGGATTAAACAACCCATAATTTAATCCTGTGTCATTGCACTAATTATTCTTCTTAACTAACCTTCTCAATTAATTAATTGATTCATTATTCACAAACCATGGAGATTCTCGATTTTCTAAGTCATATTTTCCACCATTAATTTCATTTTTTTACTAATTTCTATTTGTGTGGAATAATGGATTATTAATTTAAATATTCTACATAATATTGACATCATTATGACACATGGGCATGACATGTCATGGATTCTCCATTTACACTTGGATAAGACATGCCATAATCCATATATTCTTATTCCTTACACATATCTATATTTGGCTTCTACTATCATAGATTCTTGGCTTTAAGTGGGTTTGAGATGTCATATGACGCATTATAGATCCTCTTCCATTTATATCCATGTTTGAATTCCAAAGCATCATACAATCCTATAGTTGACATCTTGTGTCATATGTGTCATGGATTCTCAAAAGAATCTCTTTCCAAGTCACATATCCAAGGTGACATTTCCAATGCTCTCATCTTATGAATTGATTATAAAATGAGCATTCTTCCTCTCATTTCTAGTCCCTAGCTATTTACTCTCTCTCTCTCTCTCTCTCTCTCTCTCTCTCTCTCTCTCTCTCTCTCTCTCATGCTAAAATCACATCTTCTAATATTCTAATAGTATTATCACTATCTTAGGCTTTTGCTTCCTAATTGTGTGTATTATAGGAAATTTGGAGCTACATCACATGGAGAAAAAAGGACATGGGAGTTACAAATGAAAGAGAAGGTTTTTGAAATTGTGTTACTTTTTTTTTTTTTTTGGCATTCATGGTAGACTAGAGGGTGTTAATTTATGTTTATTGAGTTTGTGATTTTCTTATAGTATATTATACATTAGCCCATTTTTTGGTCCTACAATACAATGGTGAATTGAGGAGGGATTATAGATTTCTCTTGTTTCTAAATTTTCTCCCTTGTAGATGCCTTGACTGCCTTCTCAATCTCATCAACACTTACCCATATAGGATTTTCACAAATTTTTCCTAGGTAGTGGATTCTACCAGTATTTTCTTCAAGTCTTCCTCTCTGAGGGGTTGATGTTATAAGTGATAGTATTAGAAACATCCTTAATATTTATAGTATCAGTGTCTGTATTCAACTTATGTTGAGGACTAGAAATTGGCACTAGTGTATCTAGTACACTCTATTCTATTTATTACTCAACCTCAGCTAGTGCCTGTGTGTCTATGTTCATTTTAGTGCCTTCCAAAATTTATCTTTTTGAGTGTCTTATTTGGTAACCTTAGTTACTTTTTTTTGTTCATCTTTGTCCTCACTTACCTCAATAGGCATCTGCTATATTACCTTGGGTGTTGTAAAACCATATAATGACTTCCACAACTATGTGGTTTTCTATAAAATATCTTCATTATTATTCTATACAACATCATCAATATTTATAGTATAATTGTCTATCTTCAACTCATGTTTAGGAATGGCACTCGACACTAGTGTATATAGTACACTCTATTCTATCTATTGATCAACCTCAGCTAGTGCCTGTGTGTTTATGTTCATTTTAGTGCCTTCCACAACTATATATTTTCATTGTCTTCTTTGGTAACCTTAGATATTGTTTCTTTGTCCTCACCTACCTCAATAGGTATTTTCTCTATTTCCTTGTGTGTTATCAAACCATATAATGACTTGCATAGCTAGGTGGTTTTCTACATAGCATCCTCAATATTATTTTGTAGTATTCTAAATGCTCTATATTTAGGTGAAAATTTCTTTGTGTGGTTATTTATTTCCTTTTTCATTGATGCCCTATCCAATTTTGGCATCACTTGTGCAAGTGTAGTCTCTCTAATTTGTCTTTCTATATTGAGACTGTATTACCACTTTTACTCAAGTAAGTCATATAGGTCTTTTGGTCATGAGTTGGAAATATCAATTAGAGTCTATTTGAATGTTTCCATCATGACATATATTGACTACTCTACTTGGTTCATCTCAAATTTTCTAAGTTGATCAAAATCAATATGTGTGAAACCAGATAAGTCAATATTATTCTTTATGTTTTCATATATATTGTCTAAATCTAAGGAAGGATTGTGACTTACCACTTTGAATTGGCTATTGTCATCAAATTTTGTCCTTTCTTCATCAAATTTAGCTGGAGCTATATACTTTCCCATCAATCTCTTCTTAGAATCTTCTTCTTTACTAGTTGATCTAGCCCTCTTCTCTTTTGGCTTTTCTACTTCTTAAGCCTTTTTAGCAATAGCTCTTATGCTTTCTCTAGTAGTATGGACTATAGGCTTAGGTTGTGTGGGTTTTGCAACCTTCTTTTGCATTCTCACTATTGGAGTGTTAACTTTTCTCTTCTTTGTCTCAATGGCTGTAAGTGATTTACTAGCTTCTTCTCCCTCAACACCTTCTTCAATTTCCACCTCTTCTCTGACCTTGAGTAATGGCTAGTGGTACTTGGGCAGGTACATCTTTACCTTCTTCATCGTCAACTTCTTCTTCTTTCACCCCCTCATCAAATTTCTCCTTAAGTTCCTTGACCATTTTATGTTTCTTTCTTATAACTAAGGTAGTCTTTAAATCCATTCTAATTTAGATTTAGCCACATCATAATTTCCAAAGGTAGTAGCCTTTGTATCTATTTCTTCTCTAAGTAATGTTGTAATAGCTATATAGGCTTCATCTACATTAATCGCATGGCCTAGTGGCCTTGGTGATCTTACTCTTGGGACTGCAACCTATACATATATGAAATTAGAGTCAACTAGAAAGAAAATATCATTGAAATTTTTCTCAACTAGTGAAACTAGCATCCTTGGTCTTTTCTTTATTGTCTTCTTAAAATCTTCAAAGTAGCTAGTCATTATAGACTCAAAATTTTTTTTAAGTTGCTCAAAAAATTTACCTATTTGCACTGTAATAGATCAATTTGTCTTCCATGAAACTTTACCAAAAGTAGGTAATGTATTTTGTACATAGAAGAAAATACATACAAGAATTAAAGAAAATTTTCATTGTGCACTCTTGGTCTTCCTTATTGCTCCCAATTTTTTTGACAATTGTTGCAACTACAACTCAAGAAGGTCATAAGTATGATCCTTCTTAACTATTTTGTAGTGCATGTTAATAGTAATAGAATTTTTGTACCATAATCCTTATTGAAAAATAAATTAGTGGATCTAAGATA
Source organism: Cupressus sempervirens (assembly GCA_028749045.1). NCBI lineage: Eukaryota > Viridiplantae > Streptophyta > Pinopsida > Cupressales > Cupressaceae > Cupressus > Cupressus sempervirens. Next base: position 569,579,241 of record CM053784.1, on the reverse strand, counting down.
ATGTCAATTGCCATTCCTCTTTTGTTCCACACTACCCCTATATTCTTCTCAATAACTTCTTTCACTTCACTCCTCATGGTTTTAGGTTAGTCTAGGGTTGGATACCTTGTTACTCTCTATACAATCTTCTTTTGTGATATTTATTGGTCCATTTTCCAACCATATAGAATTATCATGAATTTTTCGTAGAACTATCTGTATCCATTCCTTTTTGAAGACATTGGGGAAATCTAGGGCATGGGTTAACCATTTTATCTACAATTTTGAGTTCATCTTTCAATACTCTACTTTTACATAGTTTTCCATAGGTTTCTCTAATCTCCATGTCACCTATGCTACCTAACATACATGTGTGGCAATATCTCATATCTTGAATCATTAAAACTTGTGGTGGTATCATCAATAATGCACTAGATGGATCTTACTTTTAAGTAATATCAGGAATAGCTCTAAAGTTTGGCTATTTGATATCCTTTCTTATGAATTGTACATCCAAAAATTCTTTATCATCTTTAATCTTTGGAGCTAAAGAACTAGGTGCCATTATGAAAACTTGGGTTTGCAAAAATTCAAATTGCATAGTTCAACATGCAATAAATACTTTTGTAAATTTATTGAGATTGTGTCAAGAAACTATTGAATCCTATTTGCAAATGCTTGGATTGATCTCTTTAATTTTCCTTTATCTCTTTGTGCTCTTATTCAAATCCAAATGATGTCAACTAAGTAGAAATTGATCATATAGACATTAAAACCTCACTTATAGACATTAAAACCTCACATTTGGTGCCCAGTACTTACTATTAGCTATTTTGCCCTCTATCAAAATTGAAGAATTTTAACTTTAACATTGTATGATGTTCCTATATTTGAAATATTCAAATATTAGGGCATGATAAAATAAATCTTTAAAACCTTAGGTTATATCTTTATTTCCTATATGACTATTCATTTTAATATTTCTATGGGCCTACATCTTGTTCACCATCAAACAAAAAAGGATCGATTATTGTCACTTTTCCATTGTCAAAATTTATAGAAATTTTTTTCATAGTGAGAAAATAAATTTTTTTACATAGCACTATGGGTCCCTTTCCTTGGTCAGTGTCATCGTCAATTTTGTTTCTCTCCATCATCTAATCTTTTGAGATCTATAGTTGTCACTTTATCACTTTCCAGAAGTGTACGAACTTTATTTTATGAAAGAAAGTGAGAGCATGATACATATATAAGGTAGGCTTTCCTGAGGCTGATGGATTTGTTAGAATAGGGTCCAGTTGGTAGGTTTTCATTCACTCTTTTCTCGTCGGCCAATGTTTTCTCTGCATCTTTTGTTCACTGTCAGGTCTTTCAACATTGAGGGTTATCACTTTCTTACTTTTTGAAGATGCATAGATTTTTATTTCATGTGACGTAATGATAGTATAACACATGTCCAAGGGCCCATGGTTTAGAACAATTTAGCCACAAATATTTATAAAGGTGTCGATGGTGATGGTTAAATGTTTTCTGGCCATGGTGAATGTAAAGGTTAACTAGAGAAAGAAGGTGATGAGGGTTATATGATATGGTGGTGATATTATCAAGATCTCATGAGGTGGTGGAAATAAATAACATGATTGGTCCATGTGGTGCTCTCTGATTGCTTGACCTAGTTCACTTGCTGACATATTTGATTTGTCAAGCCAGAAATAAAGAATAATGTCTTTTTCTAAACAGTTTGATCCACAATTTATTTCAACCACCCTTGAATGAATGTAGGGAAAGAAACAAAAAAAATGACATCTCTCCATCATTTAGATTATCTATTTTCCTAGTTATACATTAAATAAAATCATTTCTATCACTTCAGGGTTTCTTCTAGTTAGGGTTTGATGATGTTTGTGCCTCTACAAGTGTACCAAAATCAAATCTATTTCTCAAATCACCCTTGATTTTTCCCTTAGGAATTAATGATATTGGTTGGATTAGTAACTTTTAGTAAAAGTTATCACAATTATTCTTCCACTATAAAAGTAGATTTTGTAACCCTTCTTAGGGTTGGTTCTCTCTTTAATCCTCTAGTATTGCCTTGTACTCTACTTCTATGATTTCCCCACCTCTACATTATTATAATCTTTTTTTTGTATCCATTCTGACATGAACATGCTATTCAAACATTCCTTTCCTCTTGTTAATGTATTGTCTATTTCTCTCTAATTGCATGACTATATCTATCTTTGGCTTTTGAATGTCATAGTGTGATGGCTCTTCCTTGTTGCATTGTCAAGTTTTTTGATCTACATGTGATAATTGGGATAAAAAAAATTAAAATTTTTATACTTTGAGATTGTGTTGATGAACTATACATTCTTGGGTAAAGTTAGGCTCCATTTTGGTGCATTTCCTCTTTAGGATAGATTAGGTTAATGTTTTATGCATGCCTTCTTCCCCTTTCCCCTTCAAGAGTAGTTAGGTGCATCTTAATAGAGAAGGAAGTCAACCTTCTCTAGAGACTCAACCTCATTATTCAAGTCCCAAAACTTGGAGGTTTATTCCATGTTTCACAAGGTTTCCTTTAGGTAAAATTGTCAAGAAAGAGTGCAAACTTTTTTGGCAATAGTTTTTGGCATGCCTAGTGGGACTAACATATCAAAAGATTTTAAGTTGATTGGTGTTAAAGAAGAATTTCAAGTTGAAGTTGAGGAGATAGTGCTTCTCTTAGTCCTTCAAGAGGCTCATTTTCAAAGCACTTGGAGAATCTTCTCTACTTCCAAATCAAGTTTTAGACCATAGTTTCAATACTTAGAGCTTTCATTTTCAAATCCTAGAAGAAGAAAGACTAGAGTATATGTTTCACTAGTTAGGAATGCAACAATAACACATACCCCTAAAAAATCCATCTCTACTCCTCCTATTGTTAGATTTATACCTAGAATACCATTTTATCATATCAATAGGACACTTGCTTATATGACTAGAGCTCATGCTTTTGCCACATTTAATGGTGGAAGTCCTCTCCTTTTGGCCTAAAGACATGACATACCAGTATAGCTCTTAAAACTGTACCTAATGTTAATGGTGAAACTTCCATCTCCCCTATAGAACTTATTTAAGAAATATCAAATGTTTCAAATATACATGGAATAACTAAAGATTATGTAGTAGTTAGGCTTCTAGCCTCATCCTTCAAAGGAAAAACACTCCAATGGTACAAAGGGTTGCTTCATAACTCTATAACAGATTGGGATGGGTTAGGAGAATCCCTATGCAAACATTTTGAAGATAAAAGTGACTATCTTTCACTTTTAAAGAAGATAACAACCATAAAGAGAGCAACCCATGAATACATGACTGAATTTAATTATATATTCCAAAAAATGGGATAGAATATCAACCCTAGTGAAGCATACTCCTAGTAGTGATTTTGTGTATTACCTCAGAGCCTTTAATAGTGATATTTCTTCCATCTTATAATATATGAGAGGGGATACATTACTTGATTCTTATAAGACTGCTATCAAGGCAGAGAATATTTTGATACAAGGAGGAAATATAGCTCTAAGGTCTCCTATTCCTTTCTTCCCTAATATACCAAATCATCAACCAAAAGTAGCCCCTATCCTCACATCTTCCACATCACAACCCCTTGCTCTAGCCCCTTAGGCTTCCACATTATATAGTGAGCTAGGAAAGTTGAAGGCCCTAATGCAAGATATTGGGAAAAGGTTGCAAATTCAAGTTAAGAAGTTGGAAGATAGCTTCTCTGTGATTTAGAAGGTGAATAACAAAGTGATAAATTTGGAGAGATAACAAGCTTAGGGTAATAAGTATCCTCAACTACAATATCAAACTCCCTTGAATGGTAGACCTCCAAATCATAACCAATAGAATACTTCTTTTGATCAGAGTAGGTAAAATAGTTATTCTTCTACTTCAAATGCAAATTAAAGTAGGGCTTTAGTCCCTCAAAACAATATGGTTCAAGATCAAGATTTTTCCCTCTTGTAATTAATCCTATGCATATTGTATGTGTCAAAATGTTGAATCCTATTTAGCTTTGACAACTCAAAAACCTGTAGCAGGGAAATCATATAATGTAAGCCAACCCAAAGATGCCTCACATTTTCAACAACAAGGTGATTGATCCTTCATGAATCATCAAGTAGAAGAACATTTTCATGAGAATAAAGACCCCATTTCTCACAACACTAGGTTCAAGAGAAGGGCCATTGAAGATGCTATCCCTCCTCCTCCTAATCAAGCCTCAACATCAAATCCAATACCTCATGTACAAGTAGTAAATGATCAATTAAATGCTCCTCAATAGAAAGGGAAAAATAATAGCATAAGAGATGTGAATGGTCCCCAAGTTATTCCATCTCAGCCTCTACACATGTAGCTCCAAGGTTCCTAGCAAAGAACCTAATGTATCATTAAGTGTGGTAGAATAGATGAAGAAAAAAAATATGAACATTTCCATGTGGGATGTTTTTGCTACTACACCTATGCAAAAGAGGTTGCTACAAAAAGAATTAGAGAGCATTGAACCAAAGGATCTACCATCTAGCATGGAGAGTGTCATAAGTCTTGTGTAACCAAAAAAGGAAAGAGAGACAAGAAAGAAAATAAAACCTCCTCTAATTTGTGTCTCTCTAATTATAGGGGATAAGCTAGTCCAAAATTGCATGATTGATTCAGGGTCAAGTAGTTTAGTGATGCCTAAGTTTGTTTTTGATATTCTATAAATGAAATATGAGCCCATTATTAAGGATGTATTGCAGTTGGATGGTAGTAATGTCAAGACTATAGAAATCCTTAGGAATTTTGAAATGGCCCTACATGCATGCCTTGGTTGTACTATAATTGAAGATATATTAGTTCCTTAAGTTAAGCCACACTGTGCCATCTATCTTTCAAGAGATTTCACTACCCAAATAGGTGGCTACATATCCTCTGATTGGTCATATATATTTTTTAGAACAAGATATGGAAATAAAGTTTAAATCATAGAAGAGCCCTTGGCCCTTAATCATATTGACCCCTACATTCCCAATCTCATCAATATGAATTGCACTATCATAAAGATATATGAAAATGATATAGTAAATGAGCCTACTACTTCCCTAGTAGAGAAACTTGATTTTCTCTTAGACGAATGGGCCAATATATATTATTTTGATCTTATATCAAAAACCCTTAAGACAAACCTTGGTACTTATTGCATACTTGAAAAGGATACTTGTGTCCCCAAACTCATGAACAACAAAGAAGATATATGTAGGATATGAGGCATGTATTTTGACGGATCAAGGAATAAAAATGGATCAAGGGCTGGTGTGATGTTGGTTCCTGCTACACTACAAAGGTACTACTTCTCATTTAGGCTTCGATTCAGTTGAACCAATAACATAAAAGACTATGAGGCATTGATTCAAGGTCTCCTACCTGCTCAAAAAGAGGGATTCAAGGCTTAATTATATATAGAGATAGTAAGTTGAATGCCTATTAGGTGAGAAACACAAATATCACCAAGAAAGATTTGCTCAAATCTATAAACATAGAGTATGGGATTTTCTTGAAATTTTCAATGCATTTAATATTCAAAGAATCCTTAGGAAAGAGATAAGAAATGTTGATAGACTTGAAGAAGTGGGTTCATCTCATGATGTGTCAAGAAGCCTTGAAGATGAGAAGAAGTTTATTAGAGTGGTGGTTAGACCTAGTATCCTTGATAATGATGTCAATTGGTAAGTGTTTGAATTTGATGCAAAAATTATCAGTTTCTTGTAGAATGAAGCAAAAATATTCCTAGATAGAAAGTAATCAAGATGACATGACTGGTATGGGGATCAGAAATCTCAATTTCAATAAGTTGCATAAGGGTTTGATTACCTTAGAAATTGTCTTCAATCTTGATGACCAAGCAAGAGATAGATGCATGAACCTTGCTACAAGCAAGGATGAGCATATACTAGTCATGATTGTTGATGGAAGAACTCTAAACATGGCAAAGGTATGCACCAAAGTTGAACAAGAAAATTTCATTCATCTATGTCAAGATTTTAGTGTTGTGTTTGCATGGATATATGATGATTTAAAGGGTGTTGACCCAAGTTTGTTCCAACATATTATAGATTAGATTAATGATGTCAAACTTTTTAGGAAAAAGTACAAGCCAATGAATCCTAAAATTGAACCATTAATGAGAAAGGAGCTATCTAAGTTGATTGAAGCTAACATTATATTTCCTATCAACCACTCATCATGGGTAGCCAACCTTGTCCTTCTTAGGAAAAAGAGTGGAGAAATCAGACTATTTGTAGACTTTAAGGACCTTAAACAATCCTCACTTAAGGATCATCATCCCCTTCCTTCCATCAAAAAAATCCTATCTAGGGTCAATGGTTCAGAAAGGTTCTCATTACTAGATGGATTTTCAGCCAAAATCAAGTGTTCATCAAAGAGGATGATAGATACAAGACTACATTCACCACAAAGTGGGGCACCTATGCTTACAGTAAGATTCCATTTGGGCTAACCAATGTAGGTACCAAATATTAGAAGGAAATAGAGATGGCCTTTAAGAATATGATATAAAATTTTGTATTGGTTGACACTATAGTATATTAAAAAATGTGATAGATCATTTTGGCCATCTAAGAAAAGTGTTTGTTAGATCTAGAGAGTATTGAGTGTCTTTGAATCCAACCAAGTGTATCTTTGCCACCAATCAAGGGAAATTATTAGGACACAATATATCTAAGGATGGTCTGACCATTGATCTAGAGAGAACTAAAGAAATACTTTCTCTCTCCCTTCCTAACTACAAGAAAGGGCTATAAAGTTTTCTTGGTAGAATAAATTTTGTGAGGAGATTCATTCCTAATTATGATCAAGAAGAACATGATCTCTACATGGACCAAGGAAGGGAAATCAATATTTGAAGTGATCAAAGCAACCATAGCCTTAGCCCCTATTCTCATTAATCCAAATTTTGATAAGGATTTCATTCCTTACACCTTAGGAGGTGAGTCAAGAATCTTTGCTATCTTGACTTAATAAAATGACAAGAATGAAGAGCAAAATATAACCTTCTTTAGTGGAGGACTTAAAGAGTACGAAGAAAAGTACAACTATGTGGAGAAGAAATCTCTTGTACTCATAAGATCTTTGAAGAAATTTAGTCATCTTCTATCTCAGAACAAGATTCATTTATTGGTCTCTCATGCAAGAGTTAAATATTTCCTTTTGAGCAAGGATATTAGTGAGAAAAGATTAGGTTAAATCACTTAAGTGATGGAGTATGACATGGACATTGAGGTCACTAAGTTGGTAAGAGGGAAAGGACTATGCAAGTAGGTGGTCTCATCTCAAGAATTAGATGAGGAAGTTTCCTTGGTATTGATAGAATAATAGGAGGTGAGAAATGATAATCCAAAGAGTTGGATAAATGACATGATTATTGACATTCCAATCCTATTTTTTATTAGTGACATGCACTTATTTAGATTGTAAGTATCTATCGAGCAATTAATAGTGATAACCAAGAATTTTAGTTGCAATCAAGTTTTGTAGTTGCTATTGCGTCCTTTCGATAGATTTTAGTTTATGTTGAGTAGTTACTACTATGGTGATAATTAGCAATGTAAACTAAGCATATCAGTGTATGCCAAGTTGACACATTTAAACCGAGTTGTGCAGTGCTTACCAAGTTTGTAGTTGATGGGATGCAATTCTAGTATTAACTGAGCTACTTAAAGTTAACCAAGTGAATCTATTTATACCGAGCTTGTAGTGATAGCATTGACCAAGCTATGCAGTGTGAATCAAGTGACTCAATTTATTTGTTGATTTTCATAGTAATTGTTAAGTCACTAGTGTAGACTAAGTTCAAGATTACTTCGAAGTGATCAGTATGGACCAAGCTTCTATGTCTACCATAAGCATGATGATGCCACATATTGATAGTGGATTTCAAGTATTAGAACCTCACTAATTCATTCTTTAGAACCTGAGTTTCTACACTCTGGTCAACTTTGTGATTTTTGTGCAAACTTGTATTGTGGACAAACTTGTAATTTATAAATTGAATTGGTATATATGTCACATTGAATGACATGGCATGGAAGTAATGTAATAATTAAAGAAGAAGAAAAATGAATTACAAAGGCTACAATAGTTTAATGAGTACAAAGATTTATCTATCATAGTAAGGTGATTTCTACACTCAAAGTAATCTCATTCAGCAAACCAAGTTGCAAATTAGAGATTAGGTACTGCTTCATCCTAATAGGTAGACTGGTCAAATCCTTTAACAAGGTAGACCTAACAGTCTTGTGTAAATCTTTTTACTGAGTGCATACTTCATTTTGTGTTTGTAAGTCATTTTCCAAGGTGGACCTAGTAGTCCTTATTGCTCCTAATAGGGAAAATGGTTAGAAGTGATCATTGTAAGCCTTAATAGGTCAACTTTATACTATACTACTAAAGCTAATTGGGTGTCATCTCTACCATAGTTTTACTTTCTATTTGGAAGGTTTCTAGGTTACCAAATTGCATGTCAAAAGTGTTATGTATGCTTTAAAGTTTTCAGCCTCTTATGCATGCAATTAGATTAGAATATACATGAAGGATTAATTTCTAATCAAGGATTAAGTTTTATAAGTTCCTGATTCACCCCTCTCCTCTCAGTAACTTAGCCTATCATAATATTTCCAACAATTGGTATCAGAGCTTTGTAGTTCTCAAAGAAAAGTTTAACAACTTGAGCAAAGATCAAAGGCAATGGATGTATTTAGACTTGATAAGGCTATTGACAATTAGAAGCTAGATTTAGAATTGGTTATTGGATAACTCAAGAAAGAAAAACATCAATTCTCTCAATCCCTAAAAAGAAAAAAAGATCTTGCAATCCAAATGAGGGATGAACTCTACACTGAAGAAAGAATTGATGACATCCATTCAAGAAATTCAGATGAAGCAATCAAATAACTATTTGAAAAGAATAATACTCTTCAATAAGAAGTAAGAAAACTAAGAAGAGCAAGAAATTCAATTAGTAAGATTGTGTGAAGTCATGGAAGAGAAAAATAAGATAAGAGAAGAGAAAGAAGGAAATAACAATGAAATTTAGCACCTATCCCTTCAGAAAGAAAAGCTAATTGATCAGCTCATCAATGTAAATGAAGAAATCATGAATCTAAGATTAGAGAATGAAACATTGTAGAATGATCTAAATATTGAAAGAATAACGAAATCTGAAGCAGACATGAATTAGTTGAATGAGTAAAGTCGTTACAGGCAACAAGGAAAAGTAGTAACTGGATATATAGAAGAAGATGAATCATCCAAACAAGTAGCTAAAAAGAATAAAAAAACCCACTTATAATCACTGTGGTAATATAGGTCATACATCAAACAAATGTTGGAGGAATGGGAAAGAAAAATTCAATGGAAAATGCTACAATTGTAATCAACATGATCATAGAGAAAATGAATGCAAATAAAAACCAAAATTTGAAGATAAATCTCACAAATGTAAGAAGCATGGACACAAGCCATTAAATTGCAAAACTAAGATATTGAATCTAGTAGAATAGATTGTAAAAGCTATATTTGGTTGGGACTATAACACTCAGTGTAAATGCCATTATTGTGGAGAATTTGGACACATTGGAATAAATTATGAGCAACATCACATAAGGAGAAGAGATACTACTAGAAGATGTTGCATTTCTACAAAACTTGGTCATCTTGCCAAGAAATGTATGAAAACTAAAAGAATTGAAGATGAAAAGAAGGCAAAAACCGATAACATCAGAAAGTAGATGAGACAACAATGGGTTCCAAAATATTCTAAAAATGCAAGTCCAAGCAATGATGATCAAGTCACTCAAGAATTGGGTGACTCCACAATTTCCACTTGATTTTTCAAAGTGGAACTAGAAATAGGATACTAAAAAGACATCTAATATCAGTTCTAGTTGATAGGACAAAAGATCCATATCAACATTCAAGATGCAAAGGGATCATCAGGTAAGAGATTATAATCACTACCAAGAGACGTCGGGTTGCAAATTTTGCCAAGCAAGGTCAGGAGTAACTAATTTTTTTTTTGTTACCAAATCATGAAAGACTATCGAGTATTCAATGAAAGTGAAGTGGAGACAGTCTGTCATTTGAGTGAACAATTGTACTAGGCATTTATGGTGATCAAAAGGAGAAATTTGATAAAATGGGTGAAATCAAAGTCATTTCTTAGTGTGAATTTTTTAGAGCTATCTATGTAGAGAAATCTTTAGAGCATTCAAGTGATTTTAGCAAATTGTTACTAAAAGTTTTTGTATTCTCTCAAATCCTACCAAGCAAAGATGGCATCCACTACTAGCAAAACAAAGAGAGGTTCAAACATATTGGTTCAAGGTGTGGAATGGAAGGCACCAAATTTCAAGTTGACTCCTACTATTGTAGAAACCCCATATCTAAGTGGAGCACAATCACAAATTCCACGAAAGGTACTGTTAATCAATGATATTCATTTGCATTTCAAATGTGCTATTCAAGATATTAGAACACTAGAAATGGATGACTCATTGAATGAGTTATGTGTTAATGGTGTGTTGAAACCAGAACATCAAAATCTTCAAAAAAAAGGTTTAACTCACATTCTATTTATGCCATAGGATTTCCAAGTAAAATGGATAAGATTTATCCTTAGTCATGTGTACAATTGTTAGTTGTGGTTGGAACAACCAATTTTGATAACTAAGAAGATGATCCACAAGATCACTAGTGTTCTACTATTGACAAAGGAAAAAATGACTAAAACCCTAGGTTGGGTTGAACTAGAGAAGAAAATGCTTCCTAAGTGGGATGTGTAGGCACTCAAAATTGTAGCCTCGATTTTGAGTACCATTGAGAAACTAAGCCCTATAAATGCTTTTTGATGCCTATGTACCCGGATGTACTTGAGAATCTTATGAAGTCTTTAATGTTTCTCACACCTTCCATTCAGTATGTCTATGTGTTTCATGAAGCTAAACTAACACTTTGAGTCATTTCGTGAAGCCTTGTTTTGAGCATTTGTCAAATCTACATTTTTGCTCAAGTGTTAAGCAATGACAGAAGGTTTTGTTTGCAATTGAATATCTTGCACCTAGTAATGTTTTATGACATGCCACTTTGGGAGTGTCTAGTGTCCATACCAAAGAGCTCATGTTTATAATTTTGAGTTGTTTTGAATCTATTTGACTAGGTTTTGAAACCCTCAAAGTTAGTCTTTTAATGTTGTCATTCTAATGCAATTAGTTCCAAATTCTAGGAAGCCCTGTTTGATGTATTATAACTTTGACCTAGTTGACCAAAATGTTGAATTTCCTTTTGTATTTAATTTTAGAGGTCAAAGACTCATTATGTTTCAAGTTTGAGCTTATGAAAAATCTATTTGATTAGTTTTCAAATGTGATTCCAAATGCAATTTCTAACTTCTATTGGTTTCAAGAAATGCAAATTTGTCAGAACCCCTGTTCGTAATGTTATAACTTGAAATCCATGGTAGGTGAGGTCAAATGAATTATACCAATATGTTTTACTCTAGAAATATTTTAAGTGTGCCAATTTGCAAGTTATGACGAATCCGTCTGCACACTTTTCCAGGTCAATTCCATTTGCAAAATTCATTTTTCTGTCAATGTTCTCAGTTTACAAATTTGAGTAGCCCCCTTTAACTACTTTCCATTTGTGCCCAATTATTTATCATGAGCCCAAAAAATAGATTTATAGTCCCCTCATGATAGAGAATCAATGCCCTAGTTTGCATGCCCCCAAGTGTCAGTTTACCCAATTTTTTAAGCCAATTCTGAACCCAATTTAGTGTTTTCTGACATGTTTACTTGCATGTGATTTTAAGAAGGAAACCTTGATAGTCAATATCTTTTGACTAAGAATTTTTCATGAGATGAGATTTGATAGGGTAGAAGTATGTAGAATATAGAATTAGTATGTCAGATGTCAGAGCCAAGCCAAGTGTTTGGATCAGTTTCAAGGATAGTCAAAGGACCTTTTGGCATTAAGTTGACTAGTTGTAGAAAGAGATGAAACAAGTTTCAAATTTTGATTCAGTGATAAAATCTAAGTTTGATTTGTATGAGATGGTGAATAGTTCATTTCTACAATTCACTTGTACAGAAACAAAATTTTTTTAGCCGGACCCACTTTGGGGCTTGACTAATTCCATCTGATTGATAAGGCATGCTGAATTTTTCAAAGTGACTAAAATGGTTTATAATGAAATTATTTTAATAAAGCGTCATAGTGCAAAGGTGAAAAATGATAGTGGTGTTGACTGTAAGAAAGGTTGCACTGAAAATGAGTAATCATATGCATAAAGTCCACTGAAAGTTAAAAATCCATAGGATAGTGTCTTTCAATGGGCATGTGACTATCGTAGTACTATCTAAGAGAGAGTAGTTTGGAAAGGGAAAAAAGGCACGTCTTTTGTGTCAAGAAAGGCATCAATAAAAAAGAGTCAAATTAATAAAGGAATAAAACTTGCAAGTCACTTTGCAAAGTTTGAGAGGTGACATGTGCAAGAAGAAGATGTCTGCAATGAGAATGTTGGTTCCATGCCAAATGAGACTTCATATCTGTATCAAGAATGTAAAATGATAAACTTGGCAATAGAGATCATACATCAAGTTGGTTTTGTTTTTCCTTTGAATCATTGTCAAAACCTTTTTCAATAAATAATCCAACATTGTTCTATGAGAAGTGCACCATACAGGTTGGGATCTATGCTACTATAGAAGGGTCATGGTTCAATTTATATTTATGTGCAAAATAGTAAATTTTCTTAGCAGTGTTGAAGGTGGAGATGCATGTTATTGTTACCATTCTTTAATTTTGTTCCCTAATCTATGCTCAACAATACAAGGAAACATATTAATAGACTTTCATTCACCTTTTGATAAAAAATTCAAGCTAAGATGACATTAGTAGGCACTCATGTGAAATCTAAAAGTTGCTAGCTAATATGGGGAGTCCAAGGCTTGGTGGAAGCTGCAGTGAATAGGGAGAACCAAACTCAACTGAAGGAGTAGATCCACATGTAGAATGCTAAGAAGAAATGGAAGCAAAGGGCAATCAAGTCTCATGTTTCCCAATCTTCCATATAGCTAAACAGGCGAGGAAACCCATGACATAAAGAGCAACTTGTATGCAAAATCCCACAAGCAGTCACATTAATACAAGAATTGCAAGAACATTTGTCTACCTTATGCTAGCATATGCATTCTCATTGCCATGTCTTCATTTGTGGGAGTGCTCATAGAAATTACATTAGTAGATATTCACAGCGAGTCATGACCAAAGCTAGGGTCTTCTCTCTCTCTGAATGTTTTCCTTCTAATATATTGTCAGTCAAATTCAATAACTTAATAAATAAAGTCTTGAGCATTTTATATGTTATGCTCTCGATTTGTAACTACACAATCTGAGTAGATGGTCTACTCTTCATTATTTAACAAGAAAAAATTTGCAAAGAAGTAGCCCATGCAAGAAACGGAGCAACGAAGGAAAGACAACATGAATGGGGAAGCTCATGCCAAGAGGATCAACATTCCACATCCTAGCAAGGGGTTGTGAGTGCTGAAAGGTGTAGCATTATGGAGAGTTTGGCGTCCAAATGGGCAGCTCCATGCTGGAGAGCAAGACCTCCATGTAGAGTAATGACACCCATGGCTTGTAGGTTCATGCTTAAGGATGATATTGCTACAAATAGACAAGAAGCTATGGTAACAAAGTAAGTAATCCCCATGCCCAATAAAGGAGCTTTCTATGTGCAAAGGGAGAAGCCACACTTTAAAAAGAAGACCATGAAATCGGGAGGTGTTAGAAACCATAGAGAAATGTTGTGTTGTTAAAGGAAAAGCATGGGATATGGGAATTGGGAAGCCTTCAAAGGCTTTTATCCCACATTTTCTATGTGGTTTAAATTTCATTTCTTTAAATACCCAAATGCCCATAGAGTAAAACATCTTAAGAAAGGGCCTTTTTGAAAGGCAAGGCTGCATGTTATAAGGTAGGCTCTATGCATCAGGTAGATGCTAGCTAGCAGCAATGAAGTCACAAATTTTAAACAAAAAATTGAGTGTGATGATGTGGCAGGAAGTGCTCAGATCATGCCATGTGGTTACATTGAACGACTAGTGCATGCCTGCAAAAGCAAGATGCTCGATGGTTAAATCATGCAAAAATGCGAGAAGATGACAAGTGGTAGTAGGTCCTGGCTAAGTGATGATGCGATGATTGATAGAAGCTCAAAGGACTAGCACTCAGATCATGCTACATGGCAGATCAAATGGTGTATGCAAGCCTGCAAAATGGATATGCTTGATCGTTAAGATATGCAGGATTGTAGGGGAGTGCCATGTGGTAGTGGGCCCAAGGTGGATTGTGACATGGTGGATGATGCAATGATCGAGCACCCAATGTGAGGCCACCATGTAGCACTCAGCCAAAGGAGAGTTTACCCTAAAATTGAAGTGGGTGAGTAAAAAACAAAATAATTTTAAAATGTCATTTTAAAATTATTTTTCCAAAATGGGTATTTGTGCAAATTTTTAAATCAAAAGGGGCATTTATTCTAAAGTTTAAATTTTTGAAATTTTAAAAGAGATGCAGACCTAAGCCATGTAGCAGAGGGATGATTTTCAAAATGGCTTCTTGGGGGTTCCTAGTAAGTAAATATAACAATGTTATATATCACTAGAATTGGGAGAAACTGAATTTTTCAAATATGAAGTTGGTTTTTGCACAAAATGCCATTGGTACATGCTATATGAGGTTTTTTTCTCTTAGATTGATTTACGTGTTTTATTAGGTGTTTTGAGTCACCAATTGTAAAATTTAGTGGACAAACACCCTAGACAAATCCAGTGACCCTTGTATCTAATCATTTTGAGTTTTCATGGTGTTTTGGCTTCAATTTGATCAATTGGCACATATCTAGGTTTAGTTAGTAGATCTTTGTCTTTTGCTGAGATACTTTGCATTTGGAAAGGAAAAATAGAAAAGATATGATTAGCAATTGAGGAGAGAAGGTAGAGAGATTCTTTTTAGCTTCTTAAGGGAGAATTTTGAAGGGACACATGTCAATTGCATAACTAATCTAGGAATTGACTCCTTTTTATTGATTCTTTCTTTTTCTCTTTTGCAAGGGTTGGAAAATATGAGAAAGTTTCTTAGGAATGAAGACATTTAGTAGAATTGGCCATAGAATTGATGAACTTTGAATGGAAGATCTAGGATGTGCTAGTTCTAGACCATGAAGCTTTTGCTTTGGCTGTGAAACCCCCTTCCCATCCCATTAGTTTCTCATTCTCACCATTTTTCTCTCTTGTATGATAGCATTGTTCCTTGTATGATCTAGTTTATTAGGTTCTTTATGAGTTAATTTCATGCATTTTTATGTATTATTTCAAGGAAATTAATACAAAGAACAAAAAATGTTGAGTTTCAATTTAAATCTTGTCTCCTTTCTTAGTGAGCTATGATGTTTTATGATCTTTGAACAAAGAGCCTAGATCATAGTTGCAGTTCCTTAAGGCTATATGTTGCTTCATTGTTGTTTGTAATTCAAGGAATTATGTAAATTCTTAAGGGAAATCAATAGGGTTGCATTTTTATTGAGGAGGATATTAGGTAAGAATGAGATTTAGATCAAACATTGATATCCAATTTATAGGGTAAATGGATAGATCTAGAGTCTTGGCATAAGATATGTGTTCTAGATATCCAAAATGCATGAGGGAGATTTGTTAATTGCCCAATCGATGAGGCACTAATCTGTTACAAGATCATAAGTTTTTATTTCATACCTAATTTTCATCCACTTTCCCCACCCACATAAAATCAAATCAAAATTCAAATCCTCTTTACATTTTATATTGAATCACTAGAACAGTCTAACCCTCACTCAGCTTATGAATTTCCTAGATTTGCAATTTACTACCATAGATCTATGTCATTACATGAGTTATTAGGAGATATAAGGGGTTGTTATCTACTCTTTTAAATTGAAGAATATGTTTTTTCATTGGTACCATATTATTTGAATCTAAGGTCCACTCACCTAGGTTTTGTAGAGCCTAAAGTAGAAGGGTCACACCTTATAGTTGGCCCAGTGTCTGAAAGGATATGTCAAAAATGGGAGTTAGCTGCCCCTAGATGTGTCTTATTCTCATTAGGGTAATTGAAAACCAGCAACATTTTCAAACACCAACAAAATGGTAACTCTTCTCAGGATAGAGGTTGTAAATGCCTAAATTAAGGAGTTAGAAATCTCTGATACATTGTGCTTATTCAGTTTTGTATGCAAGGATTTGTTCCCCAATGAGGTTTATTCATTTGCATTAGTAGTTCTCAAATTGGGTGTAAATTGTGTTGAGAAATGAGTAAATCCTAAATTAATTTAGTTTGGTGTGAATTTCTATTATAAAGTTTCAGAGTCAAAGGATTGATCAGTATCTTGTTCTCTTTTCAAAATGTTTGAGGATCTGCAAGTTTACTTAATGCTGAAAGTTTGGTTCAAAATTATATTAGTAATAATTTGTGTTTAAAAATATTTTCTCACAATTGTGAGTGGTGACTCTATCTCTACAACAAGTGGCATTTAATTGTATGTGTATTTTGTTGAGGGCTTTCAGCACATTGTTGGGCAGATCTAAATTTGTTGTTGAAATTTTTGTTTGGAAAGAGAAGTGTAGTTTGGATGTGATGGTGTTGAAGAGTTATGTTTTAGCTTTGTATAGAGGTTTCAAATTCAAGATAAATCTAAAGAGGGTTTCTTCCATTTGTTGTTGTTTCAAATTAGTTTGTAGTTCTGTTCAAATCTAATTCAATTCATGTCTCACTTAATGTGAGTGGCGATTCGAAGTTAATCTCTATACTAGTTTAGTTTTATACATGAATTGTGATTAGTTGTTGCAGGAGAAGAGTAGATTCAAAGAGGTTGAAACATTTAAAAGGTTTGAAAGATTTGTGATGCATTGCTTTTAAAAGTTCAGTAAAGAATTGATGAGATTTTGGGTTTGCTGTTGTAAGTAGTGGACTAAGAACTTTCAGCCATCTGGATCTTGAGGTATTTTATTTTTCATGATGTTATTCTTGACATGAAAAAAAGTGGTATGCGTATATGTTCTCCATCAAGATATTTTTAGCACTAGGAGGAGGACAATAGTGTGATGGGTTTTATACACATGATGAGAATAAGTTTCAACTTGTTGTATTTAAGTTTGTGAAATGTATTTGAAGAGAATTACTTGGTAGAAGGTTGTATAGATCTATTGCAAGTTGTGAATCTTAGATTTATTAGTGGTAAAAAATTTCAAATCTTTTCTCACAAAGTGTGAGTGGTGACTTAGTCTAAATCTTTGTGCCAGTGCATGGTTTATTTTGATATCAGAGGCTTTTAGTATTTGTGGGTAGATCTAGTTTGTTGGGAAAGATGAAGTATCAGGTTTCTTGATTAATGGTTTATGTGGTTGTTTGTATCTTCTAAAGTAATTGTTTTCAAAGGGTGAATCACTATTGTGATTTCATTTTACTCTTCAAGGAGGTGGTGGCTCTACAAAGATTTCTATCTACGATGTGAAAGATTTCATATTTGCACCTATGCCAATCAGCAGATCAGAGGTTTCATATAGCAACACATAAAAGGCATTTTAATTTTAATGCATCTATCTTTCATGAAAGTTGAATGAACAAAATGGTTGCCTCCATCTAGTGGTTTTAGCACTAAGAAAACTGAAGTAGGAGTTTTAAAATTTCAAGAGATGGATTTAGAGTCTAGGTCTGAAAATGATGTACCAACTCTTGAAAGTATTCGTGCAAATATTGCTTGGCTAAAAAGAGAAATTCATAATAAGACTATCATTGGCATAAGAAATACAATTGGTAATATTAAGGGTCTTAATGGATTTCAAACTTACGTGAAGTTTAAATTAGTAGTTATGAATCTTGATGAGTCCTTCAGACCTGAGAAGTCTTCATGGCTAGTGGTACTCTTAGAATTTTTTATGCCACATTCAGTTGATTGGTCAACCAAGTCAAGATTAGATAAGATTTGTGAAATCCAAGATTTTATCATGGAGATTGAAAGTGCTTTGAATGCTATTGAGTCTAATGATAATGAATGCAATGAATCTGTTGAAAATGGTATTGAAGATGAAGAATCTTAGTTTTATGAATTAGAGGATAGTAATTAGAAGTTTGATGACATGCATAATGTGGATTCATCTTGTTATGATGATGATTGAAAAGAAGAAGAAACATATAACAGTAGTAATAGTCTTTCTTCTAGTGATGAATAAGACTGTGTTATGATACTGGTTGCTAAGGTGTTGTCTAAAGAAGAAGATCTATGGGATAATCAAAATTCTAATTTTTAAGAATATGTAACTAATAGGTCTACTATTGTAAATATGCCAAGCCATTCAGATGATAATCACAACGAAGGAAAAGAAACTAGTAATGAAGTCTTGTTAAGTGTTGATGAGATTTTTGATTTTTTGGCTCATGGTTTTGAAAGGTATGCTAATCTATCCAAGGATACTTGTACTTTGCCACATTTTACAATTTCATATAGTGAAGTCATTTCCCCTAAATTTAATGATGATAGAGATATAGTTTCAGAATATGATCTATCAAGTTTTGGGGGTGTATGTGATGCTAATCTATATATCAATACACATGACGACTTCTATGTTGAAAATGAAGATGTAGAGATAAGGTTTGTTGCTAATTCATTATTCTCTTGTTTTCATGAGGCCAAGATACATTTAGATTTCTCATGTGATGAAGAAAGAAATAGTAATGAATTAGTTCATTCTAGTGAGTTATTTAAGGAAGAAATTGATATGGACCAACATATTGTGAACATGAAATTTCATGATGATTCTTATGATTTGGTATCTAATCATTTGTTGGAATGTGAAGAAAATGCAGCATATGTTCAATCTGATTTATGGAGTACTGATATTGCAAATGAGGAGAAATCAAATTTTACATTTTCTTCATATCTAGATGCACAAGGTGAGTTACCATCTGATTCATGTAACTTCTTGAATGAAGTAGAATACCAAGCTTTTTTGTTTCCAGTTGAATGTGTTCATAAGTTAGTTAGCAATGATTAGTTTCAGTTAAATATCATTAGTTATGATCATGCTGATTCGTATTTTTATAGTGAGCAAGATGAAGAAATTAATGTTGATTTGTGTTAGTGTAGTTTTTTATTTTTTCCTATTTTGCTAGGTTTTTCCTACACTTTTAATAATCTCGCTTAGGTTAATAAAGCATGTCTTATTAGATGAATGGTTGTGAGGTGTCACCTTCCTACATGTGAGCATCCATTAGCTATCTTGGGAAGATACTTTGCTATCTTTAGTCCGATAGATGGTTGCTCCTCATTGGTTGGTGTTGCCACCTCCTCTCTCTTCCTTGCCTATATAAGCATGCTACCTGGCTTGTATTTGTATCTCTTATTTTTGCATCCTCTTAATGCTATTTTGCTTCCAGCATTTGCATTACTCTCTTGGAGACTAACTCTATGATGTTATTTTGATTTTGTATCATTTGCATTCATAGTTTAGATATTTACTCTTTGCACTAGTTTTCTGGGTTATTAATCTTTTCAGATTCTAACAATTTGTACATGCACTATGAAGATGATGATAATAGTTTTGTTTTGCCTAACAAGGTGATTGAAAGTGCTGATGTATTGGGTGAAACAAAGGAAAAAGATAATTTTAGTTTTCCTCAAGAAAATGTCAATGAGAATCAGGTGTATGACAGAGGTAAGGACTTTTGAAAACTTTTCAGTGGCCTAGGGCCATTGCTTGTACATAGTAGGAGTAGTTGTTTTCCTACTTTGAATAAAGTTGTTCAAGAGAGAACATTTTTCTGTCAAGTGTGTGGTTTGCTCCTCCCAAAGATCTAAATCCCTGCCATGTCCACAAGGAAAATACATCCCTAGACAAAGCCATTGTTGGTGCTCAAAATTGTAACCTTGATTTTGAGTACCATTTAGAAACTAAGCCCTATAAATGCTTTTTGATGCCTATGTACCCTACTGTAGTTGAGAAGCTTATGAGGTTTTTAATGTTTCTAACACCTTCCATTCAGTATGTTTATGTGTTTCATGAAGCTAAACTAGCATTTTGTGAAGTCCCATTTTGAGCATTTGTCAAATCTATATTTTTGCTTGCGTCAAACAATGATAGGAGGCTGTGTTTGCAACTAAATATCTCATACCTAGTAATGTTTCATGAAATGCCACTTCCAGAGTGTCTAGTGTCCATACTAGAGAGCATATGTTTTAGATTTCAAGTCATTTCAAATCTATTTGACTAGGTTTTGAATCCCTCAAATTTGGTCTTTTAATGTTGTCATACTGATGCAATTAGTTTTGAATTCTAGGAAGCCCTGTTTGACATGTTATAACTTAGACCCAATTGACTAAAATGCTAAATTTCCTTTTGCATTGCATTTTAGAGGTTAGAGACTTGTTATGTTTTAGGTTTGAGCTTATGAAAAATCCATTTGATTAGGTTTCAAATGCGATTCCAAATGCAATTTCTAACTTTTACTAGTGTCAAGAAATGCAAATTTGTCAGAACCCCTGTTCATGACGTTATTACTTGAAATCCATGAAAGGTGAGGTCAAATTGATTATACCACTATGTTGTACTCTAAAAATACATTAAGTGTGCCAATTTGAAAGTCATGATGAATCCATCTACACACTTTCCTAGGTCAATTCTATTTGCAAAAATCATTTTCCTATTTGTGTTCTCAGTTTGCAAATTTGACTAGCCCACTTTGACTGCTTTCCATTTGTGCCTAGTTATTCATCATGAGCCCAAATCATAGACTTATAGGCTCCTCATGATAGATAATCAATGCCCTAGTTTTTGTGCCCCCAAGTGTCAATTTATCTAGTTTTTGAAGCTGATTCTAAACCCAATTTGGTGTTTTCTGACATGTTTACTTGCAGGTGATTTTAAGAAGGAAACTTTGACAGCCATTATCTTTTGATTAATAATTCATTATGAGACAAGATTCGACAGGGTAGAAGTATGTAGAAAAAAGAATCAGTATGTCAGATTTCAAAGCCAGGCCAGATACTTGGATTAGTTTTCAAGGACAATCAAAGGACCTTTTGGCATTAAGTTGACTAGTTGTAGAAAGAGATGAAACAAGTTTCAAATTTTGATTCAGTGTTAGATATGAGTTGGATTTGCATCAAATGGTGAATAGATCAGTTCTGTAGTTCAATGGTTTGGAAATGAAGCTTTTTTTAGCCGGACCCGCTTTGGGGCTCGACTAATTCCATTTGATTGATAAGGCATGCTGGAGTTTTGAAAGTGAGTAAAATAGTTTATAATGAATTTATTTTAATAAAGTGTCATAGTGCAAAGGTGAGAAATGATAGTGGTTTGAGTGTAAGAAAGGTTGCGCTAACGATGAGTGATCATATGCATAAAGTGCACTAAAAGTTGTAAATCCATAGGAGAGTGTCTTTCAATGGGCATGTGACTATCCTAGTACAATCTAAGAGAGAGTAGTTTGGAAAGGGACAAAAGGGGCATCTTTTGTGTCAAGAAAGGCATCAACAATGAAAAGTTGACTTAATAAAAGAATATAACTTGTAAGTCACTTTGTAAAGTTGGTTTTGGGAGGAAACATGTGCAAGAAGAAGATGTCTACAATGAGAATGTTGGTTCCATGCTAAATGAGACTCCATATATGTATCAAGAATGTAAAATGATAAACTTGGCAATAGAGATCACACATCGAGTTGGTTTTGTTTTTCCTTTGAATCATTGTCAAAACCATTTTCAAGAAATAATTCAACATTGTTCTATGAGAAGTACACCATATAGGTTGGGATTTGCACTACTGTAGAAGGGTCATAGTTCAATTTATATTTATGTGAAAAATAGTAAATTTTCTTAGTAGTATTGAAGGTGGAGATGTGTGTCATTGTTACCATTCTTTAATTTTGTTCCCTAACCTATGCTCAACAATACAAGGAAATATATTAATAGACTTTCATTCACCTTTTGATAAAAACTTCAAGCTAAGGCAACATCAATAGGTACTCATGTGAAATCTAAAAGCCACAAGCTAATATGGCACTAGTACATTTTAGGTCATTTTTAGACCAAAATTTTCAACCATTTATTAGATTGGTCAGACTATGGAAAGGGAAAATATGTTTTTTTAATCTATGCCCGTGTTGGTCAAAATTTTGACCAACACAAGCTTAATTTGTAAAAAGGGAATATGCTACCCATTTCATTGTATTCTATTTAGCTTCAATCAATGCACAGGAGTTGAAGAACCAGGGAATCTCTTCTAAATTGGTCTGTCATTTTTTCCCTCTGTCGAATCTCATTTTGGATGGTGCAAAAATAGGTGAGTTTTAGTTTCAATGTGCACACGGGAGTTGAAGATCCAGGGAATATCTTCTAAATTGATCTATTGTTTTTTCCCTCTATTGAATCTCATTTTGGATGGTATGAAAATAGGTGAGACTAATAACTTTAGCATGTTTTGGAGGCAAAAATACTATTGTTGAAAGTTTTCTTCCCCTAATCCCATTAGAAATAGATATGGGAAAGCATTCTTTAACACTAACTTTCATTCTACCAACCATGCCTGAATGGTTGAGAGAGATGTATGGTTACTTTTTTTGCCTTTTTTAGAAGAGGGTAATAAATATTAAATGAAACTATATCTTTTATTTATGTAGAACAATTGAGCTGAAGGGTTGTTGGGAGATAGATCCTCCATTTTTAACATTAGTTTTCTTCCACCCACTTAGACATCTTTCATTCAAAACCATATATTGAGGGCATTTGGCAATGGGGATGTATTTAAAGCTTTTTATGTTGACAAATCAAGAGGGATTTTGTGTGTTATTTGTTTCATCCCAACAAAGGGACTCATTTTTCACATCAAGCACTAGGTTTTTAATGGTGCTAGTATGATTATGCAAGAATGGTCTCTTTATTTCCAATCTTTGAGTTTTAGTGATCTATAGATTTAACTTCCTAACCTAGCATTGAAATAGTGAGAACATAAGCTGATTGAGTTTATAACTTATCAAATAGATATCTATTTAAATTGGACTCTTTGTTATACCATGACACATAATTTCCAATTAGAGTGTGCTATGTTGGATATGAATTCTCCTATTTTGGAGAAAATCATATTATAATCTAAACTTTGCTTTTGGGATCAGACCATCTTTATTGAATCACAAGTAAATGTTTAAACAACTACCATTCTCAGGATATACTAATGATATATTCACTTCTAGAGTTTTTGGCCAACCGACTAATCTGCAGTTCCATTTTAATGTTTTTATTAAGTAGATGGAGAAAAGTTCTATTAATTCTACTCTTCCTCCATTTTAATTTGTGGATCAAAATATTTCTTTGCCAGTCAAATCGTCTTTAGTTTCTATTTCTTCCCCTGTAAAGATTTCTCCAAGAAGTTCATTTAAACTGATCATCGCCACGGGGATTATCAGTTTTTACTATCGTCCATCTTCTATTAAGATCTCTAGTCATAACATGCACTCATTTTTTTATCTAGACTTTGTTCCTTCCTTGTTTTCTAATCTTCATGCAGTTGTGTTTTTTAAATCTCTCCCTTGATTTTCTCTGTTGGTTCTTATCACTACTACATTTAACCTCATTTTTCTACCAAAATTTTTGACCATCAACTAAATAAATTTAGAGTGGTCAAAATGTAAAGGTAAAAATTTCTTTTTTTGACATATAAGACCTGTGTTGGTCGAAATTTTGACCAACATAGGGCTTATACATCTACAAAGGAAAAAACCATTTCTCATTTTATGTCTTTCTCGCGCTCAGTTTCATTTTGGTTTTCTCTGAATTTTTGCATGGTTTTTGCAAAGGGTAGGGCTAGTCTTGAAAGTGAATCTGCACCCTGCTATGGCTACAAGAAGATTAGAAAAGGGATTGTCACCATTTTTTACATAGATAATTTGAGAGCAGTCAAGCTTCTTTTAGAAAACATGGGCTCTCATCTTCTTTTCCCTTTCTTATATCAAAGTCCTTTTTAAAAAATATATTCTCTATTTTCAAACCCAAATTGGACATAGTGAAAGCACAAAATCATTGTATATTTTCCTTTCAGCTTTACATTTGTGGATATCATACATCTCCTTATAGTAGTTTAGGCTCCATCTTCTCATGACTACAGCTTCAACTAGGTTTTAATTTGGGTATTGTATAAATTTCTTTACTTTTGTGAATCTATCTATGTTCATTGTCCTAAATAATGCAGTCTATTGCAATTTTCCAACCATCCGTAGAACATATGTTTTGTAATAGTGAAAATTCTTTCTTGTCCATAAATGTAGATCCTAAAGTATTCACCATAAAGATCTTCTTTACTACCATTGTAAGGATTATTTAGTTGGTGCACAAATTTAGCCTGTAATAGTGTCATTATTTTGGAGTGGTTTGTGTTTTGAAAAGTTAAAACTATTTCACTAGTTAGTGTGAAGATGGGAGTGTTGGTGCTCAAAATTGCATTCTCATTTTGAGCGACCATCTAAAATTTTGAGTCAAATCAAGCCTTATGAATGCCCATAATTGCATGTGTACCCAATTGTACCTATGAGGCCCCTGAGGTGTTTAATGTTTCTAACACCCTCCATTCAGCCTATTTATGTGTTCAATGAAGATCAATTGTCATTCTGAGTTATCTGGCAAAGTCTTGTTTTGAGCTAGTTCCAAATTTGCGTTTTCACCTGTGTCAAACAGCGACAGGAGGCTATGTTTGCCAATGAATGTCTCACACCCAAAAATGTTTTGTGATTCACCACTTTGGGAGTGCCTAGTTTCCATATCCAAGAACCTATGTTTCAGATTTTGAGTCGTTTCAAGTCCATTTGACTAGGTTTTGAATCCCCCAAAGTTGGCCAGTTACTGTTTTTATTCTTTTGCACTTTGCACCTATTTCTAGGAAGCCCTGTTTGACATGCTGTAACTTTGACCCAGTTGACCAAATGCTAAAATTCCTTTTGCGTTGCATTATACACATCAAAAATTTGTTGCATTTCAATTTTCAAGTCTTGACGAATCCATTTGATCAGTTTTCAAACGCGATTCCAAACGCAATTTATAACTTTTTACTGGTGTGAGCATTTGTAGATTATTTGGTACCCCTGTTCGGGACGTTATAACTTGAGATCCATGATTTCCTAGATTGAATGGTTTGTTCCCTTGTGTTATACTCTAAAAATACTATAAGTGTGTTAGTTTTTAAGCTTTGACGAATCCATCTTCACACTTTACTAGGATCATTCCATTCACAAAAAATGTTGTTTTACTGATGTTCTCGTCCTGCAAATCCAAGTAGTTAGCTTCAGATGCTTTCCAAATTGGACCTATGTTTTTTCATGAGCCAAAATTGTAGAATCATATCGTCCTCATGACAGGGAAACAATGCCCTAGATTCTGAATCCACAAGTGCCCATTTGTTCAGTTTTCCAAGCCATTTCCAAACACACTTTCCAGTTTTCTAACATTTTTTCTACAGGTGAATTTAAGTTGGCAACTTCAGAGGTCAATATCTTTTGATGTTGATGTCAGCATGTAATGAGATCTGGCAGGCCTATTGAACATGTCAGAGAGAACAGAGATCATGAGTTTCAAAGCTTGGTTAGTTGTTCGGGTCAGTTTTTAAAGGTAGTCAACGGACCTTCTAGCACCAAATTTACAATTTACAAAAGGTGGGTAAATAAGTTTTTAATGATCAAATTAATGCTAGAAATTAATTCCAGTGGACATTAAAAGGTTAATGGGCCAGTTTGAGGTTTCAATTTTTTGAAACTGAAAAAAAATTTAGCCGGACCCGCCTTGGGGTTCAACTAATTTTATCAAACTGATAAATAATGGGGGTACGAAATTGCTAAAATATTTTAAAATTGTTTTGATCATGGAATGTTTTGATGTGTCCAATCATGATTTTGAAGTTGAAGTTACATGCAAAGAGGGAATTTGCAAGTGATAGTTATGAAGCCGTAGGCAAAAGAGGAAAATGGTATTGCTTTAATGGAGCACATTTTCAATAGAGGCATCACTGTCTTTGATACTATAGACATGTATGGACCTTTCTCAAATGAGGTTCTGTTTGGAAAGGTTTTGAAAGACTGCCTTAGGAGAAAGTTCAACTTGTTACAAGGTTTGGCAACATTAGAAGTGTTAAGAGTATAATTCGCATTTTGAACTTCAAGATTTAGAATGTGAAAAGCTAGAGGGTATACTTGAAGAAAAACAACTTGTCTTCCCTGAAGTTGGAGCTTTTACAACAGTCATGAACATTTGAAACATATCATATATTTTCTAAGATCATTAGTTATTGGATTTGTTGAGAAACACAAATAATTATAAAGTTCGAACCATACATCAAATGCTATATTCAAACAAGAAGTCATTTAATGATTGTTACCCATACATATAAAAAGGAAAGAGATTGTGAAATACATGGTTGGCAAGCACATTAAAAAGAGCAACCAGGAAAACTGTAGCAAAAAAATTGAAGGTAGCTAAGTCAGAGAAAAGGGCCCACACCTTGTTAAAAGGAAGCAGCCTCAAGAGAAAGCCATGCTTTCTTATAAACGTTTCTAAATAGAACACGTATTGCAGAGTATCACAATTTGAAAAACCATGGTCTGTAACACCTGCACAAAACAAGTGAAAGGCTCACACAACGTGATTAACTAGAAACCATGCAGACCATTCAAGAGCATTATTGTATGATTAATATTGATAGAACATACGATCTCCTCAATTTTCTCTTGCCTGCAGTTATTGAGGCAATGCCAACAATCAGCGCCAAAGTTAAAGAAAGTAAAGAGCTCCACAATTGGCAGTTGATCACAGCATTAAGATACATTATTAATTCAAAGCCCCCATATTTTAAAAAGAAGAGACCCAAGACGCTATGTGTTTGGGGAGTCAATGACAGGAGAAGTTCTCTATCAGAGTTTGAAGAGGAGGAGACTACTTCTTACAAAGAAAGTGGGTAGCGCAGGTCAAAAATGGAGGAAGACATATTAAAAAATGAGTTCACATGCACAGAAGGAGTCTTCATGCCATTAAAAAAAAGATTACTCAAGAAGACCCACATTAAAAGAGGAGTCAATTTTAAACAATATAGGTAGCCCACGCAAATTTGAAAGGCGCCAAAGATGCCCAGTGTTGCAAATAAAAAACACAGGCAGGGGAGCCGGCAAAAAAAGTCTGCAGGGTCTCCACGTTTTGAGGCAGTGGCATCCATATTTTGCAAAGTTTCCAAGGAGGCAAGGGTCGGCATTGGTAGGCTTCTCATGCTGAATGTAGAGGAGCTCCGAGTAGTTTTGATCCCCATGTAGGAAGGAGGATGGATCACATTTTTTCAATGCACCTGCAGGGGTCTCTGTGACTATCTTCCATGTCCCTGCAATATCCCACATTGTCTATGGTGAAAATATTTTAGTCTTTAAATGATACTGCAGTCATATGTAATGTGTCTTTAAAGAAAGGGCTTATGGAAGCTCACGTGTGGTGGGGCCCTATGCACGAGGATGATGTTAACAGGCGGCCAACTAAGCATAAATTTTAAATGAATACACACAGATGCTGATGTGGCACATTCATAGGGGAGAGGTGAGATTCCAACATGTGGTGAGATCTGACGGTTGGCGCAATCCCGCAAAATGGAGATGCTCACCTGATAAAGAATGCGAGCATGCGAGATTGTGCCACGTGGCATCAAGGATGCGCAAGTGATGATGTAGTAGGTATGCAAAATGCAACGGATCAACCAATAATGAAGTTACATGTGGTGCCCGGTCAGAGAGAAGTTTGACCCAAAATTAAAGAGGTTGGGAAAAATAAAAGTAATAAAAATAATAATTTTTTATTATTTTCTCAAAGGAATGACGTGCATGATTTAAATTTCAAAAAGGGGATTGTTTCTGAAGTTTTAACTTTAGGGTTTTAAAAAAATTTCAAAAATAAATTTAAAAAAAAACCAAGATTTGCAGACTTTGAGTTTTTCAACTAGGGGAGTCATTTTCAAATTGATTTTTAGGAGGTTCCTGGTATGCAAAATAGGCAATGTTATATATCACTGGAATCGGGAGAAGATGAACTATCCAATTTTGCAGTTTGTTTTTGCACAAGAAGCAGTTGGTTCATGCTACAAGAGGTTTTCTACCAGGTTCTTGTCTCGCAACTATTTTCAGGTATCAAAGCTCAGAACTGATTTCTAGCATGGAAATGACTTGAATACGGTTAAAAGGCAGTGAAAATGAGGTTTGAGGTGTTTTTAACCATTTTCAAATTAGTTGAATCTCAATTTCATCAGTATTTCATTGAGGCAGATCAGATATTTTAGTGGATCAAAAGGTTTCATCATTTCAACAGAGATATTTTGCAAGACAGTAATAGAAATGATGAAACAATATCAAATCAGAATGGGAGATGGAAGGAAGAAGTTATTCAGTTACAAAGGATTGCATTTCAAATGGACACTTGTCACTTGAAGATCAGATCTGAGATTCTTTCCTTTGCTATATCTTTCTATTTTTCATTCTTTCTATGGGTTCCAATTTTTGAGAAGAAAAAGTTCATTGTTGTGATACCATTAGGGTTTCTAGTTTTTGCACTATGAGACCATTGGTTCCAGTATTTTGACATGTTTTCATTACTATGATACCACATATTTTTTCAGCAATTTCTCTCATGTAAATAGCAGTAGGAAGATAAATACAGATAGTTCAGATCTGTTAGGTTGTTTCATGTCTTTCATTTCATGCATATGATTGTATATTTTCAAGGAAATAATGCAAAGAGCAGTAGATAATTAAGTTTCAATTGAATCTTGTCTCCATTCTCATTAACTTTCAATGTTTCACGATCTCTAAATAAATAGTTTAGGTCATAGTTGCAGTCCCCTAAGACTATATGTTATTTCATTGTTGTTGATAGTTCAAAGAATTGCGTAAATGCTTCATAGAAATCAACAGGGTTGCAGATTTATTGAGGAGGATATCAGGTAAGAACGAGATTTTAAACTGAACACATATGTCTATTTACAAGTTAAATAGATAGATCTATATCTGAAGATAAACACATGTCTCAGATATTCATATGTATGTTTGTGATCCATGAATTTGCCCAATGGACTAGGCACTGATCAGCTACAGGGTCATTACTTTTTCACTGGTGCATATCTGAGGATTGTTGAAATCAACATCTTTAAGCAAATGAATTTCCCTTTCATGTTGAAGAGCTATAAACAGAATGCCCTCACTCAACTTATGAATTTGATTGTTTTGCATCTAGCTACTACAGATATATGTTATTTCATAAGTTATTAGGAGAAATAAGGGTTTCTATCTTCTTTGTATTAGATTCAATCTATGCTTTGATAACTGGTACCATATAAAGAATCTATAGGTCCACCCACCTAGGTTTTGGAGAGCCTGAAGAAGAAGAAGGGTCTAGCCTTATAGTTGGCCTGGTATCTGAATGGATGTGTTGATAATGGGAGTTAGCTGCCCCTAGATGCATCTTGTTCTCATCAGGGTAATTGAAAACCCTCTAGCATTTTCAAACACCAACAAAATGGTGACTCTGCTGGGGAGATAAGATGGAAATCCATTTTGTTGAAAGAACAGGAGCCTTTGATGTGAAATAGATTGGATATATCATATCAATAGCAAGATGTGTTCCTTTTCCTTGCTGGAGTTTCATGTTCCCCAGTTAAGCTTTATTCATTATCAGCAGTATGTTGTAAAACTGGATGAAAATTTTGTTCTATGACTGTCATAGGTCTATCTTCAATCAGTCCAGTTTGCAAATACTATTGAGAAAGTTTTAGAGTCAAGAATTCATTTATAAAGTATATTTTCTTTCCAAGATAATAATGATCTGCAAGTTTTTCCTACATTGAAAGTCTGGTTCAGATTTGTCAAGTGACTAATTGTGTTTTATTTCTCACAAAGTGTGAGTGGCAACTCTCAAATCTTTGTACCAGTTGTTCCTAGTTGATTTCATTGCAAAATCTTGAAGGAATTTCAATCGCATGGGCAGATCTGAAACTGTTGGTAGTTTCTTGGAAAGGAATTCTAAATTCTTGATAAGTTTTGAAGTGCTGTTTGAAATCTGATGTTATAAAGAAATTGAAATGTAAAAAGTAGATCATAGCAGTGATCTCTTTATCCTCTTGAAAGGAGGTGATGACTCTACAAATTTTGATCAGTGGTGTGAAGGATTTTTAGTCTTGCATCTGTGCCAAATCAGCAGATCCAAGTTCAGTATCAGCACTGGAGGTATTTTGGTTTTCATGTTTTCTTCTTTTCATGGAAGTCAAGTGTTTAAAAAAGCTGCCTCTATTCAGTGGATTTTCAGCACTAGAAGGAAGAGGTATAAATTTTGTTCTATAATGGAGTCAGATCTCAGATTTGAGATTAGTTTGCCAAATTCTGAGAGTTTGAAAATTGTGAATAATAACATTGCTATGTTGAATAGAGTGGTCTACAAACGCATTGTCAATCTTATAAGATTTCAAGTAGGAAGTACTCAAGGTTTAAGTGTCGAACAATGTTATTTAAGGTTTAAGTTAGTAATTAGTAAGATGCCTTTTCATTGTAAACTTGAGGAATCTTCCCTACCAAATGTTTTCCTTGATGTTCTAGTACCTGATTCAGTCAATTGGCCAGCACCTATAAGATTACAAATGTCTTTACAAATTGAAAGATTCATTAAGGAGATGGAAGATGATGATTATAGATTTCATGTTATGTCTTTTGATGATAATGAGTGTGCTAAAAGTCAAGGTAGTAATGAATACAATGAGTCCATAGAGCAAGATAGTCTGTCTTTCGAATGTGAAGAGGTGGATTCAAATGTTAATGAGTTAGGTAATAGAAATCAGCATGAAAAAGATGGATATGAAAGAGAAGATAAATTTTGTTACAGTACATATGAAGTTGAAGAAATTTGTAACAACAATAGATCTAGTGATTGCCATGATATGAAAGAATGTTGTAATAATTCTGATTTTCCATATTGTTACACTAATGATCCTCCTATTGTCCAGATGACAATCACAGCCATGAGAAGATTTGTGAGGCAGTCTTCTTGAGTTTTGATGAAATCTCTATTTTGTTGGCTCGTGAGTTTGAAAAGCACGTAAGTATCTCTAAGGATCTTCATATGTCCTCTCATAATACTTTCTCATTCAGTCAAATCAATTCCCCAAAGTTTGATGAGAAAAAAGAGGTAGAATTTGAACAATCTTTGTTAGACTTTGGAGGTGTATATAATAGAACCTCAAATGTTTTTGCACATGATGATTTGTTGGATGTAGAGAATGTTGATGAAGGGAAGTTTTATGTTGTTTCAAATTCTTTTCATGTTGATCTTGTTGAACATTGTTTTGATGTTTCATATGATGAAGTGGAAAATAGTAAAGGTTGTCAATCAGATTATAGATTTTCTTCATGTGCTGATAAGTCTTGTAAAGATGAGTTCAAGGTGTATCCCGACATTCAATTTGATGATGAAAATGATAGTGATCAGCATAGTTTAGATCACCACTTTTATAATGAATTTTCATGTATGG
Organism: Cupressus sempervirens; assembly: GCA_028749045.1. Taxonomy (NCBI): domain Eukaryota; kingdom Viridiplantae; phylum Streptophyta; class Pinopsida; order Cupressales; family Cupressaceae; genus Cupressus; species Cupressus sempervirens. Next base: position 569,547,546 of record CM053784.1, on the reverse strand, counting down.
TGACTAATCAATGTTTTGAGTGTGAAGAGGTTTCAATGAAGGATGAATCTGATTTATTGAATGATACGACTGCAAGTAGACAACAATCAGATTCCAAACACTCTTTGCAGCCGGAGATACAAGGCGAGTTGCAAGTTTTTGGTCTTTGGGACTTGGTGAATGATGTAGATTTTGAAGTTTTTGTGTTTCCGATCAGCATGCATGAATCATCATTAGATTTTGATTCTCAATTTAGTTTGTGTAGCCATGAGCATGCTGATGCTTTTTCTCATAGTGAGCATGAAGATGAAATGGTCTTTGAATTTTATATGCACTATGAGAATGAAGGAAGTTGTTTTGTTTTGCCAAGTTATTTGTTTCAGTATGATGATCTGATTGGTGAAACAAATGATAATGAGAATTTCAATTTACCTCATGGAGATGTAAATGAGAATCAAGTTTATGACAGAGGTAAGGATTTTTGAAACTTTCCGGTGCCTCGGGTCATCGTGTGTACATAATAGAGTAGTTTCCCTATTTTCAATAAAGCTGTTCGAGAAGTTTTTGTTGTCAAGTGTGTGGTCTGCTTCTCCCAGAGATCTAAAATCTTTCCATGCTCGCAAGGGACATGCATCCCTAGATAGAGCCATTGTTGGTGCTCAAAATTGCGTTCTCATTTTGAGCGACCATCTAAAATTTTGAGTCAAATCAAGCCTTATGAATGCCCATAATTGCATGTGTACCCGGCTATACCTATGAGGCCCCTGAGGTGTTTAATGTTTCTAAAACCCTCCATTTAGCATATTTATGCATTCCGTAAAGATCAATTGTCATTCTGAGTTATTTGGCAAAGTCTTGTTTTGAGCTAGTTCCAAATTTACATTTTCACCTTAGTGTCAAACAATGACAGGAGGTTGTGTTTGCCAATGAATATCTCACACCCAGAAAAGTTTTGTGATTCACCAATTTGGGAGTGTCTAGTGTCCATATCCAAGAACATATGTTTCAGATTTTGAGTCATTTCAAGTCTGTTTGACTAGGTTTTGAATCCCTCAAAGTTGGCCAGTTACTGTTTTTATGCTTTTGCACTTTGCACCTATTTCTAGGAAGCCCTGTTTGACATGCAGTAACTTTGACCTGTTTGACCAAATGCTGAAATTGCTTTTGCGTTGCATTATACACATTAGAGACTTATTATGTTTCAATTTTCAAGTCTTGATGAATCTGTTTGATCAATTTTCAAACGCAATTCCAAACGCAATTTATAACTTTTTATTGGTGTCAGCATTTACAGATTATATGGTACCCCTGTTCGGGTCATTATAACTTGAGATCCATGATTGCCTAGATTGAATGGTTTGTTCCCCTATGTTATAATCTAAAAATACTATAAGTTTGTCAGTTTTCAAGCTTCGACGAATCCATCTTCACACTTTACTAGGATCATTCCATTCACAAAAAATGTTGTTTTACTGATGTTTAGAGAGAACAGAGATCATGAGTTTCAGAGCTTGGTTAGTTGTTCGGGTCAGTTTTTAAAGGCAGTCAACGGACCTTCTAGCACCAAATTTACAATTTACAAAAGGTGGGTAAATAAGTTTTTAATGATCAAATTAACGCTTGAAATTAATTCCAGTGGACATTAAAAGGTTAATGGGCCAGTTTGAGGTTTCAATTGTCCGAAACTGAAAATTTTTTTACCCTAACCTGCCTTGGGGTTCGACTAATTCTATCAAACTGATAAATAATGGGGGTATGAAATTGCTAAAATATTTTAAAAAAAATTTGATCATGGAATGTTTTGATGTGTCGAATCATGATTTTGAAGTTGAAGTTACATGCAAAGAGGGAATTTGCAAGTGATAGTTATGAAGCCGCAGGCAAAAGAGGAAAATGGTATTGCTTTAATGGAGCACATTTTCAACAGAGGCATCACTGTCTTTGATCCTATACACATGTATGGACCTTTCTCAAATGAGGCTCTGGTGGCAAGGTTTTGAAAGACTGCCTTAGGAGAAAGTTCAACTTGTTACAAGGTTTGGCAACATCAGAAGTGTTAAGAGTATAATTTGCATTTTGAACTTCGAGATTTAGAATGTGAAAAGCTAGAGGGTATACTTGAAGCCAAACAACTTGTCTTCCCTGAAGTCAAAGCTTTTGCAACAGTCATGAACATTTGAAACATTTCATAGAATTCTAAGATCATTGGTTATTGGATTTGTTAAGAAACACAAATAATTATAAAGTTTGAACCATACATCAAATGCTATATTCAAACAAGAAGTCATTCAATGATTGTTACCCATACATATAAAAAGGAAAGAGATTGTGGAATACATGGCTGGAAGGCACATTAAAAAGAGCAACTAGGAAAACCATACCAACAAAACTGAAGGCAGCTAAGTCAGAGAAAAGGGCCCACACTTTGTTAAAAGGAAGTAGCCTCAAGAGAAATTCATGCTTTCTTATAAATGTTTCTAAATAGAACATGCATTGGAGAGTATCACAATTTGAAAAACCGTGGTCTATAACACCTACACAAAACAATTGAAAGGCTCACACAACGTGATTAACAGGAAACCATGCAAACCATTCAAGAGCATTATTGTATGATTAATATTGATAGAACATACGATCTCCTCAATTTTCTCTGGCCTATAGTTATTGAGGAAATGCCAAAAATCAGTGCCAAAGTTAAAGAAAGTAAAGAGCTCCACAATTGGCAGTTGATCACATCATTAAGATGCATCATTAATTCAAAGCCCCCACATTTTAAAAAGAAGAGACCCAAGATGCTATGTGTTTGGGGAGTCAATGACAGGAGAAGTTCTCTATCAGCGTTTGAAGAGGAGGAAACTACTTCTTACAAAGAAAGTGGGTAGCGCAGGTCAAAAATGGAGGAAGACATATTAAAAAATGAGTTCACATGCATAGAAGGAGTCTTCACACCATTAAAACAAAGATTACTCAAGCAGGCCCACATTAAAAGAGGAGTCAATTTTAAACAATACAGGCAGCCTACGCAAATTTGAAAGGCACCAAAGATGTCCAGTGTTGCAAATAAAAAACATAGGCAGGGGAACTGGCAACAAAAGTCTGCAGGGTCTCCACGTTTTGAGGCAGTGGCATCCATATTTTATAGATTTTCCAAGGAGGCAAGGGTCGGCATTGGTAGGCTTCTCATGCCTAACGCAGAGGAGCTCTGAGCAGTTTTGATCCCCATGCAGGAAGGAGGATGGATCACATTTTTTCAACATGCCTGCAGGGGTCTCTGTGACTGTCTTCCACATCCTTGCAATATCCCACATTGTCTATGGAAAAAATATTTTAGTCTTTAAATGATATTGCAGTCATATGTAATGTGTCTTTAAAGAAAGGGCTTATGGAAGCTCACGTGTGGTGCGCCCCTATGCACGAGGATGACGTTAATAGGCGGCCAACTAAGCATAAATTTTAAATGAATAGACATAGATGCTGATGTGGCACATTCGGAGGGGAGAGGTGAGATTGCAACACGTGGCGAGATCTGACGGTTGGCGCAATCCCACAAGATGGAGATGCTCACCTGATAAAGAATGCGGGCATGCGAGATTGCACCATGTGGCATCAGGGTTGCGCAAGTGATGATGTAGTAGGTATGCAGAATGCAACAGATCAACCAATAATAAGGTTACATGTGGCGCCCGATCAGAGAGAGGTTTGACCCAAAATTAAAGAGGTTGGGAAAAATAAAAGTAATAAAAATAATAATTTTTAATTATTTTCTCAAAGGAATGACGTGCATGATTTAAATTTCAAAAAGGGGATTGTTTCTAAAGTTTTAACTTTAGGGTTTTTTAAAATTTTCAAAAATAAATTTTAAAAAAAACCAAGATTTGCAAACTTTGAGTTTTTCAACCAAGGGAGTCATTTTCAAATTGATTTTTAGGAGGTTCCTGGTATGCAAAATAGGTGATGTTATATATCGTCGAAATTGAGAGAAGATGAACTATCCGATTTTGCAGTTGGTTTTTGCACAGGAAGCAATTGGTTCATGCTACAGGAGGTTTTCTACTAGGTTCTTGTCTCGAAACTATTTTCAGGTATCAAAGCTCAGAACTGATTTCTAGCATGGAAATGACCTGAATACAGTTAAAAGGTAGTGAAAATGAGGTTTGAGGTGTTTTAAACCATTTTCAAATTAGTTGAATCTCAATTTCATCAGTATTTCATTGAGGTAGATCAGATATTTTAGTGGATCAAAAGGTTTCATCATTTCAACAGAGATATTTTGCAAGACAGTAACAGAAATGATGAAACAAGATCAATTCAGAATGGGAGATAGAAGGAAGAAGTTATTCAGTTACAAAGGATTGCATTTCAAATGGACACTTGTCACTTGAAGATCATATCCGAGATTCTTTCCTTTGCTATATCTTTCTATTTTTCATTCTTTCTATGGGTTCCAGTTTTTGAGAAGAAAGAGTTCATTGCTGTGATACCATTAGGGTTTCCAGTTTTTGCACTGTGAGACCATTGGTTCTAGTATTTTGACATGTTTCCATTACTATGATACCACATATTTTTTCAGCAATTTTTCTCATGTGAACAGTAGTAGGAAGATAAATACAGATAGTTCATATCTTTTAGGTTGTTTCATGTCTTTCATTTCATGCATATGATTGTATATTTTCAAGAAAATAATGCAAAGAGCAGTAGATAATTAAGTTTCAATTGAATCTTGTCTCCATTCTCATTGAATTTCAATGTTTCACGATCTTTGAATAAAGAGTTTAGGTCATAGTTGCAGTCCCCTAAGACTCTATGTTATTTCATTATTGCTGATAGTTCAAAGAATTGCGTAAATGCTTCAAAGAAATCAATAGGGTTGCAGATTTATTGAGGAGGATATCAGGTAAGAACGAGATTTTAAACTGAACATAGATGTCTATTTACAAGTTAAATAGATAGATCTATATCTGAAGATACACACATGTCTCAGATATTCATATGTATGTTTGTGATCCATGAATTTGCCCAATGGACTAGGCACTGATCAGCTATAGGGTCATTACTTTTTCACTGCTGCATATCTGAGGGTTGTTGAAATCAACATCTTTAATCAAATGAATTTCCCTTTCATGTTGAAGATCTATAAATAGAATGCCCTTAGTCAGATTATGAATTTCATTGTTTTGTATCTAGCTACTGCAGGTATATGTTATTTCATAAGTTATTAGGAGAAATAAGGGTTTCTATTTTCTTTGTATTAGATTTAGTGTATGCTTTGATAACGGGTACCATATAAAGAATCTATAGGTCCACCCGCCTAGGTTTTGCAGAGCCTGAAGAAGAAGAAGGGTCTAGCCTTATAGTTGGCCTGGTGTCTGAATGGATGTGTTGATAATGGGAGTTATCTGCCCCTAGATGCATCTTGTTCTCATCAGGGTAATTGAAAACCCTCCAGTGTTTTCAAACACCAACAGGGAGTATTCTAGATTTGATTGTGTGCTGAAAATTTTTTGTATCAATGTTTTCAATCACACAATTGAAACATTGATGCAAAAATGCTTCAGTGCACAATCAAATCCAGAATACTGCATCTTAATGCTATTTCACTGGTGATCTCTATTAAAACATTCAACATTCAACATTAATATAGTAGTTGTAGTTTATTATATAATTAATTTTATATCATTACCAAATAATATGTTTGTATTACATTTTAACATCTTTAGAATGAAAAGAGGGGCAAAGTTTTGCTATTGTTCATTTCTTTCAACATTGTATCATTTACTTGTCAAAAAATTCAACATTGATATAGTAATTGTAATTTATTATATAATTAGTTTTATATCATTACCAAATAATATGTTTTTGTTATGTTTTAACATCTTTAGAATGAAAAGAGGGGAAAAGTTTTGATGTTGTTTCTTTCTTTCAACATTGTATTTACTTGTTCTTTTTTATTGTGGTCAATTTGTAGTTTTTTTTTTTTCTGCTACTGTAGGGATTTTTGCTGGATTTTTTATCATTGAAAATCAAAATGTTAATCAATATCTTTCTTTTAAAGGGGTTTAACTAGGGAGGAAACTCTATAGTTAAGTGCGCTCAGGTTGGACTAGTACTAGGATGGGTGACCTCCTGGGAAGTCTCGGTGCTTCACCCCTATGAGCATCACCTAGGTCTAATGAGTGTTAAGTGTTCCATTTATTCTCATGAGAGATGGATTCACATTGAATCACTACTCATGAAACATGGGTTAATGAGTTTGACTCAAAAATCACACAGTTAAATCCTAATAGCAATACCACAATCTCTACTACAGCTGCAAAAAATTGTTGATGAAGATCACAATATTTATTTCTTCCATGCATTTCCCTACGGCTAGAGTTTATATTTTTTTTTTAGATAACTAAATCCTCAATGAAAAATAGTTTTTATTTTTATTTTATATATTGGGGTATATGTTCTTTTGATGGATTTAGTACACAGATCTTTGAATATGTGATCTTCTATTAGTCATGGCTCCATTAAAGATAACAATTTTTCAATAAGATATTTTATGAGTTTTATAGCTTCTTGAAACAACTTGATACAATACTTCATCTTCCCTTTCATTGGAATAACTTTAGGTAGCCATCGAGCTGGATCTGGGTATTTCTTATTTCACCTATTTTTCCCTTCGCTAGTTGAGGCTCCATTATGATAATTTTCCCTTTGATTATTTGATTAATTGCTCAAACTATGCTTCCCAAGATTTACCATTTTCTCTTGTTGAACATATGTTTGATGAGATCTTTCCTTTATTTCAAAAAATATCAATATAAGATCTGAAGCATATTCTTTTGATTTTTTTCTATGTAGTATCTCCCATCCACTTTTGTACATATTGCTTCTATTTCTTCTTGAACTAATCGAATTGATAGTCTTAGATGCATTCACATAGCTTTTGTTTCTCTCTTTACAAGCTGAAAATAGATATGACTTTCAATACGTGGCACCAACATAGTCTTCATTACATTTTATAATACCTGAATAGTAATCTTTAAGATATGCACCATATGAAACCTTGTTTTTGTTTATTCTCATGCCACGTGATCCCTATACAATATAACATTGTTTAGAAATGGCCTCAGCTTTTACACACATATTTGCCTTTTCCACCTTGTGATTGCTACATCGATTTGAAATACCATTTTCATTATGATGGCTGAATTGAGAAACCAATTATCAATAACACCTTCATCATTATTGTCTCTTATCCAAGGAGCTTCTTATTGCTGAAATTTCCATCCCAAACACTACAAGGATCCATTTTTTTCTTATTTGTCTTGGAATCTTTATTCAAATTAGTTACCTCATCAGACTTGGCTTTAAGGTTCATTGGTATTTTGTCTACTTCTGTGATACAATGTAATGTTAATGTTATGTCTAGTTCTATAGTATTGGTATTTTGTGTGCCTACACAATTTTTTCCATTACCAACAATGATTTGTGCTAGTCCAATGCAATTAATCATCTAATTACTTTTATCTTTGTGTTGTCTATATTGAGCCATACAGTCTTGTTGAGGTAGAAAGGGACTTTGCATCTGTCAATAAATGTTATTCAAGGCTTTATGTAGCCCCAAATTTTTCAAAGGTTCGACTATTGTTTGCTATTTTCAATGCATAATTGAATTTCAATCTTTTCTTGAGCATGCCAAGCTTCATTTTGGTTGTGTTTTTGACCTCTTGATCTATATCTCATGTTTGTAGCTAGTTGTCAATTAGTTAAAAGAAGATCTCAACATCTCTTATAATACGCCAATTAGGTATTTTGCATTTGCATTTTTACATGCTATGAACTTGGTAGACTTTTTTATTAGCCTTATTTCAAGTTGCAGTATTCTGATTCAATTTGCATGCACATTAAATATTTAGAGTATGGAAAGTGGGAACTAATAGATATGGTGTTGTTTTAAGTTGTTAGAAGACTAAATTCTTGGAGTGCCTTTATGTTTTGGTGAGAACCAGAGTTGGCCTAGAGGATTTGATTTTTTTTTTTGTATGATTTACATTTCCTTAGTTAGCATTGAAAGTGCTAGGTCTTTTTGCAGCTTGACCTTGCATATGAGCATATTTGTTTAAGCTGATTAAATGACTAAATAATAAGGACTAAGGACTTAATGTAGTCACTGTATAATAATCTGATCGCTAAATCTTATTTTAGAATCTCCTTCAAATATAATCTTCTAGTCTTACTAACAAATCAGACTCTTTATAATTTTTTATGGAAAGAATCGTTCAGATATCTATAGATGGAACTATTAGTTACTGAAACTTCCTCTAATATTTACTTTTATACTTGGAATGGTCATAGTTTATACCTGTAATGTCCTTTCTCTATATATATTCTAAGAATAAGGGACTATTCACTCATGATTTGATTATAAGAGAATACTTCTAAACCAAAACTCTACTTATACCACAGTATCAATTGATAGTTGATGACACTTATTGGGGAAATGTTCCACTTGTGAATGAATGTCTTGATACCCATACTTAATGTGAGGTATTCATCTTTATTTCTGATACCTTGATAAATAATATTTTACAAGTCTTTCCAACACTATGCGGTAGCTGGTCGTAATGAAACTTTCCTAGTCTTTCAAATACAAATATGGAACAAAATAAATCTTTTATATTCTTCAAAATTTATGTAGAATATGAGAGATAATCCATGGGTTGCACTATGATCTATGATTTATTATTATTATTGATGCCCTCTTAACCTTCCCTTCATCCTATAGGATGGTGCTTGGATTTGAAAATAAAGATATAACTTTCATTCATTTCTAGGTGATGTCAAATCTCGAAAAGTTTTGGTTATGGACTTAATTCTTCTTTTCCATTTTCATTCATAAATACCAATCATTGGCTTTTAACTAGGATGCATTATTAGGACTTAATGCATAATTCATGAGTTGTGGTTCATAAAAACCCATACTCATTAGCTTGAATTGTTTGTTTAATACCCAATGCATTACATCTTTTTATAACTACTATTTTAAGTACCATATGTATGTATATACACACCCCCTCTAGTTCCTTGCCACTGTTCCCTATTGTCCCCTCATTGTCCCCAAATTAAAGCCCCTTTGTGCTCCCATCCCAAAAACTTGTCCCCCCATTCCCCAGGGTGATGTAACTATGTTCTCACAATTATAGTTGTATTTCAATGATGTTTTCCCCTATATTAATGTGAAGCATAGGTTCTCTAAATAGTTGAGGCTTAGCTCTATCAATAGGTTGAATCATAGTAATGACACTTACTGCGAGTCGCGTGAGTCACTTGGGTTGGCAAGTCAAGTTACCCCTACTGGGTCAAAATGAACTGTGGCCCTGACCCACCACATCATCAAATATATAATATTTCTCTAATAATTTTCAATTAATATACCTTGACTCATCAAGTCATTGCTAAGTCATGACCAAGTTCAAGCTAGGTCATGAGTTGAATTGCCCTTGTTGAGTCAGAGTTGAGTATGAGTCTCATTACTTTGGGTTGAATAACATTGGAGTTGAAAATTCTAGTCAATACTCATTACATGTCCTAATAGCCATGTTACCAAATTTGTGCATCTGGCTTGTGGACTAGATCTAGGTCCATATTGGGTTTGGATTCTTGAACTAGTATGTACTAGATTTGCATAGTGTTCAGATTTGACCTTATGGATTTGTGATCTATGAATCCAGACAAACTCACATGGTCAAATTTGAACCCCACATGAATCTATCATGAATCCATATGAATTTTGATTTGAATCTATGCAGATCCCTAGAGACCCATATGCCAAACATGGAATAAATACACATGATTCCATACATAATGCAGACATATGTTCTTATATATAATACATATACACATAAATCCATATGAATCATAATAAGAAAAAAATAATGAATCATGTTTTGGTACCTAAGTCTGTCCCTAAATCTGAATGAGCAACTTAACCTAATAGTTGTAATGTTACTCCTATAAAAATGCACATATTTCTAGTTACTCATAATCCTAGTTGTGGGTTTTTTTACTATTGTACTGAATTATGTTCTCTATTTTCACTAGTTTATAGTGTACCCTTAACACCTCAACTAGTTTTAGATTCTTAGATCAAAATTGTATTCTCAAGTTAGTTAGCATTTAACGAGCACATCCATTTTTAGCCTATTAAAATGTTTTCCATATCGTTAACCATGTTTTTGACTAGTTTTAGCTCACAATATTGATTCGATAATAATTAAACTTTGTGATTTTAGTTGCATTTCAAGATTTTGTGCCTGCAAATTATAGCTTGTGATTTGTTCATAGGAGTAATAGGTCATATTTCATGAAAAAATTTCTCACTTGAATCTTCTGTTCAAACATTATTCAAAAATTTAGGGTTAGAAGAGGAAGGCTTTTTACATTTCACTATTGCTTAAGTGACCAAGCCATGACTAGGCCATAATAGCTTAATAATGTCTGCATTACTCAGGCCAAGATTGCAAAGTCCACATCTAACAATAACATTGTTTCTTGTGAAAACCAACTACCCCCACCTTTTCCTCCGATGGGCCAAAGGAAGATGGGGAAAAGACCAACATCTGAGGATTCCACCACGCATTCTTTACATGATGCTACTAGTCCAGCTAAATGTCGAGTAGTACTTGGAGATGTGACTAACATGTATAAAGACGGAGAACCGTCTTTGCCAAGAGTTAGGACACATAAGGTAAAATTGAATGTTATTTTGCATACTTATGTTGGTTTTAACTTTTATATTCTACATGTTATTTTAGGGAGATGATGAGAAATGACAGTGTAGTCTAAATTGTATGGCAAAAGTTTGCTTTAATTTAGTATTCTATGCAAACTGGGGTCTAGATTTAAATTTTGCATATCTTCAAGAGAACTTGATACTATTTGTGTCATATCTCCTCTGTTCTCACTTGAAGAAATTATCAGTGTTGTATGTTGAATAGTTTACGCTTTCCTTTCAGATATATATAATTTATTTGTATTGTGATATGAGCTTAGGCTACATCCCTAGGTAACAATAGCAAAGGAAAATGCCAAGGAATTATTCAAAATGTCAATACATATACCAAAGTTGCAGAAATTGAAAAGGAAATGATACTTGTTCCTTGCCATTCCAAGGATCATTCTTCCAATGATGATGTTGGGATTGGTGAAAAAAGAGCAATGGAGAGAATGCGCAGGATATACAGGCTAATTCTAAAGATCTAACTACAACTGCAGAAAATATACTAGTGCAATTACATTGCAAACAACTTGTAGCCGAAACAAATAATGAAAATGCTTCAGCATGTGCTAATGAGGTGTTAGTGTCTTCTCTAAAGCAACAAATTTTCCAAAATCAGCACATATCGAGAGAGTTGAAAAACAATTCAAAACAAGGTAATTTAACTGGGATTTCATAAACTAATTAAGAGTACCTAAACATATAATTTATTAACTTTTGTTTTTTATTTTGATCAATTTTTCCAAATTCTCTTCTTTCTACTTTTTACTCACAGTTTTGATCTTCTACAAATGTTACGAGTTCCTACCATTCTAATCAAATCTTTTAAAGGTGTGGGGTGTTCAAGCCATTCTAACTATATTGATATTGATTTGGACCATGGTGATCCTTAGATGTGTACTACTTATGCCATAGAAATTTATGATAACTTAAACATTATAGAGGTTTGCTCTATTCACAGTGATCTTTTATTCTTGGTCCAAAAAATTTATTTTTTTCAATTGAGCTAATTTGTTTCTATGCACTTTTCTAATGCTTGTTAGTATAATTCTCACTATTGTTAGATGTATTATGCTTTTAACAACTTCAGCTTATTTTTGTAATTATTTTGTTATAGGCATATAACTATAGATCCTTAGACGGATCTACAATGTTCTACAAAGGAAGTTGTGAATTACTTTTTCTTTATGTGGTGTGCTAGACATAGATTTACTTGATAAATATCTTCACTAAAAATTGCATATTTTTGTTGATGTTCTAAGCTTAAATGAAGTAATATAGGTACTTGAAGAAAAAAAGTTATCAGTTTTCATGTGTCAAGCTAGACTGAATTTATGACATTTTCTTGAAGCTTCTTTTGATTAATACTTACAATCATGAATTACTTTTTCAGCCAAAACAGCGAGCATTACCTTGTTACATTGAAACAATTCAATAGGAGATCAATGTAAATATGAGGGGCATGGTTGTTGATTGGCTTGTTAAGGTTTTTTGCTTATTGCATTTCTTCATGCTATCTATATATTTATTTTTCCCTGTTGTAGTTGTGCACTTAATTTTATATAATCAATTCAAAATTAGATTGTTGTAACAAGTTGTCGAGGAGTACAGGCTTGTGCTAGATACACTTTACTTAACTGTGTCCTATATTGATCAGTTTCTCTCTGCAAATTTTGTGAATAGACAAAAGCTTCAACTTCTTGGGGTTACTTACATGCTTGTTGCCTTGTGTGTACTTCTTGCCTATTGTAACATTCTCTTTTCTTTTCTTTTCTTTGGTATACAGGTATAATACTTATTTCTTAGATCAACTTGTCATGCTTTCTTTGCCATGTATTATAACAAAAACTAATCTAGTTTTTATCATTTACAAGGGACCATCAGAACAACACATTATCATGTACTTCGAGATGAGAACAAATTTACAGCTGATGGGTTGCAATCATTAACAAACAATCTTTGTTACACATATATCCTCTTTCATTAATTCTCTTGATTCTTTTTGTTATGCACAATGCATATCTTCTAGTGTAAATCCCCTTTCATTCAACTCTCTTGATTCATTTTTTTATACATAGTGCATATCTATTAGTAATATTTACATAGGAGCATTGTAATTCATAATTATCCTACAATGCTAATTGCTTTAGATTATTCATGCATCATGCATATAAGAACATCAACTATAGTGGAAATTTTCACGTATCAAATCTCATATTCTAATTTCAATTTTAATTTGTAATTTTTTTGTACATCAATTTGGGATTTAATTGTCTACTGCTCTTGTATTGGTGTGTTTACAGATATGCAAGGTGCACCCATTCTGTATCTATAGGTATGGTTCTGAAGTCTTCAAAATAGTTTTTATGTTCATATGCTGGGATGAGTTAATTGATTTTTTTTTGCTTCTTTTGTGTAGTGCCTCTTGCATATTATGCCCATTTGGCTGCCTTCTATGCTTAGTTTTATATGGAGCCTGATACATTAGATAGTGATTCATTGTCTAGTGGCCTTCCTAGTTTATAATGTCACTACATTCTCTTGTTTGACAAGTTAAAATATACAATAACTTTCCTCAAATATATCTAATTGAAAAAGAAGCTCAAGAGCACTAAAAAATGTGCCTAGAAAGAAGAGGAAGGTATCCTCAACAAGGTGGAGATAGGGGTGGATATGGTGGTGGTGGACAAGGTGGAGGCCTTCCCCAAAAAGGTATAGTCAATAATTACTTCATTTAATTTCCTAAACCTAGATTATTTCCTTTACCATTTTATGCATAAAGATATCCTAAATTCCTAATCCAAAATGATTTAGTTCTTCAAGCATATTTGAGAAAATTAATTGTTACAATTTTAGTCGGAATGTTATGAGCTCTAGAATTCTTATATTTTGGTTGTTATCTCAAGATATTATGATATTACCAACATTTTTTGACTTAGCTTTTTTGCACAATGTTTAGGCAACTTTGAGAACTTTTTAAAATTGATGTAGTTGATTATATGCTTTCTATTTGTGGAAATGATGCTTTGCAGGAACTCTCCTCCCTAGGAAAGAGTGGTAGTGTTTCCTATTTTTGTTTAGTTTTATTTTCCAAGTTTCCTTTTTAGTTTGATTTTGAGCTGGTGACACTTGAGACTCAAATGCCTACAAATGCTTCATGCAGTGTCTAGTCTCAAGCCCTAATCACTAGGCAAGCACCTAGCTCTTATTATAGTTTTATTACTACAATGTCACATCCATTTTGTATGTGATTCTATTGACCTAAAGGATCCTTAACCACAAACAACAATAGTCTCCTCTACCTAAGATAATACAACTTTGTTTGGATTTAAATAAGAAAATTGTAGTAGCATTATTAGTGAGGATTTTTGTCTGCTCAAAAAATTCTTATCTAAAAAAGCCTTCCTAAGAAAGCAATTTAATTTAACAAAACAAAATTATTTGGTGCATGTTTAATCCATGTTTTCCATGGGTTCCTAGGTAGGGTATTATAGCATATTAACTAGACTATATATTGACCCCTTATTCCTAATAGAATTCAATCATGACATTATGCCAATCAACATTTTATTTGTACATAGGTTGTAGCATAATTTGATGTTGCATGATAATCGTCTACTTTATAATATGATTTGTTTCCTATGATGAATATAGATTATATAAGTTCCTTTCTAGTCTCTTCCCTTTTGATGGATACCAATTATAAATGATAATTTTGGTCCTTCCATTGAGAGTTGTGTCTCTACCTTAATAGTTTGTATCTTTTGGTTGAAGAGTGTTTGACTTTTGTTTATTATACTTTAAACTTCTCACTAATTGATTTGTTAGTTGTCTCCTTAGGTAGTGAATAGATGTTATAGTGGATGTCAATAACTCTCAGTCAATCACATCCTTCCTTTATAAGTATTAATTGTTGTTTTAATCCAAGGTGGTGATTTTGGGAATCGTAAGTTTATATAGATTTGGTCTTTGAGATTCTTCTTTCATATTGCTTGAAGTTTAAGACACATAACCTCCCCTCATACTTATGTCAAAAAATATTACATCCTCTATATAGACAGAGAGATTCCACATATCATGTAAAGCCTTGTTTGAGGTATCATTCTTGTCTCCCATGAGTTTCCTTAGAGAGCCCAAGCACTAAAATAGTCACTACCCATGCATAAGGAAAACAAAATGTATAGTCATGGAATGCTCAACATGTCATTTTTCTTCAATGTGAATTCCCTTTGGTGTTCATTGTTCTGAATATATGAGATTATTGCAAGAGAACATATGATGTTTGTTTGTGCTCCTCTCTCTTAGGCATGTGCAGCCATCACTATAATAATCGATACTCAAATTATCTACTAGAATTTTCACCTACTATGTACAGTGGTTAAACTTTCCTTATTTAAGGATGAAGACATCATAGGTCATGACAAGGGCATGATAGTCCACCCCTCCCAAAGTTTCTTTTCCACAAGTAATTTCAAGTTTGGGTGATTGATGATTTCTTTTGTATGATCATTTTGATGCACCTTTTCAATTTTGTCTCCTCCAGAGACTTCAAAAAATGGAGATGGTGTGAAAAGGGGTGGGGACATCACATGCATCAAGTAACACCAAGAGTTCATCACCATTTATGAGGAATACATACAAAAGACACTTCAAATAAGGACTATCTGTAGGTAAAACATGATTATACATTTTTGAACCATGCTTTGCAACTTTATTGAATCTGATAGTTGATATTTAAGTTTTTCCAAGTTTAGTCAATTTTAAATTAACCATACATTAACATGTTTAAATCACATCTCAGCTCACATGTCAAAGGTTCAAAATCAGATTTCATTATCAGAAAGTTTGTGATTTTGATGTGTACATTAGTTTGTAGTTAATAAATTCTTTCTTAAATTTATTCTTTTTTTAACCCCATTCTAACTATTTAATGAAGAGAACTGTGTGTATTTTGACCAACCATCCATCAAATGGAACTCATAAAAAGTCTTATAACTTGCAACTAACATGTCTTTACTTCTACCACTACCATTATTAATCAGTACAAGCCAAATTATTATTCTCTAATGCTGCCCACTGGTTAGACCATTGCAATTGAGTGCAACAATGATATAAAGAAATTTTTGAGGAAAAGATTTCAGTTCAATACTAAAATTGTTCGCTCATATCCATATGTTCCTAATAGTCCTAGAATGGTTTCCTTGAAGTCCCCAATTCTTGGCTTTCATTATCTGATAGAAGCTTGCTCATTATAACTGGAAGTAGATTCAACTCCAAATATGAGTCTATTTTTTTCTAATTATGGCATGTAGATTTAGGAGAATAGCAACTGAGTGGTCAACAAAAAATCTCTCCCCTTTCTCAGGAAGGGTTTCTCCATCAAACATGAATGTGGCATTCATTTGGTTGGTTCATATTGCCCCAAGCCATGGCCAAGAATATTTTTTGACTAGCATGAAATAGAACTTCTAGTACTATATCCTAGATCAAAATCTAGACAAACTTTTGATGGATGCCTATAGCTTATCCCAAAGCTCTTGCTCAATAGTTATATGATGATCAATCAAGAGGAAATAGTTGAGAGCTTAGAGTGACACAATTTTTAGATGATCATATGAAATGAAATGGGCATGCAAACTTAGAAAGAAACTAGAAAGATATTGTGTACAGATGAAGGCATGAAATGGATGGTTTTGGAGCACACAGCGTAGACACTCAACATTCAGTACATATCATCATTCAAGATCAAATGGGTGTATGGGATTATATGCATACTGAATAATAAAGGAGGGAATTGAACCCTCCCTAAGGCTCACAATTGTTGAGGTCCACTTCAACAATGGCCCTTCCTATGAAATTTCCATCTAAAACCTTTCTAATGAGATAACGTGTTATGAGCTCTTCATCAGTGGGATGGAACATGAATCCAGGAGGCAGTTGTGCATCACCCATATAGTGAATAATAAAGGAGGGAATTGAACCCTCCTTGAGGCTCATAGTTGTTGATATCCACTTCAATAATGGCCCTTCCTATGTGTTATGAGATCTTCATCAGTGGGATGGAACATGAATCTAGGAGGCAGTTGTGTATCACCCATACCATGGTTCATGATATGGGTGATGCACAACTACCTCCTGGATTAACGTTCCATCCCACTGATGAAGAGCTCATAACACATTATCTCATTAGAAAGGTTTTAGATGGAAATTTCATAGGAAGGGCCATTGTTGAAGTGGACATCAATAACTGTGAGCCTCAAAAAAAATTTGACTAAGCATTGGTCAAAATTTTGACCAATGCCTAGTAGTTTTCTACCAAGCATTGGTCAAAATTTTTACCAATGCCCTACAATTTTCTACCAAGCATTGGTTGAAATTTTGACCAATGCTTGGCAGAAAATGTCCTAGCAAATTCAAAATTTTTTCACCAAAAAATTCTCGACCAATGTGTTGGTCAAATTTGGTCGAAGTTTGGTTGAAAACTAGGTCAAAATTTTGACCAATAAAGGTTGAAAAATGAGCCCAAATGTACTAGTGTGGGAAGTCCAAGGCCTGGTGAAAGCTACCAATGAATAGGGGAGCCAAACCCAACTAAAGGAGCAAATCCACACACAAAAAGCTGAGAAGCAATGGAAGCAAAGGGAAATCAAGTTCCATGTTTCCCAATTTTCCATATAGCTAAATAGGGGAGGAACCCCATGACATAAAGAGTGCCTTGTATGCAAAAGCCCATAAATAGTCACATCAACACAAGAATTATAGGAACATTTGGCTACCTTGCACCAGCATATGCATTCTCATTTCCATGTTTTCATCCATGAGGTGCTTACAGTAATTGCATTGGTAGATATTCATAGCAAGTCACGATCAGAGCTGGGGTCATCTATCTCTCTGAACATTTTCCTTCTAATATATTGTCAGTAGACTTCAATAACATTATAAATAAAGTCTTGAGCATTTTAAATGTTATGCTCTCAATTCATAACTACACAATTTGAGTAGATGGTCTACTCTTAATTATTCAACAACAAGACATTTGCAAAGAAGTAGCCCATGTAAGAAAGGGAGCAACAAAGGAAAGATAGCATCAATAGGGAAGCTCATGCCAAGAGGATCCACATTCCACATCTTGGTAGGGGGTTGTGAGTGCTCAAAGGTGCAACATTATGGAGAGTTTGGCATCCAAATGGGTAGCTCCACATTAGAGAGCAAGACCTCCATGTAGAGTAATGACACCCATGGCTTGCAAGTCCATGTGCAAGGATGATATAGCTACATACAGACAAGAAGTTGTAACAAAAAACTAAGGAATCCCCATGCCCAACAGAGGGGCTTTTCGTGTGCAAAGGGAGAAGTCACGCTTTAAAAAGAAGACCATGAAATAGGGAGGAAAACCATGGAGAAATGCCACACTATTAAAGAAAAATCGCAAGATGTGGGAAGCCTTCAAAGGCTTTTATCCCACATTTTCTATGTGGTTTAAATTTCATTTCTTTAAATACCCAAACATCTATAGAGTAAAATATATTAAGAAAGGGACTTTTTGAAAGGCAAGGCTGCATGTTATAAGGTGGGAACCATGCATCAAGTAGTTGCTAGTTGGTGGCAATGAAGTCAAAAATTTTTAATGAAAAATTGAGTGTGATGATGTGGTGGGAAATGCTTAGATCGTGCCACGTGGTTGCATCAAAGGGTTGGTGCATGCTCGCAAAAGCAAGATGCTCAATGGTTAAATAATGCAAAAATGTGGGAAGATGACAAGTCGCAGTGGGTCTTAGCTAAGTGAAGATGTGGCGATTGGCAGAGGCTTAAAGGGCTCGTGCTCAGATCGTGCCACATGGCAGATCAAACGGTGTGCGCAAGCACACAAAATGGACATGCTTGATCATTAAAAGATGTAGGATTGTAGGAGAGTGCCACATGGTAGTGAGCCTAGGGTAGATTGTGACATGGTAGATGATGTAATGATTGACCAACCAATGTGAGGTTTCCATGTGGTGCTTAGTCAAAGGAGGGTTGACCTCAAAATTGAAGAGGGTGAGAAATATTTTTTTTAAATGTCACATTAATATTTTTTTTTCAAAATTCGTATTCCTACAAGTATTTAAATCAAAAGTGGCATTTATTCTAAAGTTTAAATTTTAGAGATGTTTTAAATTTTTGAAATTTTAAAAGAGATGCAGACCTAAGCCATGTAGCAGAGGGATGATTTTTTAAATGGCTTCATGGGGGTTCCTAGTAAGCAAATATAACGGTGTTATATATCATTGGAATTGGGAGAAACTAAATTTTTTGAATATGAAGTTGTTTTTTGCATAGAATGCCACTAATACATGGTACATGAGGTTTTCTTTCTCTCAGATTGATTTACGCATTTTATTAGGTGTTTTGAGTCATAGTTGCAAAATTCAATGGAAAACACCATAAACACATCCAATGACCCTTGTATCTGATCATTTTGAGTTTTTGTGGCGTTTTGGCTTTAATTTGATCAATTGGCACATATCCGGGTTTAGTTAGTAGATCTTTGTCTTTTGGTGAGATACTGTGCATTTGGAAAGGAAAAATAGAAAGGATATGATAAGTAGTTGAGGAGAGAAGGTAGAGAGATTCTTTTCAACTTCTTAAGGGAGAATTTTAAAGGGACACATGTTAGTTGCATAACTGATCTAGGAATTGCTTCCTTTGTATTTATTTTTTCTTCTTGTCTTTTGTAAGGGTTGGAAAATATGGAAAAGTTTCTCAGGAATGAAGACATTTAGTAGAATTAACCTTGGAATTGATGAAGTCTAAATTGGCCATTTTTCTCTCTTATATGATAGCATTTGTTCCTAATATGGTCTAGTTTATTAGGTTCTTTATGAATTAATTTCATCTATTTTTATGTATTATTTCAAGGAAATTAATATAGAGAACAACAAATGTTGAGTTTTAGTTTAAATCATTTCTCCTTTCTCAGTGAGTTGTGATTTTTTATGATCTATGAATGAAGAGCCTAGATCATAGTTGCAGTCCCTTAAGGTTGTATGTTGCTTCATTGTTGTTTGTAATTCAAGGAATTATGTAAATGCTTTAGGGAAATCAGCAAGGTTGTAGGTTTATTGAGGAGGATATCAGGTAAGAATAAGATTGAACATTGATATCCAATTTATAAGGTAAATGGATAGATCTAGAGTCTTGGCATAAGATATGTGTTCTAGATATCCAAAATGCATGAGGGAGATTTAGGAATTGTAGTCAATTATTGATATCCAAAACACCTAAGAGATCCATTGGGAACTCCCATTTAATGTTGGTTTATGAGAGGGAGGTTAGGCTTTCTATCTCATTGGAGTTCCCTTCCCTAGAAGTAGGCCATCAATTAGAACTAATTGAAAATGATGCCATGACAATGAGGATAGTAGATTTGATGGAGTTGGAGGAGAAAATGCACCAAGCCATGTAGACCTTGGAAACACATCAAAAATAGATGAAAAAGATCTTTGATAAGAAGGCTAAGGCCAAAATTTTCAAGGAAGGGGACCTTGTTCTGAAATGGGATGCATACAAAGTAAAACTAGAGAGGCATTCAAAGTTTGATGCAATATGGAGTGGTCCCTATGTGATGGTCAATTACAAGGGGGCCAATGCTTTCTAATTAAGTAGACCTAATGGTGAGAAATTCCTATTCTAGTCAATAGAATATACCTTAAGCCTTGTTTCTAATAGGGTTAGGGTTTTCATGTATATAGTTAGCTTTTTTTTTTTTGTTCTTTCCTATTTTCTAAGAAGTGCATGAGTACATGCCTCTTTTTGTAGAGGTTGTAGAGGGTGTTTTTTTCTTGTCTTATAGTTGTAGAATTGTGTTTTTTTAACTCTATAGCTCAATGGATGTTGAAGTTCACTGGTCATATGCATAGCAGATTTGCATCCCCCCTAAGTCACTATAATTATTAGTTATTTTTCCCTCCCACCCAAATTGAAGGATTTGAATTCAAACATTGTATAACATTAATTTATTCAGAATATTCAAATATTAGGGCACAGTAAAATAAATCTTCAAAACCTTAAGTTATATCTTTATTTCCTATATGACTATGCATTTTAACATTTTCGGGGGCCTACATCTTGTTCACCATCAAATCCAAAAGGATCGATGATTATCACTTTTTCCCTATTAGAATTTGCAAAACTTTTTGTCATAGAGAAAAGAAAAAAATTGCTACATAGCACTATGGGTCGCTTTCCTTGGTTAGCACAATCATCAATTGGTTTGTTCTCTCCATCCTCCAATCTTTTAAGATCTATGGTTGTTGCCTTATCACTTTCCATAAGTGTGAAAACTTTATTTTATGAGAGAAGGTGATAATATGATGCATGTCCAAGGTGGGCCTTGTATCTTGTGGCTAGTGGAGTGGTAAAAAAAAGTCCATTTGGTAGGTTTCCATTTGCTATTTTCTCATGGGCCAATGTTTTCTTTGCATCTTTTGTTCTTCGTTAGATCTTGCAACATCAAGGTTTTTCACTTTATCACTTTGTAAAGATGTGTAGGTTTTATTTCATGTGACATAACAATGGTCTCACATGTATTCAGGGGTGCATGGTTTACACAGGTTTAGCTACAAGTAGTTAGAAAGGTTCTGGTGGTGATGATAAAAAGTTTTTTGGTCACAATGAATGTAAAGGTTAATCAAAGAAAGGAGGTGGTGAGGGTTATATATATGGTGGTCAACTTGTGAAGACCTCACAAGGTGGTAAAAATAAATAACATGGTCAGTCCATATGGTGTTCTCTAGTTGCTTGACCCAATTAACCTATTGACTTATCTGATTTGTTGAGCTAGGAATAAAGAAAGGCATTTTTTCTACACAATTTGATCCCCATGATCAATTTCAACCACCCTTGAATGAATGTAGGAATATAAATGATGCAAAGGACATCTCTCCACTATTTGGCTTATCCATTTTCATGGTTATGCATTAAAAGCCAACATTCTTATCACTCTGGGTTTCTTCTAGTTAGGGTTTGATGATGTTCATGCCTCTACACATATACCAAACTCAAATCTCTTCCTCATATCACCCTTGATTATTCCCTAAGGACTTAATGATAGTGGTTGGATTAGTAACTTTTAGTCAAAGTTATCCTAGTTATGCTTGCACTATAAAAGTAGATGTTGTAACCCTTCTTAGGGTCAATTCTTTCTTTGATCCTCTAGTATTTCCTTCTACTCTACTTTTATGATTTCCTTACATCTACATTATTATAATCTCTATTTTTATCTCTTCTACCATGAATATATTGTATAAACTTTTCTTGCCTCTCGTTATGATATTATCTCTTTCTCTCTAATTGCATGACTATTTCTATCTTTGGCTTTTTAATGTTATAGTGTGAGGGCTCTTCCTTTTAGCATTCTCTAGTTTTCTAATCTTCATGTGATAGTTGGGATAAAAAAATTAGAATTTGTATAATTTTAGATTGTGTTGATGAACTATGCATGCTTGGGAAGAGTTAGGATTGAACACTCTATTTTGGTGCATCACATCCTTAGGATAGATTAGGTTAATGTTCTATGCATGCCTTCTTCCCGTTTCCCCTTCAAGAGTAGTTAGGTGCATCTTGATAGCAAAGGAATCCAAACTTCTTTGAAAGCTCAACCTCATTGTTAGAGTCTCATGACTTGGAGGTTGTTTCCATGTTTCACAAGGTTGCCTCTAGGTAAAATCTTTAGGCAAGGGTGCAAACTTTTGTGAAAAAACTTACATAGCTATAAGCTCAAAAACTACTATGAGCTTAGCCAACACTATCACTGGTGATAGCTCGACAACCATAGTGAAACTTTTCATTCTCAATAGTAACATGAAAACTAGCAAAATTTAATGATCTCTTCCAGATTCTTAACAACACTATGTATCTTTCTCCATGCAAATATAATCTTTTTAGAACTAAATCCTTGGTATTGATGTATAGTATGCATTTTAAATATCAGTCTCACACATACCTCTTGATTGCTTAATTGGAGGTGGTATGATCATCTGACTCATTAGGTGAAGTGATCCCATATGAACTTTATGTGTTGCAATCTTCTTTTCCCTTCCATGTCTTGTTCATCTCATCTCTGACATTTTCAACATCTACCTTTCCTTTTCTATTATTGAACTCACTTCTCGGTGCCTTAGACCTTGTTGGAAAATTCTTGCTTATGTGACCATTTTAAATAGCTAAAACATGTAGTTTGACTTAACCATATTTTGTAGCTACTTTTAAAATGTGTTCTTATGCAATTCTCAAAAACATGTCCATACTCTTGACAATAGTGACAACTATACCTAGCATTATAATCCCAATTATAAGAGTTTTCATTGTGCTTTACCTTTACCTACTTGTTTTATGACCATTTAGGCTTGGATTTACACTCATATGCTCTATGTCCATACTTATGATAGTTATAGCAATATCATTCAAATCTTTGTGTAATTATGGTCTTGGTTTTGCATTCATGTGCCTGATATCCTTATTTGTTGCATTCGTGGCAATGGCCCATGAAATTCTTCTTAGGATTTTGATTTGTAGTCTTGCTCCTTCAAAGATTGGCAAGATGACCTATCTTACCACAATTACGACAAGTAGGTTTGGAGTTCTTACCTTTGTTACTTCTTTCTCCATCATTTTTGGATGATTCTCCTTCTTTAGTACTGTAGACACCTAAATTTGATTACACTATTTTAGTAATCCTATTTAGTTATCTAAAAAGGGCATTATTAATTAAATTTCTATTTAATTAATCCTTTGTCATCCCCTAGTTGATTAATTTAATTAATCGTCTATAGTCCTAATTGATAAATCAAATAATCTATTATTTATCAATTAAATCCTATTCTTCTATCTAATTCCAAAAATCCCCATTTATTAAATAAATCTATTTGATAAATGAAATCTTCAAATTCAAAAACCCCTAACCTATCTCTAATCCTCCATTTAGCCTAATCCACCCCATCCACCCATACTAACCAAGCTTAGCCACTAACTCACCCACCCTCATTAATGCCATCCACTTGCACATCTCTAACATCCCTAATCTAATCCTAAACCCAAGCCTAATCCACCCCATAATGTTGTCACATTCATTAAACAAGTTTAAGACTTTCCTAATCCAAACCAAAGTCTCTCCTCAAAAAAACCAACCACTAAGTCATGAGTGCTCTTACAAAACGTAAAAGACTCTTACAAGCCCACTCATGACTCTTACACCCATCTTCCACATTCTTCCCTCTTCCACACTCATTCCTCTTACATCCCTCTTACATACTCAACCCCACTCATCATGCCTTTAACCAACCCTTTACCCTACCCTCTCACACTCATCCTCCTTGTGACAAGTGTCACCTTCCCATTGGTGCTAAACAAGCACAATCCATGTGCTCTCCTTTGAGTGCATCCTAGCCCTCCTTAAGCCTTCATCCATCCTTGCATCTAAGCCCTCCATCCCTCTACCCCTTAGCCTATAAATTGAATCCCATCCCAAGCCATTTCATCAACAATCTTTGAGCTAAAGTTACCATGCTATTTTGAGAACCAAAGCCATCAATATTACCCTTATAATGCCAAATTGAGAGCTCACAAAGCTACCAATTTGCCATTACCCATCTCCATTGAAGCAGCTTTTGAGCATCTTGAGCATACATCCACAGCAAAAGGACACATCTATAGAATCAAGAAAGCATGGAGTGTTTTCTCTTGTGAGGTTTGCACTTCTTGTTTGCTTTCTTTGTCTAAGCATATATGTGAATTTAGTTTTTGGTTTGTGAATGTTTACTTTATTTGTTAATGTTCTTTGCATACTAA
This sequence comes from Cupressus sempervirens, assembly GCA_028749045.1. Lineage (NCBI taxonomy): Eukaryota > Viridiplantae > Streptophyta > Pinopsida > Cupressales > Cupressaceae > Cupressus > Cupressus sempervirens. Next base: position 569,522,975 of record CM053784.1, on the reverse strand, counting down.
ATCTTGTTCTACAAGTACTAGTGCAACCCAATCCAAAAGTGTCAATGTTGGATCTAGGAGATATCATCAATTGCTCAAAATAATTGATGGCATCACTAGGTTTGTTGAAACTTTTAGCAAACTCTTTTTGTATTTTTGGATCATTTCTTAGTTGTTCATTCTACAACTTCAATGTTGTGATCTCAATATTCTTTCATTCAATTCATGATTTGCAATCATTATTTGACTCAATATTTCTAATTACATGTTTGCAATCTTATTTACCTCTGATGTCTTTTCTTTCAGTCCATTCTTCAATGTCCTTTTTTCATCTTTAATCATGACTTTGTCCTCTTTGACTTTATTTTTCTACTTAGGACTTCTTGTTCTCTCTTGAGATTTCTAACCTCTTTAGTTAGGGCTCAATTCTTTTCCATTAGATCTATAGCTATTGCATCAAATTCACTTGTATTTCCATCTACAAACAATTCAATTGTGTCAATCTCTTAATATTGTCTATTATTCTTTTCAATATCTATTTCATTCCTTCTCTTCAGTGATCACTTTAACTCATTTCTTGCTTCATTCAACTAACATAGTTGAAGTTGTATTTAAATTTTCTAGTTCTCAATAGTCTTTCCCAACTTGTACACTTCTATCTCCAAGATCTTTCAACAAAGCTGCAAAGCTTTACTTTTAGAGAACTAAGCTTTGATACCAATTATTAGAAATACAATAGGAAAAGACAACTCTGGGGGGGGGGGGGGGGGGGTGTGGGGGGGTGTGGGTGGGGGGGATGAATCATACTTAAAACTTCAACCTTAAAATCATTCACCACACATCCATCTCAAAATTTATATATGTAAACTGAAATACTAAATTAAGCATATACATCCATAGCATGAAAGTAAAAAAATTCAAAACATGTATGACACAAGATATTTGGTTACCCAAAAACCCTCCAAGGAAAAGGTAAAACTTGGGGTGGGATGACACTCACAAATCTCCACTACTGTAGTAATAAAGTGTATCCAATGAAGGTTACAATATTTTGATCATGAAACATTATCTACCCTATAAAAGGTTTACCCTATTTTTGGCCCACAAGATTGTTAAATCTTACCCTATTAAAGGATTTCAACACCCTATTAGAAGTGTGCCTGATAAAAGGGTTTTAATTTACCATAAACTAAATACCCTATTAAAGGATTTACAACAATCTATTAAAACTAATTTGTTAAGAGATTTAACTAATTCACCAGTTAGCATGTCTCAACAATGATCCTTCTATTAGCATTCTATTGCTTGATGATAGATAACCTCTTTTCTAATGTCTACTTGATCCTTTCTAATCAAATATATCTTTGTTGTATTATAATTCCTTTCCTATGCTCTCCTCTAACTAATTCTACAATGTATCTCAAATCACAACTCCTTAGGTACCATAAATGCTCTATTTGTGCATGCAAAACTTCTCTTTAATTCCACTTTAGCATTTATAAAAAGTTTAGGGTTTCTCCTCCTTAAGAAGACCTAGGTGACTTAGGGCTAGGTATAAATCAATGATTGTGATTCACCAATTTTGTCACTTAACCCTTCCTTTTTTTCTTTTAATTTTCTACATTTAATGCACAAGTATTCACAATAAAGATTCATTCTTCTCATCTAAGATTGCAAACAAATCCTTAAGCCAGCTCAAAAATGATTTACATAGAAGTTTGTGCCATTACAAACAATTATGTCCAAACTATATAACTCATCATCTGAAGTCCCTGATGCTCAAAATCAACTATAACTTCAATGCCATCATTCGGCCTTTAAATGACTTGACATCCATTGATCACTCAACATCTATATAACTTGACACATACTATCTACTTAGTACTTGAGTGACTCAACACTTGCTAGTTACTCCACACATACTAAATATCTCTCACTCAACATATACTATCTAACAACTTATGCTCAACATGCATTACTTGTTCAGCATGAACTAAGTAAATGACTTAAGGATATTGTTACTCATATGTCAAAACCAATCTGAGATTAATAATTTGTCCTTTATCTATTTTAGGTTTTTTGCATTTCATCACTTGATCCATTTCTACATTGAAAACCTTCTTTTTCTTAACCAATTTGGATCATTCCTTTTGAAAATTAGGTTTGTGAAGAGGGTTTCCATTTTCTTTCTATTCATTTTGGGTAACCTAAGATGCTTACCCACTTTTCTTTTGTGGAATTAGATGCCCTATTGTGCTTTGTGGTGTTATATTTCCTTTCATTTCATTAGATATAGTTTATGCTCTTGCATTTTAAATTCCAAAATTAAAAAAATTAAAAATCTCTTTCAAAATACAAACATTTTTTTTATAGTTTAGTTTATTTTCTTTGCATTGGTTTATGAGCTTTATTACTTCTAGTCCTACTTCTCATCTTAGGGTTAGACATAGTTATAGACTTATGGGTACCTTTTCGCCTAATTCTTCTTGTCCTTTCCTTTGGATTATAGATCAAATTTGATTCTTCCTAATTCTAATCCTCTTATGGAGCAAAAATCTTTTCATTAATGTCATGCTAAGGATGATACTTTAAGATTTCCTCCTGAACAAGTCCAATATCTTCCATATGAACTTGATCAAATGGGTAATTGTCTTCTTCAAGAAAATCATAATATAGATTCTATTCAAGCTATAGAAACTTTCAAGAAAGTTCTTTGTGATACTGACTGAGGTGTTAATATCTTGCATGGTATTACTCACATCATGCCTTCCAATATTAAATAAACTTTTAGCTGAAGAAGCTCAATATTTAGGGTTATTTCCCCCTGTTACTAGTGTTGAAACTTCTTTTATTTCTCTTCCTAGTGTTCCTACTTACACTCCTTCCTTGGTGACTATGATGGTTCCCTCCATTCCTATGAGTGTTCCTCTTGCGTCCCTTCATATTTCACAACCTTCTTATCGTAATGTTCCTTTTACTTATTCTACTCCCCTACCAATTGTAGTTTCTAGTGTTCCTCTAGTTGTGTCTTATATTCCTGTAGATTATTTCAATTTACCTAGTGTATCTAATGTTTCTACTCTTCATATTTCTTCTCATGATTCTATAATTATCAATTTGGCTCAACTGTGTCATCTTTATAAGAACAACTTACATCCTTGACTCAGAACAAGTTTAGTATCCCTACTTGAGACATGGGAAGTCCTTTATCTCAAGATATTATTCATACTCTTGTTTCTCAGCAAGATGACATGCCTCATCTTGAGAATTATAATGGTAAGGGAGAACATGTTCATCATGTTAAAACATTTCAAATCCTTTGTAGTAAGTATGCTCATGATCATAGGATTTTAGCCAAGTTGTTTTCTTGAGCTTTTTGTGGCAAGGCCTTACAATGGTTTCGTTCTTTGACTTCTTATTCTATTCATTCATTTCCTCAACTTTCTAATTCTTTTATTCAACAATTTAAAAATAATATTGGCCCACAAGTTTCTTTTACTGATTTGTTGCATTGTAAGAAAAGATCTAAAAAAAAATTCACTAAATTTATTGGTTGATTTAAGCATTTGCATGGTCAAATTTCCTGTCATATTCTTGATATTGATATTCAATGTATCTTTATTTCAAATTTTCAAAAATATATTAGATATAAGATTTTTCTTACTAAATTTACTTCTTTTCAACAAGTTTGTGCAATGCTTCACCATTATCAACTACAAGTGAGTCAATTTGAGAGCACCACTCCAAAGGCTCTTGTTCCTATTGATAGAAGTGATTCCAAATAAAGTTTAAAAAAATTAACAACTATGTCAAGATAAATAAAAAAGCAAATGTAGTTGCTCATCAAATTGTTGTTGCATCTCACAATGCTACTTCAGTATGCACTTCTTTTTGATTGAATTGTACATTTAATTCTCGCTAAATCTTTACATTCTATTATGAAATTGTCAACTAATAGTATGATTACTCCTTATTAATCCTCTTTTACCTACTATAATGGTGGCTAAATCTTTTTATCTGAAAGATTTTTGTCAATATCATCACCAGAATGGTCATGATACTGATAAATGTTATTCTTTAAAACATAAGGTTCATGATTTATCTATTGATAAATTTGATTGTAGTGAGAATAAATATGCTTCTCTTCCTAATCATTTTTTTAAAATTTATGTGAATTCTTTACTTACACATGATACTAATACTATTGGTCAACCATCTTTATGGATATTATGCATGATTTGAAGATGGATGATCTTTATCATGTGGTTAATCAAGTCAAGAATTTGGTTCAATCTATATCTCCACCTCAATATCAATCTCCACTTCAATCTCAAGTTTTAGCTCTACTTCAAATGAAACATAGGCCTAAATTAAAGCCTCAACCTAAGATTTGACAATAACCTAAGAAGAAATGAAATCGAGAACTTTTGATTACCTTTGATGATTTTGACACTATTAAAGCTCCTGATGGTCCAATTTATATTTATGATAAGACTTCTAACATACCTACTCATGTTTTTCTTTTTTTATCCTACCTCCTTACTCAATGTTATTATAGAAGAAAATATTTTTTATGAAAAGTTTGCAACGTGATTTTTATGATAAATTAGATGTACAGATTCAAACTTGTAATGGTTTTCTTTATCCATCATTTGGTTCTATTGATTTATTGGTTAAACTTTGTGGAAATATTATTAACACCACCTTTTTCATTGTTCCTAATTTTGATCAATTTCAACTTAAGCTTGGTTTACCATGTTTAAGTGCCATGCATGTTATTGCTTTACCTATTCATAAACATCTTAAGTTTGTTTATGATGATGAAGCGAAGATGGTTAATTGTAACATATATCATACTTCTAGGCCCAAGGATACTACTATCATTGATTTCTTTAGTCCTCTTTACCTAGTTCATGTCTTGCTCAACCTAATCATCTTTGATGTTCATGTTGAGTTTATGAGAAAAAAAATTCTCTAGTTAAGCTTAACTACTAAGGATCTTAATCATGGTATTTTTCGTACACCTTCTATACCTCCTTTATCTATGGCTTCTAAAAATGTTAATCAAGCTTCTCCTATTGCTTTTTAGTCTATTATTAATCCTATTAATCCTACTATAGAACCTATGAAGGATCCTACAATTGTTCCTCCTAGTTCTCAACAAATTTCAAGTAAGAAAAAATATATTGATCTGCTAAAAAACATTGTAAGAATCATCATGCTCAAGCTAAATCTCATAATTTTTCTATTGAAAAATCTTTATCTTCTTTAGATACAACTATGCATGATGTGTTAGAAGAAATTGTTGCTAATAGTAAGTTACCTAATTTTGATGATTTTATTCATATCTTAGATCCTATTTTGATTAATTTAGATGATGATGATACTCTTGATGATACTGATGATGTTAATGATGAATATTAAACTATTGACATTGATATTGATTTACCTAATATTCTTTCATCACAATTAACACTTACACCTAGTATTGAACATTATGATTCTCAAGAGTATCCTCATTTGGAATTGGCTATTATTACTACTGTATTAGGTATATTCCCTCTTGTGAGTTACCCACCTTCCCTAAATGATATACAATGAGATGAGAGTAGGCAATGCACTTGATAGGCTGGTTCTTTATGGTAGTTTTTTTTTTGTGGTTGTCTATTGTACTATGCTTCTCCCATAATATGTTTGGTAAATGTTGTTGGATTCTTTTATATGTTCTTTGTTTCTTTGTTGGTGCAAGGTGATAAAATAATTGAACCTATTGTATTATTCCTCTATATGTATCTCTATTTTTTCATATGTATTTTTGTATTATGTTATAGTTTTGCTATTGTTTGTACATGTTTCTTTGTGTGATCTATTTGGATGCACAATTTGGTAGCACTTGTTCTTTTTGGTGTCTAGGTCATGGTTTGAAAAGATTCTTCTTTGCATTACTTATGTGATCTTTCCTCCTTTGGGAATGTAGTTCTACTTGCTTTGGGAATGATGTCTATTCATTTACAATAATATCATATATATATTATCTTATGATCATACTAACCCCATAGTAGGTAGATCCTTACTATGTTCTTTGTATGTTTATGTGGTATTTCCCTTGAGTTGTCTTTATTTGGGGGTATCTCATAGTGGAAACACAATCAGTGGAATTGTTTATGTTTACATTTAAAGCCATTGCTCCTATTAAAGTGTTAGCAATGAATTTAACATGGGGACATACACTCTGCTAACTTATTGCACACATGCACTTTTCAATACATACATTATTTTTCAAGATAACTTTTCTCCCTTTTTGGATTAATGACTAATCCATAAAGCATTGATCTATATTTAGGATCTCTTGATCCCTCTAGTTTCAAATATTATTGATCAGTTAAGGTCAAAGGTGTTCTTAAGATTGGATCTCTTTTGGTTTTACTCTTATAGAATAAAATATTCTTAAGTGTGAATCCTTGATGGGTTGACTGGTGAGTAGCCACATTTGCTAAGTGGTTCAATTCTATATTTCTATTTGTGTAGTTTCCTTGTGTAGTTCACAATGGGACATAAGTTCTCATTGGGTGAGATAATCACACTCTTTTTCATTTTTTTCTTTTTCTAGAGATGTCTCTCCTATTTTGATCTTGGAGTTGATGAAGACTTGAGTCTCTTAGGGCTTGAGGATTTCTTTGTCCCTTTGATTTTAATAAGATCATTTTTTTGTTATGATCTACTTTACTAAGAGTTTGTATCTATTCCATACTCTTTCTAAAGTGGGAGCTTAATGTATCATCTTAAATTAGAAGAAATTCCATGTTAAGAGTGTTTATCCCTCTAAGTAAGTAATTTGCAGTCAATTCAAGTGCCTTGAATGGATCTTAACATGGATCTAGTAGTTTTTCCCCTAATTTACCTCCCTCTCTCTCTCTCTCTCTCTCTCTCTCTCTCTCTCTCTCTCTCTCTCTCTCTCTCTCTCTCTCTCTCTCTCTCTCTCTATTTTCTAGCCTATTTCTAATAAATTGCTCTATAAAACTAAGAATTTTAGCATCTGGGTCAAGGTCAACCTTGAACTTGACCTAGGTCAAGGTTGACCTTGACTTTGACCTAGGGCAGGGTCAACCTTGTCCCTAACTCCAAGTCCTATTTTCAATTTTTTGAAGTTTTGGGATCTTGGGCTTTAGAAAGTTTATTTTCCTGCTTCTAGTTAGGGTATTTTGAGTTTTGGAATAATAGACTCTTAAATTATAGTTAAGCTAGGTCTATTCCTAGGGGTTAAGGTTAAATGGAATTTAATGCTCCTATGTCATCTTTCTCTAGGAGTTAGTGCCCTAGATCTCTATATAAGGAAGTTGCCTCCTCTCATTTTTCTCTAAGTGAGAAGATGCATTGTGATATTGGGTGAACTATTACCTTTATACATCCATTATTCCATGACATCAAGTTCTATCAAGAATTCAAGTGTTCAATCATTCAATTCATCAAGGAGATCCACTGTTAGCTATTGAAGGATTCAATCTCTGTGGAGCTCTCTTGTTGAAGATTTCTCTATCCATTCATCCAAGCCTTCTTCTATGCAAAGATATATTCAAGATTGGTGTTGAAGATCTAATTAAATTGATTTGAGACATCCTACATACATTCTACATACATTTGGAGCATCTATATTTGTGTATTCAAGGATTTGAATTCTCCATAAGGATTTCCACATAAGTAAGGTGAATAGTTCTATTTACTTTGTTTATGCATACATATTGTTTAAATTATATTTTGAGTTTAATTCAAAACTAGGGTTTGACTAAGGAAACCCCCCATCCAATAAAAAACACTTTTTCTTATAGATACAAGTGTGGAATAGTAAATCAGAGAGAAACTTCATATGCCCTTTTCATTAAACTAGCAAAATTTGCAAACAAAAATTTCATTGGAGTAGTGTATGTCAAGGTCACTTTTTTGGGGTACAATTGTGCCCTGGGGTAAGATCGTGCCTCACTAATAGGTTCAAGGTCAACCTCCCTTCTAAAAGACAAAATATTTCTAGGTTTTCTCTACCTCGACATTTCCAATCCAAAATAGGTTGCAAATTTTCTAGAAACTTAAAATAGACATAAAAAATCATCATTTTCTAGATTCAATGTAAGTATTTTTCCTTTATCTATTTTAGGTTTTTGGCACATACACCCCCATAATAGAAATATCACACAAAATGCCCTTCTTTCTCCCTATTTTTTATCACTTGATCCATTTTCGCATTGAACACCTTCTTATGTTTAATCAATTTGGATCATTCCTTTTAAAAGTTAGTGTTGTGAAGAGGGTATCCATTTTATTTCTATTCAAAATGATCCTTTGTTATTTTATGTGTACATTTCTACAAAGTTCATTTGACATAGGAAACTAATATATGAAAGTTTGAGATATTGGATGATCAATTCTTGCACATGTATTTGTTAAGTACTGCAAAGTGTTATCTATACATTTGGACCTTGGATAACTAATTCACCCCCCACTTCACCCCCTTAGTTATTCTAAATTATTCCAAAAATTGGTATCAGAGTGTTTGGTGCTTTCAAAGGAAATTTTTAGAAGGTACTTGAAGCAAGTTGTACAAAAAGGAAGTTCCCAAGTTAAATAAAGAATTTTTTTTTGCATAGAAAAGTTGATGAAGTTGCATCTACGAGGACTTGGATATTATCCATAGTAATTATCACCTCTGAACATGTTGAAGAAGTTGGAGACCTAACTACTAATTAGGTGAAATAGAAGAAAGAAGACAATAAGGAGATGTTGGAGATTGCATCTAACCTAAGCTATTTAGATTTTGAAGACATCAAAACATTTACCACTTCTAAAAGTGTGTGAGATGGCCTAAAAAAGATCTATGGAGGAGACAAGAATGTGTTGAGAGCCAAAGTAGAAAGTATAAGAGTAAAATTTGATGCAATGAGAATGCAAGAAGGTGAGACTATAGTCCAATATTGTGCAAGAATCAAAGATGATGTAAATTTAACCATAGGAGAAAATGGAATTATTGAAGATGAGATTGTGATCAGAAAAGTGTTTAGAACCCTACTTTCTATCTATGCTATTAGAGTCTCTTCTATACAAGAATTGAGATTTACTCCTGGTAGTGATCTAACCCTTGAAGGAGTAGTTGGTAGACTCATTTCTTTTGAACTTTCAAATTTTAATAATTTCAAATATGAGAATATTGATTCTTCTTTCAAAGCTAAAAAGATATTGAAATAACCTAAAGGAAAGAAAAAGGTCGAGCATGTTGCTAATGAAAGTGAAATAGATGATAAAGATCTAGAAGAACTAGAAGCACTATTGGCTAGGAGATTTCATAAAGGAAAAGAAAAATACAAAGGTAAGTTACCCATCATATTTTTTAATAGTAATGAGGTAGATATCTTGAGAAGAAAAACAATAGAAATGAAGACAAATCCAAAAGTAGAAAAGATGAGATAAAAAAGGTTATAAAGACAAGGGAAATAAAGCTTGTTATATTTTTGAAGAAGAATCAAATGATAAATTAGATGATCATGATGATGAAGTTATCTATGTTTCTATGAAAGAAGATTCAAATGAAGATGAGACAACTGCATTAGTATTTTATGTAACCGAAAGTGAGAGATGAATCATTGATAGTGGATGTTCTAATCACATGACTGGTGACAAAAGTAAGTTCATTACCCTTAAGCATTATAATAGAAATAGTGTTAGATTTGGTAATGATGCACCCTATCAAATGAAAGGTTAAGGATCAATAAGATTAAAAAAAAAGATCATGTGTGACAATTCTTATTATGTGGAAAGACTTAACTATAATCTATTTAGTGTGTCACAATTGAATAGTTCAGGATGCAAATTTAAATTTGAACACAAGAAGGCTAAGATATATGATGTTGATGGAGAACTCATTTGAAATGGAGATCAAACAAGAGGTAATTAGTTTTTATTAGAAACAACAGTCCACCATGATAAGTGAGAGGGGCGAGGGGGGTGAATCAGGTATCCAACAATTAAAATAGTTATCCTCTTTAAACAAACTTAATAATTCAACCAAAGTAAATAGCAACCATAAAGATGCACATAAAATTTTTCACCAAATATGTTTACTAGGAAAACACTTGATCAAAGGGAAAACCCCAGTGGGAATGATGCTCATAAGATGATGTACTAATATATAATATTCTTTTTTAGAGGATGTACACTGTTAGAAGTCTATTACAAAATTTAATACAAAGAGTCCTTGTTAGGAGACTTTGAATCCCTATTAGGAGTTGTGCCAACCGTGTTAGGAGTTGTGCCAACCCTACCATGAGTTGTGGAAGATAGCTAAACCCACTATTGAAACAACTTTAGGACCAAATCAATGTCCAATTAACCATGGTACTATTCCTTTTAGAATAATAGATGTGAAACAAGCTTCTAGTTCTTCCTTTGTCTAGTATGTCAGATTTCTTCTCCCTCAAATCATGAAATCAAATATAGAACTCATTTCCCAATAGCAATAACCCTTAAGGTCACTTACTCGCATAGGTAAATTATTCTGCTTCTTTAGCACTCTCCTTCCTCAATATTTTGTAAGTCTCATGTATTTCTATATGTGTTAAACATGAAAAAATATCTTTCCTTTATACCATACCCAATAATAAATCCTTGAGTCAACTTCCCACTTAATTAATATGTGTCAATTAAATGAATACACATTTAACTAATGTTGTCAGCTCACAATCATAAGAAAACATTTACTCATGTGACTTCCATACATGCACATTCTTTGACATAATCACTGGCTAGTATTCTATCTTTAGTTAATTGTGCAACCTTTCATTACATTTTTGACAAACTGCAACAATCACACAATAGGAACTACTTTCCTAATACTCTAGTTCCATACAGTTCTTTGTAGATCAATAATATCTTCCATATACTATCAATTCAAGTTCTATGCACTTACGCTTGTAACACACACATACTGTAGTTTACTTTGACAACTATGCATCAATATATGAGTAATGTATTGTTCTTAATACAAAGATCATGGTCTGTTATTTTTTTAGTCTTCACAAACTTACTACTATGTTGTCATCAATGAAAAACACAATCATGAATACATCATATCAATGTTCTACAATGTTGCCCCATAGTGATAGCATCAACATTCATGCTAACAATTTTATTTTGACATGAATGAAGAAACTTGTCTTGTTCTACAATTTGATGATGTGTGGCTATTGCACAAAAAATTATGTCATGTAAATTTTAACAACTTGGTTAGTATCAGTAAGATGAAAATATTTAGAGGTTTTTCCAAACCTGAAGAAACCAATAATGTGATTTAAAAATAACATTAGTTGGGAAAGATGACAAAATCTAGTTTTAATATTAAGATTCATACTTTAAAAGAAATTATGGAATTAGTTCATATTGATCTATGTGGACCAATTGATGTGCAAATCTACAAAGGTTATGAGTATTTTATTCTATTTTTTTATTATTACTCTAGAATGATGACAGTGATGTTTTTAAGAAAAAAAATTGATACCTTTCAAATGTTTAGTAGTATCTAGAAAAAGTTGAAAAGAAAACTGGTAAAAGCTGGAAATGTCTGAGATCCAATAGGGATGGAGAGTTTGCATCAAATGAATTCAATAACTTCTGGAATGATAGAGGAATCAAAAGAAAAAAATTTGCACCTAGGACTTCTCCTCAAAATGGGATAGCTAAAAGGGGGAACAAATCTATGATGGATTGTGATAGAACACAAATGATGGAGAATAATGTTGCTTTGAAATACTAGAGAGAAGTTCTCAGTACAACTATTTGTACTTCAAACTAGGTACAAGTCAAGAAAGGTACAAATTTAACACCTTATGAACTATTGTATGGATATTCACCCAATGTCAGATATTTTAAGGTATGTGGAAGCAAGTGTTACATTCTCAAGTACAACAAAAATGGTAAACTTGATGCAAAAAATGAAGATGGTATATTCCTATGATATTCCACAAGAATCAAACTTTATGTGTTTAAGTACTAACACTAACAAAGTTGTGGAAAGTGATAATGTAAAATTTGATGAATATATAGAAAAATGTGAAGATGAACAAAAGAAGGAACCTGAGAATTACAAAACGTTTATATAATATTATGAAGGAATTTATGCTAATGCTAATGATACTATGGACCAAGTTGCTAATAAATAAGAATTAGTGACTATCGAGTCACATACAATAGATGTCGAGTTGCATTCAAGAGCTGAGTTACAAACAAAATCCAAGGTACATTTTGATGCTAAGATCAATTTATAAGAAAGGAATGTGGAGTTATCTAATAGAGAAGTACATAGTGAACCTAAGATTGAACTTCATGAACAACCTATTGTTGAGAAATAAGAAGATAGCCAAGGCTATCAAAGTATGTTAGAACACATCATCCTACTAAAAAAATCATTGTAGACAAAGAAGATGGACCAGTGAAAAGGAATAGATTAATGAATGAAACTTACTTTTAAAGCATACATGAACCTGAATTAGTGAAGGATGCAGTAGAGAATGAAAATTGGAGTCAAGCCACGAAAGAAGAAATTGATCAGATTGAAAAGAACAAAACATGATCACTACTACCAAGACTTGAGGATGAGAATGTTATTAGAACAAAGTGGGTCTATAGAAAAAAAATTGGATGAGAATGGTGAAGTAACAAGAAATAAGGAAAGTTTAGTCTACAAAGGTTATGCACAAGAAGAGGGAATTGAATATGGAGAGACATTTTCCCTAGTTGCAAGATTGGAAGCAGTAAGAACTCTACTTATAAAGTAGTCAAAGTTTATCAAATGGAAATTAAGTCAACATTTATGAATGGTATACTAGAAGAGGAGGTTTACATTGAACAACTTGAATGACTTGTTGATCCAAACAATAAGAACATGATGTATAGATTTCATAAAGCTTTATATGGTTTAAAGCAAGCTCCTAGAGCATGGTATGAAAGATTGCTTAATTATCTTGTGGAGATTGGTTTTGAGAAGAATGATGAAAAAAATAATTTGTACTTGAAGATAGAAGGAGGTAAAGGAATTTTACTAGCTTAAATATTTGTTGATGATATCATATTTGAAGGACAAAATGCATTGTATAAGAAATTTGAAAATGAAATGATGAAAGAATTGAGATGTCTATGTTTGGAGAAATTAGCTACTTCATTGGAATACAAGTTTATCAGATGAAATATGGTATTTAAATTACTCATTCCAAGTATGTAAAGGAAATCTTGAAGACTTTTGGTATGGAGGATTCAAGACTAGTTAGTACTCCCATGGTAATAGGACATAAACTATCCAAAACTTGTGATTATGCTAAAGTAAATCAAACATTGTACAAGTTTATTATTAAAAAATTCCAATATGTAGTTCATACCAAAAAAGAGGGAGAAAGGTGTGAAAGAGAAAGAGGAAGAGTTTACAATGAATGTCTAAACAAGAAGAGATATTGTAACCTATACAAAAGAAGATAGATACTGATAGAGGGAGAGATTTCAATACAAGATATTAAGTTTATTTTTGGTATTGTTGTTGGTATTAGTTTTCCATCAATGCTAAAAAGAGATATTGTTGAAGTATAGAAATAAAGGAGATTGGTGAAACCTATTATGGAACAATCATTATTTTGTCACTGATATCAAACCTACTACTTATTGGTAAAGAAATTGCTAATATGGTCTAAATTCTATCATTTGATTAATTGATGAAGAGGATTGGAAAAGAAAGGATAACAAGAGTACCTAGAGAAAGGTTGAGTTATATGGTGCATAAAAGGAGCACTAAGACCAAGTAAGACTATGATGATATAGTGTATTGTTGATCTATTTAAGGCTACAATGAAAATATACTTAAGAAAAGACAAGAAGAAGACTAAGAAAAGAAATGTGTATTCCAAGCCTAACTGAGAAATAGTGGAGGACAAGCAAGTCAGTGTAGGAAGAGAAAAAAGTTAGTTGTGGATGAGAAAAGAAAAATTCAATATGTGTTGAGAAAAGGAAGTTTAGTATCTACTAAGATAAGGAAACTTAGTATGTACTAAGCTTCAAAAGAATAAACATAATGATCAACTGAGCGAAGACTTAGTTCATGTTGAGTAACCTAGTATTGATTGAGCATTATAAGATAGTTATTGCTAAACAAACAACATGTTATTAGTGAGTGATAGTATAAAGAGTTCGATCAAAGATTTAATGCATCTAAGCAGATAAAGTTTATTTCTTGAATTGTGTTAAGCGTGTTGAAAATAAGTATAATGAGCTGGTGGCACAAAATTTAAGATAATCCATTCAGAGATGAATATAAAGATGATTGTAAGGGAACTTTATAGAAGAAACAAAATTGGAAAAGAGGGTAGATTCGATGAGTTTGACCTAACCCTGAGATATAAAATTGTGATGAAGTAGAAAAAGATTGAAATTCTTGATATAAGGAGATAACATGCCAGAAGCAAAGTTTTAGAGTGCAAACTAGAGATATACAAGGAGTCTTGAGGTGTTTCTTCATTTGGTGGCTAAAGGAATGAATCTACAGTTAACATATTAAGCATGAATGCCTAAGGAGGTGAAGGTTTTAAGGGTGAAAAAGTAGTTAGAGAAGGGTAATGAATGCCAAGTAGAAAGGAGGTCTAAATGAGAGATTAGTAATCTACAAGTGAATTGTTTTCTTATCAGATCAAGTCCTACTATTATTTTGAACAGCTGTATCATTCTGGATAAATCCTTTGGATTAAGGTTGACCTAATAGTCATGAGTAAATCCTTTAATAGGGTGACATTCTAATGAAATTTTCTAAAGTCCTCTAACAAGGCTCACTCCTAAAAGGGTGATTGAAATCCTTTAATCAAGCTTACATTTAATAGTGTGCATTGTAACCTTTAAAAGGGTTGGCTCCTTGTAGAGCTCACTTCAGAAAAGTGATAATTGATAGTATGTTACTAGTGGCTTTTCCAAAATTGGATCTCCACATAAAATCCTTGTGTCAAATTGCATGAATGAGTTTTTGGATTTCACATTTACATTTCTGCAAAGTTCATTTGACCTAGGATAGTAATATGCTAAGGTATGAGATATTAGATGATCAATGCATACACATGTATTTATTAGCATATTTGGTAGTATAATTGGTATTTTATTTTACTAATTAATTTAATCATATTAAGTCATGATGGAATTGAACCACCATCGTCCTACTTATAAAGAATGTTCTCTTCCATTGAGCTAGTACCCTTTAAATACCAGAAGCCTCATGAAAGGACTGTGGATTTGAGATATGTAGAGCATCCTGGAATTGTAAATGAGTCTGCTTGGTGTCTGATGGATCTCCAACCCAATCACCTGCAAAGTGCAAGGTCTGTCTAGCCCATTGTGGACCAGAAGATGGAGAATCTAGAGGAGAATCATCAACCTATAAATGATGACTAGGAGAGGAAGGAGGTGAGTCCTCTGAATCACTCTCTACATCAGAAGTGGAGGTAGAAGACTGCTCAAGTAAATCTGACCCATTAGAAGATCTATCATGTATTCCAAGTGACTCCAATGTCAAAGTAGAAGGCAACCCTGTGACCATACTCTGCTAGTTAAGCCGATGCAAGTAGTGGAAGTTAAGATGGCCAAACCACTCATGCCATAATTTTCTCACATCATTAGAGTGAGTGAGTGAAACATTCAAAGGAGGATCGGGAACAAAGTGAGAAAAAATATAGAGTCATGACTGATGATCTGCTCTCCCAACTACAACTGAAGAATCATTGTGCAACTCACATATCTCCACTAAATTAGGAGTGAACTCAACCTGCTTGCCTAAACTTGTGTGAGTGATCTGGTGTACTAATAGGAGATTAGTTGACAATGAGGGTACACAAAGAACATCATGGAATGTGCCATCCCCCACATCAACAGACCCTCTCCCACACACCTCAACAAGACTATTATCACCCATCAAAATAGAAGGCATAGTACACGGCTCCAAGGATGCAAGTTCTTCCTTAGATGAATCCATGTGGTGTGAAGCACCTGAATCAAGAACCCAAGTGGATGGTGAGGAAGTAACTGCAAAAAGGGCCTTGCCCTTTCCTTTCCCCTTGCTTTTTTCTTTTTCCTTGTTAGACCCTTCATTAGAACTTTGTTTTATATACTCAGGAACACTGATATTATTCTTCTCAAGAATGTATGTCAAGTGATCAAGCTGTTTCTGCAAACATTTATGTTCATCATGACTAGATCTTTTACAATAGGCACATTTGACCTTTTCTTTCTTAGGCTTATCGCCCTTGGAAGATGGTGTATCAATAGTTGCTTTTGAAGAAATTGATATCTGGTCCTTCTTCTCCTTGCTATTCTTTTGTTTCTTGTCCTTACTATTGTTGTTACTACTTTGTCCTTGTTGTTCTTTTGTGCCTTGGTTGGTTGCTAAGGCATGTGACTTAGAGGACTTAAGAGTGCCCATCTGGATTAGCTTGTCCTATTCTCGAGTGAGATTGACAGCAAAATCATCTAGAGATGACATGGTGAATTGACTACCAAGTGCACCCTTAGTAGCATAGAAGGTAGAGACAAACATAGAATATTCTAAACTTATCTTAGAGAGAATACTGAGAATCAATTGTTCATCTTTCTTTTCAATTCCACATTGTTTTAACTGCAGCCTTAGTGATTTCAATTTGGTGAAGAAATCTTGGATTATGTTGAAATTGCCTAGACTCAAACTAATTAATTCATTTTCCAACATATGACCCCTCATTGAATCTTGTGTGCCAAATAATATTTCTAGCTTTGTCCATACTTCATTTGGTGTATCCAAAGACTCAATGTGAAATAGCAAGTCAGGAGAAATAGGCAAACACAATGTTCCATATGCCTCATCACATTTGTTAAACCACTTAGGCTTGTCTTCATCTTTAGTAGGTTCAGTTTCAAGTCCCATAATTATCCTATTTAATCCATCTTTTCTTAAGTGAATTTTCATGCGTGATTTCCACTCAAAGTAATTGTATGGAGTTAGGATGGACATATTTGTTTGATCCATGATGAAGAAATGCAAAGAAATGCTAAAAAGAAGAGAACCCAACCATGATAATGCCCCCACTTTTTACTCAATCAAAGAAAGCCCCCCCCCCCCCCCCCCCCATAAAGAAATATGATTTGGCACTTTTTTTTAGTGCGTTTACAACTACCACTAGAAAGAAATACTTAGTGGTCTTGATTTCAATGCATTACAAACCCTCATGAAGAGCATATGCTAAAAGTGAAAATTGGGCACAATAATCAAGGAAACAAATACCACCATTGTGATCTACTCAAAAAATCATGCACTTTCAAAAAAAGAATCACCTCAATACGAGGTCGTATGAGAAAGTTATGATCCTTCGAAGTTTCCAAAATGAGAACTGCGCACAATCATGGCTGAGAATCTACAATTTCTGAAGAATTCATGCATGAAAATCAAAAAACAACTCCACTAGTGGATAGAGCACAAAAAAAAGCCAAGTTCATAATAAGAATCATCAAAATCGGAGTCCCTATGAGCAAGAACGAGACATTTGAAAATGGCATTTAAATCTGCGACTGCCAATGGAGAGGGGTATGGCTGTAGCCTTTCATGCTCAATTCTACAAAATATACAGCTTGCATGCAAAATCTAAAAGATACCTAGATGGATTTTTGGGGCTGCGAAAAAAACTTAGAAAGCATTTTCCTTGCTAATGTACAGAAGATGTTGTTGTAGTGTAAATCAGATGCCTTTAACAGTAAAAAATGGCTCCAAAAATCAAGAAACGACCCCAGCAACAAAAATATGACATAAAAATGCTGGATCAGCTTCCTAAGTCCATTAATGGCATACTGGAACCTGCAATACTGATTGAAAACTCCAAATATGCAAGTTGGTTGTCAGATTTGAGATTGAAACCCCAGAGAAAAATCATTTTTCTCAAAACTTTTCTGATTCTCAAGATCATCCAAAGATGTAAGAGAAGAGCATACTTCATTTTTCAAAAACTACAATAAAATTTATTAGCCCCCCCTGAATCTCTCAAATAAGGAAACTAAAATCTACTCTTGCACATAGAAAAGCTCTGATACCATGTTAGAATCTGATAAGATTAATAACCCAGAAAACTAGTGCAAAGAATAAATATCTAAACTATGAATGCAAATGATACAAAATCAAAATAGCATCATAGAGTTAGTCTCCAAGAGAGTAATGCAAATGTTGGAAGCAAAATAGCATTAAGAGGATGCAAAAATAAGAGATGCAAATACAAGCCAGGTAGCATGCTTATATAGGCTAGGAAGAGGGAGGAGGTGGCAACAGCAACCAATGAGGAGCAACCATCTATCAGACTAAAGATAGAAAATCATCTTCCCAAGATAGCTAATGGATGCTCACATGTAGGAAGGTGACACCTCACAACCATTCACCTAATAAGACATGCTTTATTAACCTAAGCGAGATTACTAAAAGTGTAGGAAAAACCTAGCAAAATAGGAAAAATAAAAAACTACACTAACAATGATAATTTATTATTCCAAGTTTTTATTTTTTATTTTTCTTAGATGAATTGGTTTGTGTGCAGCTTCATCCAATATATAACATGAATGTACTTACCACTAGAAGAGAAGAATAAATATTTATGACTACAACTATTTATGCCATTTATCACTATTAATTTATTTACAATGTATTTTTATACTACTGCACCTACAAGATTAATAAATCACCAAAATATTAATTCCAACAAATCAAAATTGTTAGAAAAAACCTGTTAAATCTCATGGTTTAGCTTATTATTGAATTAGCCTACATTGCTTAAAATAGAAAATATAGAAAACAACTTCAAAATTTAAAACAAATATAATCTTGATATACTTCATCCTTGACAATTATGCCTAATTAATTACATTGGCCTTCAAGGAAAAGATTGTACATTAGAAGTTCATTGGGAGCTTGATATGATAATTCAAGAAGGCATTAGCTTTCTTACACAAAGAGATGATACTTGTTATATTTGTCTTCCTTAAATTTTACAAGAAAACTCCTTCTATATCACAATACATTACAAACTTTAGAAAGTTTCTAAATTGTACACATGCAAATACATGAGGCAAAGCATGATCAAATTAACTCCAAAAGATAAATTTGTGATATAGCATCCATTATGACTCATTCAAACTAAAACCATAAAAAAAAATATAATACAACCTCATTAGTGTTGCATACAAGTTGAGGCAATTCATGAGGTCAAAATCTCACATCTAGAACCTTATAAACACTTTGTTGCATAACAAACGAAAAAATCCTTAGATAAAGTATGATTCATAGTGATAATCAATGCATTTCAAGGAAATAATTCTAAATTTCTATGTGAAGAAAAATTTACAAGAAACTCTACTTGTAATGAAGATCAACATTTGATTCATGTAGGAGGATATTTTTAAAAAAAATAGTCTACACACACCTATGATCATCTTGCAAGAAAAATCTCACACATGAATTTGCATGTAGACTAAGTGCAACAGTGACAAGTTAGAATGGGATCTTGGGGACTAGGAGGGGGCCTAAAGCCTCCTTGAAGCTACACTTTTCATGGCATTAGTCACTATAAATTGATATTAATCTAACTAGGTTTCCATTTCATTTTCATTGAAATAGATGACATATTTTATCTAATATGATATAATGTAGTGAAGCAAGTTTCTAAGTATATTTTCAAATCTTTATCATGCAACATCAATATCCTTCACTATACAATTATTTTTGAAGATAATGGAGATTTTTTGAATGTAATTGCTAAATTTATTTATACTGAAAATTAAGTTTGTTCTATTCAACAATATGCTATTGTCAAACCATAGTTCTCATAGAGTTTCTTATATGAATTTATTGAATTAATTTCTTTCTGCTATTGATAGGAGAAAGTAGAGTCTAAACTATGTTGTCATTAGTGAAAGAGGATATTTGAACCTAAGATAAATAAGGGAAGATTTATCATCACTCTAGTAGGGTCAACGCACAAACCTATATAACCCCTTTGCAAAGGAAAAGGCTAACAAAAGTATAACTATTCACCTCCAATGATATAAAACCAATATTATTATTTAGAATTTGAAAATAAATTAAATTAATAAAATGTGTAGAAATTGATCAAGTTTAAGATGATAATTTTTAATAGTTATTTGGAATAAGAATTGATATATTTTTCATAATTTTTATATATAATTTTTTAATTGTTGAAAAATGCTGAAAATTAGGGGTCTAGTTTCCAACACAAAACTATATGGAAATAAATTTATTTCCATTTGATCTTAGAGTATGTTATAGATAACATATACATCTAGAACATTCAAAAATAAAAATTGGATTTAGACTTATATTTTTACTCTTATAATCATTCAAAGTTCAACTCACCTAAGGTTGATAGTTTTCATCTCCTACCACATTTATCAAAACAAATATATTCTAACCAGAATAAAAATTATACATTCTAGAAAAGGAATCTTTCCTCTAGAATTTTATATAAGTTTTAATTTTTAATTATATGATTTAATATTTTTCTTTCTCAAAATTGACATCTCTTTGAGTGTTAAAATACGTGCTTGTAGAATTTTTTAATTATAATAGACTATATCTAATTAAAACAATATAAACTCTATATGAGAATATTCTTGACTTTGAGCTTTATAAAATGGTGTTTATAAGTTATTAAAAATATATCATAAAAACTAGTTAAAAGAGTTATTGAAATGCCAATTTTATGAAATAATTATATTTCTTTAGTAATTGGATATAAACTAGTATAAACATGCATTTAATAGAAATTTCCAATTGGAAAAGTGTTATACCATATATAACTTAGCTAGAATGAATTTATCTAGATCATATATTTGAAAAAAAATGATTTTTAGATAGAAATACTCAAATTTAGTCATTTTGATACGTAAACCTGAAAGGTGACACAACTTTGTACTTTTACCCAGTAGGATTAACTCTATTGATTTGAAAAAGTCACTTGGGATATATTTGGATCTTCTATCATTCTTAGAGTGGAGTGTATTATGCAAGATTCTCATATTTATGACCTTGTTGAAATAATTGATGAATAATTCCTGATATATGTTGGTGCAAATGGAGGAGATTGTTAATAGTGTGTTTCAAAACAGATTCTAAGTTTATGTAATTCAAGTGCAAAGAAAATATCTAATAAACAAGGACATAATGATGAGTTGTTTAAAGGATTAAATTGAAGATTACTAGTGGAGATAAAAAACATTATTTGCATTTTAAATAATTCCTATGTGTGTTCATTATGAAATATGTGTAATCTTGACCAGTATGCTAGTTAAAGAATATACATCACCTTGACCAAGTATACTCAACCAAGCATAGCACCTAGTAGATGATTTTTATTTATAAATTTTTAATCTCTCATTTATTATGAACCCTCAAAGAAATGGTTTACTTTAGGATTATTTCACCATCTTCCCATTTCAAAAACTTGGGAAATTTGGATAAACTTGTGCATTTAGAAAAAAAAAATAAAGTAATTTTTAGGTTGTCAAATTGATTTCTCTATTAAAAATTCTCAAGTACTAGAGATGCACATTTATCTATGTTAAGGGAGTATGTTAGTGATGGACCTCTCATAAAAATAAAAATAAAAAATAAAAGTAAATTTATAGCATCCATACAACTCATTCATATTTTATATTTTGTAACACCCCGCTAAGGGATCCAAAGAATAAACCTAAAATTTTACTAAGTTTGGTAGCATTTTTTTTTTTTACATGAAAGTAATATCATTTACAACTAATCCAGTTACAACTAATACATAAATACAGAAGCAATAGCAATAACCATCTAAAAGTAAACATAACAGGTTACATTCTTTAAGGACCCTTTAACGTTGAATTACATCTAAATCAACTAACATTATTGAATCCATCTAATACAACAACGACACAAAATAATAATGATAAGTCCAATATCTATACATTACATTTCTAAATGCTCAATCATCCACTATACATGTCACAGGGTATGAAAAGCTTTAAAGAATATACATATGTGAAATAAGTACCTCATCATCCTAACTCATGATGCAATAACATAAATAAATCCATACATCATACATGATACATCATCATAAGAGTTAACCATAAATCATCAAACATAATAAACTAAGTGCACGGTTCCTCCCAACCATAAATAGCATCATTAGACCATCGTGGGTCCTAGCCATCCCTCTATGCATGACATTCCAAATCACCGAAGAGATCATCGATATTAACATAGTAGGAATGTCACACCTAAACATACTACATCATATATAGAAAGTAATCTGACATGCAAATAAAAGAATAAGATAACATCATCTAACATATGCTGATCATCAATGAAAGGATACATATCAACCATCATAAAGGACGCATCAGCCACGATGTCTCAAATGGAACTCAAATGATAAGAGTGGAAAAATCTACCACCCAACTGCGTGGAACCTAAGTGGTCCACTCCCACCGTGTTGAGGAGATAATCTCAAGTCTCAAATAGGTTAACAAAATCACATAGCATAAATACTCTCTAAGTCCAAGAATCCTAAAATTATACTAACTCAAAGGTTCCAATCACAAAACTGACATCCAATCCCAGAGGCACACAATGACATGTAGGAAATCTACTTTGTAAGCTGGAAAATGTCATTGCATATATCATGTAGAAGTTACCCTAGCAGTTAGCTTACAACTCCATGGGTCCCTACTAATCCTTATGCGGCCACTTGTATCCTCTCATACTAACAAGGCATACTATGGAATGCAAGGTCACAACCATGCATTCTCTCTACTCCCATCCTAGTCTGTACTAGCACTCGAGGCATGGGCGAGAAAAAAAAAATTATCTTTTTAGGTTCACTTAGTTAGTCTTAGGTGTGAATGTTTTCACTTATTAAAACAACTTACAATGAGTTACCCTGGCAGCCTCTTAGGGCCCTGGCCCCCATTGCAAGCCACTTCCCAACACTACAAGCAAATAACCTACCCTAAGCTCATGGAATCACAAATCTCAAAATCACAAAAGATAATCCACAATATAAACATCAAATCTTCATGAGTCAACCGAAAAGCATAATAGATAATCATGACCACAACAGTTCTCTATTGGAAACTGAAGGTATCTTTGATAATCAAAAGTATCCATTGGTTCTCAATAACCAAAATATATCTCAAAATCATACTGATCGAAGACTCCAAAATGGTCGAGTCAAACATGACACAACATAACATCATAAAATAACATTTCAATCCCATCATGGCAACTAGAAAATAAACCAAGGATAACTGATCGATGACTCAAAAATGATTAGGTCAAGTGTCTCATACATAAGAATCTCTGCTTCTCACAAGAAGACTAGAAAATAATAACAATCAGTAATTACAACCATTTCGTAGAGCATTCCATCACATAACCATAGTCGGGTTTATAAAGATCAGAAATAAGACATCATCATGACATCACAATCATAACCCCCGACCCCCTGGTAGATGTCCTATAATTGTTCAACACTAGTCAACCCAAAACCTAAAATAGAAGCATAGAGAATACACAATGCAAGCACATGTTTTGATTTTGCTATAATTAAATTAAGTGTGGAGGTATTAGTTTCTGTTTCCAATTTTAGACATTGAATGGAAGAATGTTTTGCACATTTTTCCTAATCCATGTATAGGTTTGTTGAATAAAGGTTTCCCTTTATAACTTTAAAAATCGATCTCCCAATGATTAAAATGATATTTTGTTTATATAAAAATTATTTGAAAATATCCCCCTTTAAATTTAAATAGTAAATTTTGACATGAGAATTTACTAATAAACATCTTTTCTTCATAATCCAAATTATTTAAATCTATATAGTTAGACTGCGATATTACAAAATAATTCATTATCATAAAAGGTGATCCTTTAATTCTAATCACTTATCAAATTATGATAATTATTAATTACTAATAACTTATATACATACTTACATATATACATACATACATATATATATATGTATATACACACATATATATACATATATATATGTATGTATATATATACATATATATGTATATATCTAAATATATATATACATATATACATATTATATACATATATATACATATATATATATACATATACACACACACATATATATATACATATATACATATGTATATATATACATACATATATAATATATGTATATATGTATATATATGTATGTATATATATACATATGTATATATACATCTATATGTATATATATATATGTATATATACATACATATATACATACATATATATACATATATACATATAGATGTATATATACATATGTATATATACATACATATATACATATATATATACATATATATATTTATATATACATATATATGTATATATATACATATATATATATACATACATACCTACATAAATATATATATATATATAATTATTAATATTAATATTTAATCAAAATGAAACATAAAATCGAATTATGAATTTGAACCATATAACATATCATTACTAATTTTAGGAAATTGAATACGATTTTAAAATCACTACACATCCTTATAAATATCAGCTCCCTCTGTTAAAGGGAAGTCACGTGGCTTAGCTGTGCAGCTTGCCACTGCCGCAGGGCTTGTGACAGTAGTCATAGTACATGCGACAGCAGGCATGGCTGTCGGCACACTCATAAGCATGGGTCGAGTGGGTAAACCCCCCCCCCCCCCCCCAAATTTTGATTACAATGTTTTTTTTTCTATAACATTTTTTTTCAAATTGCAATGTGATATATCATTCATTCTTTCAATAATATATATATATATATATATATATATATATATATATATATATATATATATATATATATATATATATATATATATATATATATATATATAAATGTATATATTTATATATATGTGTGTGTATATATATACACAAAGATTTATTAAGCATAACATATACATACATATATATATGCAGATCTGAATTAACATGTCCATATCTACACAATTTTAAAGGCTTTCAATTTTAAGAATTCCATAAAATATTTGTTCGCCAAATTTACTCAATACATTTTCTAATGAATTTGGCTATAATATAAACCCTAGCCCCGTAATCTCTTTAGATCTATGCATATAAGGTTTTCTCAAATAAATTTTAACTACCCATATTGAAAAATGCATACAACCAAAATAGGAAAACCCTCAAAAAGCATATGAAAGACATGAAAAAGACAGGAAGTGTAGGATGCGGAATGACATAAGAAAAATCACAAGAGTCTACCCAGATTTTGATGCTAATTCACTTCTCCTCAGAAACTATAGAGCAAGCTCCTTCCTTCTCCCACGTTTCTGCATCCTCCAATGCTCCAAAAATGCTCTCCCTAAGCCTTTAGGAGTGCCCGAATATAAAGGACTCTCACGAAGCACCTAAAATGTCTCTAGAAGCAACTAGAAGGTGTCACCAACTAAACATGCATCTTTTCCAACCTTCTAGATGAGTCATAAGGTTGTAGACACCATGTGCTTAATTTGTGTGCTAACCCTTATGTTGTTGACATATGAGAAATCAAAAAGGTGCGTTAACTCCTAGGCAAGCTTATAACTTTTATTTTAATTTTTATAATTTTCATTTTAATTTTTATAACTTTTATTATTATTTATTTATTACTTTATTATTATTTTATAATTATTATTAATTTTAATTTCTAATTTTCTTTTATTTAATTCTTTCCTCAATTAGTTTTCATTTAATTAATTATAATCAAAATATCGAAGATCATGATATAATATTATTATTTTTTCTGAATAATTAATTTAATAATTAAATCTATTTATTAAGACTTAATTAATAAAAAATTCACCATAGACCTCCAAGATAAAATATGAAAACCCATCATAGAACAATGCACACAAAAATAGTTTAAAGGGTCAAAAATTACGAATATGTCATCTGACACATTTGGAAGGTAAAATATCTAGATACTTGTCCTACCTCACTAGGACAAATGGTTTAAGGGTTTGGGATTTGGTTTTGAAAATTTATCTCCCTTCTCTTATCATTGAGATAGTGTAATAGGGTATACTCATCCTTGCAATTCAGGGAAGTCGATACCCAGTACCTGCAACCTGCATAAAACCATGCATGTACATACAATATATATAATACTAAGTTAAATAGGCAATGGCAAGAAGTGGTGCATCATGTAGATCCTGACTAGCAGGTGACTATGACTCCCTTCCTTAACCATATCAAAAATTCCATACAATAAGAACAAACACGCACACCATACACATGTAAGTATGGGGTAAGTATCCATAATAAAACACATGAGATAATAAACCATCTAACTAATCATCATCCAAAACGGAAAGCAATGTAATGATCATCATGCATACATGACATGTAGAGTCTAAATAATCTCATCATACATCAACTGAATCCATAACATAATGTTTGATAGTCTCAAAACAATGTTACTAATCCATCAAAATAGAACTAGTCTAAGATAGTCTAATAATAATAGAAACAATGTGTCTAGAAAAATGTGAACAAGGGCAAGTACTACGTATTTGATAATTCATGTCTAATTAGAATAAATATTAATATTGATATTAAAAGTCATTACAAATTATAGGCCAAATCATTCAAAAGTTATAAACATTACCACCAACCAGGGAAAATATCCTTAGTACAATCTTTCATGGTTGATAATTCTATGTTGGGAAGTAGTATTAGGTTGAGCCAATAGATGATTTTCTAATTCTGGTAGAAACATTTCCAAAATTAAATTATAGAATTTAAAATATATTAAATGATCTTTTATCCAAAAAGTAATCCTTGGAATAATTCAATAAAGTGGAAAGATGCATACTAACTAACCATTACAATAATCTGGAAGATTTGCAATAGAAAATTCTAAGAAACAATTTAATGCATTCTAGACAACTTGTTTTCAAAATGTTGTGCTATAAAAATAGCATGTGGGGAAACAATTTAATGTATTCTAGACAACTTCTTGCCAAAATGTTGTGTTGAAAAAATATTGTCAACTAGGGAAGTTATTGCTAAAAGTTGTCTTAGAGGGCCAATTTAGAGTAGGTGGGTAGCTAGGAGTGAAAATGGACCAATCATCGTCTAAATAACTCCCATAATTGATTTGGGGTCAAAAAGTTTAGTTTCATTAGTGATAAAGTGTCAAAATGCAAAAATTGTCAAAGTCATAAAAGTTGCAAAATGACAATTCTAAAATTTTGTAATTTTCTTGTCCAAGAAGTTACAAAAGTGGTTGGAGAGGATAAAGAGGTTATCAAATATAATGGGTTGGTGGAGTTACTTACCAAATGGAACTTAAAATACCTCCAAATAAAATTGAAGAGGTTGGAAGTGAAAGGAGCGTGAATGGTAGTTAGTTAATGATGAAATTTTGATATATTTGCATGAAAGAAAATTGATTTGATGACAATATTATTCAACTAGTATGTTGTGTTTTTGACTAAGTTTTTGCCTATTTGTACCTTTTTTTTTTTATTGGTTTGAGACTTCTAACAATCTTTATGTGTTTATAATTTAAAAAAATTGTGACTTACCTGTTCCCTAGCTAGAACTGGGATAAACTTCATAAAATGGTGTCTACCAATATTCTCCATGGTTGGAAACCTCTAAAACCATGAGAAATATTAGTAGAGACCTATAAATTTTAACATAAAAAGGATGGAGGAGGAAAAACAAGGCCATGAATTTTCCTTGGAACCCCTAGGTGAGACTAGGTAGTTCTCAAATAGAAATTGAAACAAGGAATGTTGATTTCTTGCAAGGATAGGCCATGTTTGAAGAGTGGGTGTATTTTATGGTGAGAGAATAGATAGAAGGTGAAATGGTTGCAAGGAGAGGTGATTGAAGTCACAAGTGAGAGAGTGAAGACAAATTTTCCTTTGGACTATCAAGAATTGCTAAAAAACCCTTGGAATTTGGGTTAGGGCATCTAGTGCACCTTGGAAACCAAGACATTAGAAATATGTAAGGTCTTTAAAAAGGGTATCCAAATATATGATTAGTTGGGAGCCTTT
Organism: Cupressus sempervirens; assembly: GCA_028749045.1. Taxonomy (NCBI): domain Eukaryota; kingdom Viridiplantae; phylum Streptophyta; class Pinopsida; order Cupressales; family Cupressaceae; genus Cupressus; species Cupressus sempervirens. The sequence goes on along the minus strand of CM053784.1, from coordinate 569,494,838 downwards.
TCAAGTAAAATTTAGCATAAACTTAGTCCATCAAGAGGGCTAATTAAGGGCTATTATGCCTAGAAAGGATTTCCCTTGTTTTGGAGAGATCACATAGGAACTATTGAATGAAATTGAGAAGATGGATGTAATCTTAGCCAATACAACCTAGGAAGAGCTTCCAACCCATGCAAGACAAGACAAGTCATAGGGAGGCCTAGAAAGAAGTTGCAATCTAGTAAAGAAAGCCTAAATTAGTAGGTTGGTCCATTAGCAAGTTATCTCTTAGTGGTTAGAGTTAATCTTTGTGTGGGTAGAGCATATCCCAAGGAGTGTGTATCATCTAAGTAAATCTTAGAACCTTCCTATCAAATTGGTATTAGAGCAAGTTAGATTTTGGGAGATATAAGTGTATGTCTGACTTTGAAGTAGATTCCTTCATAAGATCCACCATGGTAACAAATGTAGAGTTAGCAAAGAAGGTTAAAGAATAGGATGAGGATAACCTAGAGTTGAAGGAAAAGATAGAAGCCTCAGAATAAATTCTTGATGAAACAACACTCAATATTGAAATAGTGACTAGCAAGGTAACCTAGGAAGAGGAGTGTGGTAGGAAAAAGAAATTGATTTCTAATGAAGAGAAGCCATCGAAACCTAATCCTAAAATAACTGAGGAACCATTCCTTAGAGAAATCAAGGAACTAAACCAAAAATCCTTGGAAGGAGTGCCATTATTTAGTGAAAAAATGGTTTTTGATCATGTCTTAGAATTGTTAGTGTAAATAATTAATTATTATTACATTTTACTTAAGTTTACTTAGGTTAATACATTATTTTATTATTTATTAGTTAGACACCTAGGAGTATGCACACTCATATGAGTTGTCTTGTTGACAACACAAGAGCTAGAAACTCTAATTTAGGACATGGTGTCTACAACATCTTTTTACATGACACACTTATGTAAGCTTATCCTCTCATTATCATACTAACTTTTGTACTCAATAGAGGGTAATCCACTCTTGGTGGACATGTGCTTAGTTGTGAGACTTATTACTTTGCTGACTCCTAGTCATTCTAGAGGCCTTTATATATAGACACTTCTAGTGTGTATGTAAACAATGATATTCTCATTATTATTATTGTAATCATACTTTATTGCTCCATATTGTACTAGTGCTTAAGCTTCTTGATCTTAGTGTGATTTTTCCCTAGGAAAATTCTTACATGGTGTTAGAGTTAAGGGAGCTTCTCTTCACATAGCCATTGGAGACTATTTTTGCTTCACCTCTCAGAGGACCACTATTCAAATCTAGAGTATCATAGTCATTAGGAGCATCTAGAGCCAAAGTAGACCTCAATATTGCATCCAAAGTGTCAGATCGCTGAATTTTGACTATAAATTTGCCTACCCTAAGCCATAGTAAAAATTGAGGCAATTTGTTTTACAAACTGGCACCCAAAGGCCTAATTAATGAAATTGCTATGATCATTTTTAGATCTGTGAGTTTAATTTTTAGATCTACATATTTTAGTTTATTTTTAAAATTTGATTTTTTTGTTTCAAATTTTTTGGCCTATTAGGCCTATAGAGTAGCATTTTTATTATAGGAATTGGGTGGTCAAATCCTGACGCCTGTGGAATATTCTCTACAATATTCCATCATAACCGCCGAATCCACATAATAGCTATAATATTCCATCACCAATCTAAATTTCTAAAAAAATTGATAGACTTCCATGCAACTCAAAAATGACACACAAATCAGAGGCTCACCAAGCCAGTTTATATACCATGGGCTTGCAATTTTAAATAAGAATGTTTTTATAAACATAATGGATGTGGGATTAATAATCCTCCACCTATTGGTAAACAAATACCATTGTTGGTTTCCATATTTTAGCCACAAGCGGCCAAACCTATTGCCATCAATATTCAAACTTTGATAGTCAGCCACTGCCACTCCATGTGGCACCCTCCACTGACACGGCTCCACTACAGCTTTCGCCACATCATTTGCCCAGTCACCATAGACATTTTAGCTCTTTGATCCATGTTAGGTGCCCTTGAAATTGTCACATCATGCCACATAGATGAACAGTCAATGATACCAGTCATCATACATGTTAGCATCCATATAGTATGGATCTGACACATCATCAGCTAGGTCAGTCATACAGACTGCCACATCAACTTGATTGGTCCTTTTTTTACTGACATCACCATTTGAGGGTATTGAATTTGGCAGCCATTTGATCATCATTAATAGGATAGATTATTGTTGCAATGGTTGTTTGGATGTCAAATTTAACCTAGTATTTTGCTGAGTAGACCCCTCACCATATGTAGTTTTGATTTGATAGACTAACTTTGGGAGGCCATATCAGAGTCATCTAGATTCCAAATTAGGTGCAATTTTTTAAAATTTTATTTAGAATTTCCTAAACTTTTTAGTGGTGCTATAATTTTCTAAGTTTGGTGTGTGGATTTGTTAGAAATTTTAGTTATTAGTGATTGTGCCTATCTAATCCTACATTTTGCAACTTCAAACACTTTGTATGCCTCACCTTGACTCATTTTTAGGTTCTATTTTTTTTTTAAGTGTTTAATTTTTTGTCTACTTTTTAGATATTCAATTAGATTATAGGCTTGTATGGATAGAAATACCTCTTTTAGAAATAGGTCCTTTTTTGCATTGTATTATTTTGATAATACTTCAAAATTGTTAAATATCTAAGCTACATTGCTAAGTACCAGATTTGAACTCCAAAAAGAGGTTGTAAAAAGAAAAATTAGAAGCCCACTTTGGTCTATTTTGACAAGTGGTCTATTGTAAACACACTACATATAAAGTGTCAAAAGCATCACTTCTAGGGTGGTTCTTTGATTGAATGAAAGGGGGGGGGGGGGGGTTGGGTGTCTTGTGTTCTTGTGTCTCTCCTTCTCTCTTGTGCTCTTTTAATTTTTTACATCATGGGTTCACCTAAAACTCCACTTTTAACTCCACCTAATTATACTACATGGAAAGATATTGTATGGGGTAGACTAATGGAAAAAGGTTTAAATCTATATGTTGATGGTAAAATTGTAACCCATTGATGTTGATGCACAAGTTTATTGGCAAGTTAAAGACAATGAAGCTTTAGGAATTATTAAGAGTTGTGTTCATGGAGATCTCTTCTTTGATATTTCTAGCTTTAAGGCTGCCAAGGGTGCTTGGGAGAAACTTGAAGGGTTGTATGGTAAGGTGGATGAGGAAAGGGGATTCCAAATTGAGGATGGTTTACTTCTATTGGATCCTAAGAATTTTGACACAACTCAAGACTATGTCAACAAAGCCAATGAATTCAGAGTACTACTTAAGGATTATGGTAATCTCATGAAGGATGATAGATTAATTCATCACATCTTGAAGAGGATACCTTTATACTATGCATATTTTGTTTCAAGTTACAACACTCATAGGTTGACCATGGGAAGTGCCTTCACTAAGCCTTCATTTGATGCATTTGCAAAAATGTTGATATTGGAAAAATCCAAGTTGATAGATATGGGAATTCTCAATTCATCCAAGTCTACAACATTGGTGGCAAGTAATGAGAACCAAAAAAATCAAGGTGGAAATTTTTTTACCAACAATAAGAAAAAGTAGTGGAACCAAAATCACAATCAAAGACACAACAATCCTATTCCTCACAATTAGGCAATTCTTCTACCAGCAAGAAGGGAAACAAAAACAAGAAGGATAAACTATTTTGTGCATATTGTAAGAAACCAAATCATGATGAGCATCATTACAAGACTAAGAGAATAGATGAGTTGGAAAACTTACTTAGGAATAACAAAATCAATGTGCCAAATGCTTCCAAGGATTCAAATCCATCCACTTCATAGGGAGAAGGGCAAGCATTTATTGCAAGTTCAAGTTCTTTAGGGGAATGGATTCTTGACTTGGGTATCTCACATCATATGGGTTCTTCAAAAGGAAACTTTTCTTCATCAAAGTAGACTAAGGTATCTCATATCTTTGTAGGGAATAATACACAAGTGGAAGTTGAAGGGAAAGGACAAGTTGAGAAGGAAAATGGAGAGTTTAAAGATGCTCTCTATGTTCCTAACCTTAGCACTAATCTCCTTTCAATTTATCAAATCACTAACTATGGAGGTGGCAATAAAGTTGATTTCCTTCTTGATTTAACAATGGTGTGAAATCTTTAGGATGATTCATTGGTTGTAGTGGGTAAAGTTAATCATGACATAAGGCTTTATTCTTTTTCCCACTATGTGCCTAAGTCTTCTTCACGTGCCTTGTTAACACATTCACAATATCAAAGTAAATTATGGCATGAGCCATATGTACATCTTCCTTCCACTATCTTCATCAACTTAGCTCAAAAAAATGGTCAAAGGTCTACCTACAATCAACTTTTCTAAGGGTGAATGTTCAACTTGTTCAATAAATATGCATCTAGAAGGAAAGTGTGACAAAGAAGAGTCTTGGAGAGAATCAATTGTTCTTGAGTTGGTTCAAATGGTTCTTTTAGGCCCTATTTTAGTGCCATTAGTTAGCAAGGGTCACTATGTTCTCACTTTCATTGATGACTTTTCACGCTACAAATGGGTTTACTTTCTTAATCACAAGAATGAAGTGTTTGATATGTTTCTAGCCTTCAAGAGTCATGTTTAGAAGTAATTAAGTAAAGCCATCAAGGTTCTTTGTATGGACAATGAAATTAGGTATTGATCTTTAGAATCTTATAGCATCTAGTCCACAAAAGACAAGTGTTACAGCAATGAGGACTAGAAGTCTTAAGTAACTAGCAAGTTGTATGATTCAAGCTAAGTCTCTTGATCCATCACTTGAGGTAGAAGCTATAAGTAGTGCCAATCACATCCTTAATAGGTCTCCTCATAATGTCTTAGATGCAATGACTCCTTTTGAGGCATGGTGCAGAAGAAAACCAGTTGTGAAATACTTTAGAGTTGTTGGTTGTCTAGCATGGGTAGACATATCTTCAAGGGAATTCAAGTCACCACCACCAAGGCCTTGTACTTTAATTGGATATGAAGAAAGTGTTAAGGCATATAGACTTATGGATCCTTAGACTCATGAGATATTCATAGAGAGGAATGTTCACTTTGAGGAAAGTTCACCTAGATTATCCTCTAATCCTCTCCATACTTCATACATTGTGGAAACTAATAGTGAATATTGGTGTTTTGAAACAACATGGTTCCAAATTACCCCGATGAGAACAAGATACATCTAGGGGCAGCTATCTCCCATCTTCAACATACCATTTTAGACACCAGACCAACTATAAGGCTAGACCCTTCTTCTACTTTTTGCTCTACAAAACCTACATGGGTGGACCTTAGATTCAACTTATATGGTACCAATGCTAAAACATTTTCTTGAATCTAACAAAGTAGATAAAATCCTTAATCTCCTATACTTATGCAATTAAAAAGATGTGTAGTAGAAAATTGCAACTCTGAAATTCACAAGCTGAGTGAGGGAATCCTTTTAACTTCTTCAACATGAAAGGGAAATACATTTGATTAATGATGCTGATTTTTAAAAAACCCCAAATATTCAATAGTAAGAACAAGTTGATCTAATATCTATTGGGAAATTCCATGAATCAAACACATACATCTATGATATTATGGACATTTTTAATGCACCTAGATATCAGATCTATCTTATAACTTTGTAAATCAAACATTGATGTTCATAAAGACCTCATTCTTATGAAGTATCCTTCTCAAAATAACCAACAATCTTGTCAAACACATCAAGAATTTACTTGGCCCTTTGTTCCAGCAATAAAACATATCAGACATACAACCTTAAAGGGATGCAAATGGGTCTTAGCTCTTTGTCCTTAAACCACATAAGATTGCATATTATAGAGATAGGAGATGAGAATCAAAATAAAACTAAGGAAATTCTTTATCATTTATATTCATTTCTTTGAAACTATACATTTAGATGCATGAAATTAAAAACATAAAAATATGCAATAGATCAAAACTAGCTATATTTACTATACTACTACTATTCATACAAGAGAAATATACTGAAGATTAATGGTGGAATCATAGTTTTGGATCCAACAATGTGGTCTCATTGACAACTAGAACCAATAATGAAGTATCACACTTAAAATTTCTAACTTGGTATCATAGCAATGAGAAATTTCTCCAAAATTGGAACCCCTATAATGGATGAGAAAGAAGAAGATATAGACAAGGAATGAATTCCTAGATTTGATCTAAAGATGACATGTGTCCACTTGAAATTCTATCTTTTGTAGTTGTAAAACCTATTTCCTCTTTCTACCCATGAAATCTGATCTAGTTCTCATCATTATTTTGTAAGAAACTTGAAATATCTAGAGTTCAATGATGAAAACCATTCTATTTGCCAAAATATCTGAAATGCATAATGGAATGTTCATAAAATTTGTAATTAACTATCTTGGAGGTAACTAAACTCAGCACTTACTACATTTTTACCATGTTTTACCCACATTAACCTCATTACCCTACTAGAAATCAGTTTTGAACTTCAATACCTAAATGGAGTTGCAAGTTGGGAATCTAAAAGAAAACCTCAAATAACCTAAATAGACAACTTCACATGCAGAAAAAAAACTCCAAACTTGGAAAGTTTGTCTTCTCCTAGTTTCAACGATATATAATATGCCTATATTTGCTTATCGAGAACTTCCAAAATATCAATCTAAAAAATGTACCTCCTGCTATGGCTCTAGTCTATACTTCTCCACTTTAAAATTTTATCCAAAAAAATAAAAATTTTCCTAAGTCAAAACTTTATAATATCCATTTTGAATTTAAAACTGAAGTGACCCCTTTTCTAAGAAAATATTTTTAAAATTACATTTTGACACTTTATATTTTTCCCCACCAAGCATTTTAAGTCAACCTAATTTGACTAAGCTACCACATGGCACATTTTGATTGGCCCTCCTACTACACAATCATCTAACATTAGGTACCATGTGGCACCTTCTAGTTGAACCCACATGTCATGTTTCTACATGGAAACTTCTCATTAGCTAAGGACTGCACCTGCCATGTCATTGTTGACTCAGGCCCTGTCGCCACATATCAGGTAGGCACTTTCTCGCATGCACAATCAACAATTGCCATGTCACATGTGAGAATTTTCCTTTGTGACATGTGGCACATTGTGCCATGGTGGCACCTTAGAATCCACATCACATTGAAGCACATCTTGCCACTTGTTATCTTTTGGTTCGTTGTTCCTTTTCCATGTGTCTTCCTAATATCATCATTCTTGGATTATGTGTTCACTCAAAATTTATAACTCCATTCCATCTAGCCAAGTGGATCCCTCGCGAGAATTTTTCCTTATGGCTTTAATAGCCAAATGTCTTATAGACATTATGCCATTGCATGCTCGGATATTAAAATACTCAAATAACATTCCACACAATGCATGTGGGACTAAGTGAATATGAGTTCCCTGCAAATAAAACCTTACTGAGCAATTTACCTTTAGGTGATGACTCATCTTTTGGCTTGAGGGAAATCTCAAAAACAAGATCTACTTTCATATCATCTATCTTGAAGTCTGAAGACACACGGTAAAATGCTATTTTTCATCACCATGCATCTATCACCTCATTTTTAAAATGCAAACATAGAGGAATCTAAAAAATACCAGGGACAATATGAAATGGGCATCTTATCACTAGCATTCAATGAATCACAAATGGGACTCTTAAATGCTAAACATTTTCACTCATTACTAGGTAATTTAAAACCTTCTCCTCAATTTTGCTATTTTGCAAATTTAGGCAAAGTCAAACACATTCTCCTTCATCCTTTGATTTTGTGCAGATGAATTTTGAGAGAAGATGGGTTGGTTTGCTATTATAAGAGTATCGTATAAAAACATCTTCTTTGAAGTCCATGCCCTCCTCTTTCAAGATTAGCTTGCTCTATTGGAAGAAAAATACAAGGTCACTAGTAGTGATGTCTAGCTTTTCATATTATCTATAGTCTTGCAAAGTGAAATAGATACAAACATATTAGAGGCATTGTGAGCATGATGTAGGAAAAGAAAAGAAAAACTCCACGCTATCCCAAATAAGCCCTCCACATGTGTCAATGATAATCTTCTTCCTAGTAAGTCTTGTATCTCCATGGAAGCCTCTTCTCATCTTTTAAAATACACTCCTACCTTTCAAAAGGCATTCACTATCATATTTGGAAAAGGGATACCTTCCATTTCTATACTAATGGCATCTTTCTATAGCATGATTCTTTCCATCTTTATACTTGATCACCTTGAATTGTGAATTTTGACCTCCATGAGTAACATTAAGATCCAAATATGAATCCTAGGCAGAAACCATTGTAACTTTATTACAAGCATTGCTAGATGAAGGTTTACTTTCAAAATTCTCAGTAGATGCCAATGATTGTTCATATGTAATATGAGGCAATGAGTTTCTTTTAAAATTCCAAGGCACACTAGTTCAGTGGAAAATATAACTTTCAATAGATTGCCCTTCACATTATATTCATAAAATACCCTTCATATTCAACTGTCAATAGTTCTGAATTTCCTACAAGGATTTGATTTAAAATTTCTTTGCAAAATGAGTTGGCAATCCTCCACAAGTTGTATCAAATTGAGCCAAATTTATGATGAACTTGAATGCTCAAATGCTTCTACTATTGCTATTAAGATTGAATCATCCTCAATCAAGCTATGAATCTCCCACGACTATCTTTTCAATTTGACAGAATTAGCAAGGCCCAAAAGTGGGTCCAACTAACAAAAAAAAATCATTTTCAAACAAATAAACTACCAAATTGGTCTAATAAACATCTAATACTGACTGGGATTAATTTTGAACACTAATTGATCATTAAAACTCATTTCACATCTTATCTGCAAGCTATGATTTTTTACAAATAGGGCCTATCGGTTGGCTTTAAAAACTGATCCAAACACTTGATAGGGATCTAATTTTGCAATCTCTTACCCTATCAAATCTTGTCTCAAGAAAAATTATCAGTCAAAATATATTGAATTTCAAAGTTGCCCTCTCAAAATTGCATACAAGAAGACATGTCAAAAAACTATAAATCACGTTCATATTTGGCTCTAAAAACTAGGTAAAATGACATGTGGGGAAATGAAATATGGGGCATTAGTTCATTTTCACAAGGAGAGTATAAATCCATGATTAATTCTCATGATGAATAAGTGGGCACAAATGGAAAGTAGTCAAAGTAGGCTTCTCAAAGTTTTAGATTGAAAACAATGGCAGAAAAGCAATTTTTTGCAAATGGAATGGACATTGGAAAGTGTGCAGATAGATTTGTTATGATTTGAAAATTGGCATACTTGAGGTATTTTTAGAGTAGAAAACAATGGTACAATCCATTCAATGTCAACTATCATGGATTTAGAGATATGACATCACAAATAGGGGTACTAACCAATCTTCATTTTGAAACCAATAAAAAGTTACAAATTGCATTTGGAATTGCATTTGAAAACTAATCAAATGAGTTCATCATAAGTTTAGAATTGAAATGTATAAATTATCTGACCTCTAAAATGTAATGCAAAAGGAATTTTCTCATTTTGGTCAACTAGATCAAAGTTATGACAATTCAAATAGGGCCTTCCAGAATTTTGAACAATTTGTATTAGCATGACAACTATAAATGAACAACTTTGAGGGATTCAAAACCTAGTCGAATAGATTCAAAATGACTTGAAATATAAAAAATAGGCTCTCTAGTATGGATATTAAATACTCCAAAAGTATTGAGTCATGAAATATTACTAGGTGTGAGACATTCATTTGCAAACATAACCTCCTATCGTTTCTTGACACTAGCAAAAATGCAGATTTTGACATTGCTCAAAATGAAACTTCACAAAATTACTCAATATGGAAATTTATCATCAAGGGATGCATAGAAATACTAAATTCAAGGTGTTAGAAACATTAAACACCTATTAGGCCTCAAATGCACAGTCCCGTACACATGCATCAAAAAACACTTAGAGTTAAAATTTTTGAATGGTACTCAAAATCAGGGCTACAATTTTGAATCCCAATAGTGGCTCCATTTGGGGATGCATATCCCTTGTGGACATGGAAAGTATTCAAATCCTTGGAAGAATTAAACCACACACTTGACAACAAAAACTTCTCTTGAACAACTTTATTGAAAGCAAGGAAATCTATTCCTACTATGTACAAACGATGGCCCCGGGCCACCGAACTTCAACAAAAATTTTTACCTCTATCAAATACCTAATTCTCATTTGCATTTTTCTAAGCTAATTTTCAAATTTCACTTTCACTTTTTTTTCCATTTTCAACAACACCTTCACTTAGCTTATGAGGCAAAACAAAATAACTACCATCATTCTCATAGTGGATATAAAACTCAAAGACTATTTCATCATCATGCTCACGATTATGCAAATTGAATCGAGAATCAAAATCCAACAATGATTCATACATGTTCTCAATCAAAAACACCAAAACTCCATATTCTACACCACTCACCAAGTCACATGTACCAAAAACATGCAACTCACCTTGTGCCTTTGGCTGCAAAGAGTACAATGGATCTAAATCAACTTCATGTATCATGTCATCACATACCAAATCAGATTTGAAACTCACTAAAAAATTATCCTAATAGTCTTCAAGCAAAGGTTCAACAAACATATGAAAAGAATCCTCATTAAAATTCCCATCAAGAGGAAGTTTATTGGCATCAATATTTGCATCAAAGAAATTGTTAGAGACTGATGGGGACATAACCCAAGCATAGAATGGACACAACAGGAAAGAGAAAATTTTATTAACTGTAAAAATATGCTAGTACACTTAGTGCAAAGAAACAGACTCCAACACGTGCCATATGGGCTTACAATAGCATAAATCTAGAGATAATTTCTCCTTTCGGTACCTCCTCTCAAACTCCGCTCCGAACTGCCTTTTACAATGCTAGAAATGTTCTTAAATAGACCTCAGAGGGTTAAGGATTAGGAATACACTCTAGAAAGTGCTAGTTGGCATCCACTGACCAAATAGAAGGTTCTAGCAATCACATTAGAAGTTGGCACAAAATTAGAAGAATCCAGAAATAGTAACCGAACTTCTAAGAGGCATAACTTTTGAACCATAGCTCTGATTGATGAATCATTTACATTTCTAGAAAGCTCTCGAAGCGCTCTATAGACCTATGGGAAGCTTCACTCATCCCCCATTTTTTGGCCCTATTTGAGGTCATGTAATGTCCCTAACCTAACATTGAAGCATTCTTAGGATGTCTCCAAAAATTGGAAAACTATAATAACTTTCAAACCGTGGGGCCTTTTGACCTGATTCTTTTTCTGGAATGCTCTAAATTACAATGAAAATCATCCGACCAATTTACACCTTCTAGTTCACCAAAAATGATGGCTCAATTACATGCTCCTACTTTTTTGACATTTACACATATCCCAAGGTGATTAAAAATCCTAACCCAGAACACTAATAATGGAACTGTGAGAATTGGAACTTTTATTTGACCCAAATGGGTATCCAGAAATGAAAACACATGAAACAAAAACTAAGTCTAAGTAGATTTTTTTGGATGACACAGGATTGCCCTTATACCTCTAAATGCTCCTGCATTAGAGACACTTGTGAATGCATTAAACTCATTAGCACAAGGCTCACCAACTTGTAGAGAAGATTTAATTTCATATTTATGAGCACTTTTGTCAATACTTACTTCACGATATGAATCATCAAACCTCATCTCATGTAACTACAAATTACTATCATATACTCCATCCATATTAGATAAAAAATCAAATGATCTCTCAACATTATTAGAAACAACAATCATAGGAGTCTCTCTATTAAATGTTAAATCAAAATCAAGAAATATCAGCAACCTCTCATTATCATTTGTGTAACACAAATCTGATTTAACATCACTTATGATAGTAGTAAATACATCTTTACTAGTTCTCACTTCTTCAAACAAATATTCATGCTTATGATGAAAGTCTTCAAAAGGATAACAATGCATAGCTTTCAAACTCATGTTGTAACAAGGCTAAAAACTTGTCAATGTTCAACAAATTTCTATCACAAATTTCTTCATTTTGATTACAATCATATCCTAAATAATCTGAAGAACTTATAACAGTAGCATCATTAGTCATAAAAACTAAAAACTCAGTGGTACTCTCACAATATGTATCCTCTTCCCTACACCACATCTCAACATTATATGCATCCTTATATTCAATTTCATCACAAGAAAATATTTCAGGAGTGCTGTCATAATTTTTCTCATTCTCAAAGATACTATCATAGGACTCATCATTTTCACTATGAATATCCACATTCTCAATTTCAACAATATAGTAACCATTTCTTTTCTAAATAACATTCACATTATCTGAATACTCTTCCAAAATACTAGATCTTTTCAAATCTTGCTTTCACTATCAAATGTACTAAATCAGGCATGAAACTAATAAAAACATGAAAACCCATGATGATTCATTGGGTCTTTCTGAAATGGGAAGCTCTAGGATTTCCAACTTGAATTTCATGTAAAGTTGTATTTCATCTAAATCAGCTACACTTCCCACATTCCTTCGGATAGAAGGAATGACTTGACTATGGAACTTTCCATACACTATGAACAAATTTTCATGTACCTCTTCATAGCTTGAAAAAGTATTATCAGATCTACAATCTAAATCCATTTTGAAAACAAATCTTCTACCTCTTTATCCTAGTGCTGAAATCACTAAATTGAGGCTCTAATTTCTAACATTTGACTTTCATGAAAGAGAAACATGAAAATCAAAAATACCTCAACTATTGATGTTGAACTTGGATCTGTTAAATTTGGCACTGGTGCAAGACCAAAATTCCTTTACACCACTGATCAAACTTTGTAGAGTTGCCACCTCCTTGCTAGAGGATAAAGAAATCATTGTTGTGATTCACTTTTTGACACTTGTATTTTTATAAATAGAGTGTAACAACACTTCAAAACTTATCAATAATTTAAACTTCCTTTCCAAGAAACTACCAAAAGCTTCAAATCTGCCCATACAATTGAAAGTCCTTCAAAATTTTGCAATGAAATCAACTAGGAACAAACTAGTTCAAAGATTTGAGAGTTAGCACTCACACTTTGTGAGAAGTAAAACATAATTTATCACTTGAAAAATCTGAACTAGACCTTCATATATAGGGGAAATGAAAATTATCAAACCACTCTTGTAGATTTACAAACATGGAAAAGGGAACACAACCTTTTGTTCATTCTTGACTCTAATTTTACAACAACGCTTTGAAAAAAAAATCCTAGCTAAATTGATTGAAGATGAACACTCTTAACAATACAATATACACTCAACCTCAAAGATACTACTGAAAATGGATAAAAGTTCACTAGGAGACATGAATATTCAACATAGATATGAAAAACACTTAATAACCTTACTGCTGGAGAAAACTTTGCACATGCATTTCTTTTAATCATATTGAATTTTTCTTTTAGATTCAATGCTTCCCAAGTAGAGTAACCATTTTTTTGGTGTTTTGAAACAACATGGTTCCAAATTACCCTGGTGAGAACAAGATACATCTAGGGGTAGTTAAATTCCATCTTCAATATACCATTTCATACACTGGGCCAACTATAAGGCTAAATTGTTCTTCTACTTTAGGCTCTGTGAAACCTAGGTAGGTGGACCTAAAATTCAATATATATGGTATCAGTGCTAAAACATATTCCTAAATCTAACAAAGTAGATTAAAAACTTAATCTCCTATACTAATACAATAACAAAGATGTACAGCAGCAAATTGTAACTCTATGAAATTTAGAAGCTGAGTGAGGGCATCCCCTTCAACTCTTCAACATGAAAGGGAAATACATTTCATTAATGATGTTGATTTCAGAAAAACCCCAAATATGCAACAATAAGAACAAGTTGTTCCTATAGCTAATCAATGCCTTATATACTGGGAAATTCCATGAATCAAACACATACATCTATGATATCAAAGAGGTCTTCCATGCACCCAGATATCAAATCTATCTTATCACTTTGTGAATTAGACATTGGCATTCATAAATAACTCATTCTTATGAAGTATCCTTCTCAAAATAACTAGCAATCCTATCAAACACATCAAGCATTTACTTGGCCCTTTTTTCTAACAGGAAAACATTTTAGACATACAACCTTAAAGGGATGCAAATGGGTCTCAATTATTTTTCCTTAAACCACTTAAGATTGCAGATTACAAAAATAGGAGAAGAATCAGAATGAAACTAAGGAAATTCTTGCCCATTTATATTTATTTCTTTGAAAATCTACATTTAGATGCATGAAATTAAAAACATAAAAACACCTAATAGATCAAAACTAACAATATTATCTCCACTACAATTGTGCATACAAGAGAAATATGCTAAAGAATAATGGTGGAATCACTGTTCTGGATCTAACAATGTGGTCTCATAGACAAACTAGAACCAACAATGAGGTATCACACTAAAAATTTCCAACCTGGTATCACAGCAATGAGAAATTTTTCCAAAACTATAACCCCCTATAATGGATGAGAAAGAAGAAGATATAGATAAGGAAATAATTCCTAAATATGATCTGAAGATGGAATGTGTCCACTTGAAATTATGTCCTTTACAGTTGTAAAATCTTTTTCCTCTTTCTACCCATGAAATATGATCTAGTTCTCATCATTATTTTGTAGCACACTTGAAATATCTCCTATTCAGTGATGAAAACCATTATATTTGCCAAAATATCTGAAATGCATCATGGAATACAGATAAAATCTATATTTAACTATCTTAGAGGTAACCAAACTCTACCCTAACTACATTTTACCGTGTTTTACCCACATTCAACTCATTACCCTGCTAGAAATTAGTTTTGAACTTTGATACCTAAATGCAGTTGCAAGTTGGAAATTTGAAAGAAAACCTTGAATAACCTAAATAGATAGCTTCTTGTACAAAAAAAAGTCTAGAATTGGATAGTTCATCTTCTCCCAATTCCAACGATATGCAATATGAATAGATTCTCTTATCGAGAACTCTCAAAATCACAGTTTAAAAAATGTACCTCCTGCTATGGCTTTGATTTGCACTTGACCACTTAAAAATTTTATCCCAAAATTAAAAAAGTTTCCTAAGTCAAAACTTTATAATATATCCATTTTGAATTTCAAACTAAAGTGACCCCTTTTTTGAGAAAATATTTTAAAAATTACTTTTTGACACTTTATAATTTTCCCTACCAAGCATTTTGGGCCAACCTATTTTGACCGAGCTACCACGTGGCACATTTTGATTCGCCCTACTATTGCATAGTCACCTAGCATCAGGTGCCAAGTGGCACCCTCTGGTTGATCCCACATGTCATGTTACCACATGGAAACTTCTCATTGGCTAAGGATTGCACCTACCATGTCATAGTTGACTTAGGCCCCTCTACCATGTGTCAGTTAGGCACTTTCCCACATCCATAGTTAGTGCCTACCATCTTGAATGTAGGAATGTGCCTTTGTGAGATGTGGCACACTATGCCATCTTGGCACCTAAGAATCCACATCACATTGAAGCACAACTTTCCAGTTGCCATCTCTTGGTTTGTTGTTCCTTTGCCATGTGTTGGCCTAACATCATCATTCTTGAATGATATTTTCACTTAAAATTTATAACTCTTTTCCACCTGGCTAAGTGGACCCCTCACAAGCATTTTTTCCTTGTGGCTTTAAAATTTGAATGTCTTAAAGACATTATACCATTTCTTGCTCAGATATCAAATACTCAAATAACGTTCCACACAATGCATGTGGGACTAAGTGTATATGAGTTCCTTGTAAATAAAACCTTAGTAACCAGCTTGCCTTCAATTGATGACTCCTCTTTTGGCTTGAGGGAAATCTCTGAAATGAGATCCACTTTCATATAATCCATCTCAAAGTCTCAAGACACATGGTCAATGCTAGTTTTCATCACCGTGCATCTATTTCCTCATTTTCAAAATGCAGACATGGAGAAATTTGAAAAATGCAAGGGACAATTTGAAATGGGCATCTTATCAATGGCATTCGATGAATCACAAATGGGACTCTTAGATGTTGAATAGTTTCACTCATTGTTGGGCACTTTAAAACCTTCTCCTCAATTTCTTGATCTTCCATCTTTCACACTACAGCTACTCTATGCAAATATCTAGATGGATGGAGCTAGAATGGAAGGTGGTTCTTCTTATTTCACAAATTTAGGCAAACTCAAACACATTCTCCTTCATCCTTTGAAGATGAGTACATTTGTTGTTATAAGAGAAATGTATAAAAATGTCTCCTTTGAATTCCATGCCCTCCTCTTTCAAAATTAGCTTGCTCTACTGGAAGACAAATACAAGGTCATCAATAGTGACATCCAACACTTCATATTATATATAGTCTTGTAAAGTGAAATGGATACAACTATATTGGAGGCATTGTGAACTTGATTTAGGAAAAGAAAAGAAAAACTCCACGCTATCCCGAATAAGCCCTCTACACATGTCAATGATAGTTTTCCTACTAGTAAATCCTGCATCTCCATGGGAGCCTCTTCTCATCTTTTAAAACCTACTCCTACCTTTCAAAAGAAATTCTCTATCATATTTGGAAAGGGGCACATTCCCTTTCTATACTAATGGCGTCTTTCTACAACACAATTTTTTCTATCTTTATGCTTGAGCACCTTGAATTGTGAATGTTGACCTTCATGAGTAACATTAAGATCCAAATATGAATCCCAAGAAGAAACCATTGTAACTTCATTACAAGCATTTTCAGATGAAGGTTTACATTCTCAGTAGATAGCAATGATTGTTCATATGTAAAATATGAGGCAATGAGTTTCTTTTAAAATTCTCAAGCACACTAGTCCACTGGAAAAACAACTTTTAATAGATTTCCCTTCACATTTTATTCATAAAATACCCTTCATATTCAACTGTCAACAGTTCTGAATTTCCTACAAGGATTAGATTTAAAATTGCTTTGCAAAATGAGTTGAGAATCTTACACAAGTTGTATCAGTTATGAGCCAAATTTTTGGTGAACTTGAACACTCAAATGCTTCTTCTATTGTTAGTAAGATTAAATATCCTTAATTGAGCTATGAATCTCTCATGACTATCTTTTTAGTTTGATGAAATTAGCTAGGCCCTAAAGTGGGTCCAGCTAAAAGAAGTTCATTTTCAAACAATTGAGTTGTCAAATTGGTCTACTAAACATCTAATACTAACTAAGATTAATTTTGAACACTAATTGATCATTAAAACTCATTTCACATCTTATCTGCAAGCTGTCAATTTTTGCTAACAAGGCCTATCTATTGGCTTTAAAAACTGATCCAAACACTTGAATAAACTCTAAAATGTGAAACATTGATTCTTTTTTCTACAATGTCTTACCCTATCGAATCTTGTCTCATGATGAATTCTCACTCAAAAGATATTGACTATCAAAGTTGCCCTCTTAGAATTTCTTGGAAGAAAACATGTCAAAAAACTATAAATCACGTTTAGATTTATCTTTGAATACTGTGTAAACTGACACTTGGGGAAATGAAAGATGAGGCATCAGTTCACTATCATGAGGAGAGTATAAATCTATGATTAGGGCTCATTATGAAGAATTGGCAGTGAATGGAGAGTAGTCAAACTAGGCTACTCAAATTATCAGATTAGAAACAATGGCCAAAAAGTGGTTTTCTTGCAAAAGGAATGGACCTGGGAAAGTGTGCAGATAGATTCTTTGGGATTTGAAAATTGGCACACTTGAAGTATTTTTAGAGTAAAACACAATGGTACAATCCATTCAATATCACCTATCATGGATTCATAGATATGACATCACAAATAGGGGTATTGACCAATCTACATTTTATGACACCAGTAAAAAGTTAAAAATCACATTTGGAATCACATTTAAAAATTGATCAAATAGACTTCTCATAAGTTCAGAATTGAAACATATAGGTCTCTAACTATAAAATGCAATAGAAAAGGAGTTTTCTCATTTTGGTCAACTAGGTTAAAGTTATGACAAATCAAACAAGTCCTTCTAGAATTATAAACAATTTGCATCAGCATGGCAAGAATAAATGACCAACTTTGAGGTATTCAAAACCTAGTCAAATAGATTCAACTCAAAATCTAAAACATAGGCTCTTTAATATGGACACTAAATACTCCCAAAGTGGAAATTCATGGAATGTTACTAGGTGTGAGATATTCAATTGCAAACACAACCTCCTGTCAATGTTTGACACTTAGGCAAAAATGCAGATTTGGACATTGCACAAAATAGGACTTCACAGAATGACTTGAAATGATAATTTATCATCAAGGGATGCATAGACATACTGAATTCAAGGTGTTAGAAATATTAAACACATATTAGGCATCAAATAGATAGTCAGGTACGCATGCATCAAAAGGTTCTTATAGAGTTTAAATTTTTGAATAGTACTCAAAATCAAGGCTACAATTTTGAGTCCTAACAGTGACAATAGTGATAGTGAATCAATAGGTTCATTGGTTGGGAATCCTTTTGATAGATGAAGGACAATATCACAACATCAAAAAATTCCACATGCATACATTGCTATAGTAATAGGTCCATGTAATTACGTATAGTTGGGTACACCTTGTCTTCCAGTTCCAAAATTAGAGGATGACTACATAACAGATACTTCAAGTTTTTTTGTGGAGTCCTACATAGAAGATTTGGGAGATATTATTAATGATATACATCTTCTCTTTGGTGAAGAATATCCTTCTTTAGGTTTTGTGAGGGAACACTCTGACCCTCTTGTCCATTCTCTACATGATCAGTCTTACAAGGTTTATATGATTGTGCATCCTTATGTATAGTAGTTATAGAAGGTCTCTTTATCATTCAAGGAGATATTTGGTTTTTTGGGATATGTTCTACATTCATCCTTGCTAGATCTAAAATTGTTCTTTTCAATAGTATTGGAAGGGGTGATCGTTAGTATTGACACAAGGACAACTGAGAAATTTTTAGAGACACCATTCATCTTAAGGATTATTTCTAAAAATTAAGGAAGCATCTCATATGTATCTATAACATTGTTTCTTCCTAAAGGGAGGAAGATTATTTAGTAGTCATTGATTAGCTTCTACATTCATCTTGTAGCAGCTATCTATTCGGGACCCATTTTGCATGAGGCCAACAACAAGAATCCATTGTGTGATATCCTCTCTTGAAAAGCTAATCTTTTTAGGGATCAATTCCAAGGTTCCATATTTGTCTTGTGACACACTACAATCTGCTTAGTTGAAGATAAATGTGATTGTTCACAAGGAGGCTTTTGTTGGTACTAATCACTTTCTTTTGTTCTAGAATCAAAGTAGATTTGCTCGCCATCTCAGAATCACACACAAAAGAACAATATTTTGTATTTTTTTCTTTTTTGAATGAATGAAAACTACCAATGCAACTAAAATACATTCCTACTCTAAAAAAGGGGGTTAGTAAAGAAAATTTAAAAACTAAAAGAAAATAACTTGCAATTGAAATAACTTTAAATTGAAAATCCTAATTGGACATAAGCTACAAAACACAGCACGCTACAAGTTAAGATTTCAAATAAATTAGTGGAAAACCAATTAAAAAAGGAGTAGGGCTTCCTAGAATCCACTTATGCAATTGTTAGTGAGAAAATTTAGTGATTGAATGATGATTCACCTTCCATCAAATCACAAGGCCATAGAAAGTGCGCTCATGCAAGATAGAAAGCTATGCAGACACAATTCTATTGATCTCTTCTCAAGCTCATTACATTAGTGGAATCCATATACTTGTAGCAAACACCAAAACTAAAAGATCACACACCAAAAAAAATGCAATAAACCTTTGGCTCAATCACAATTTCATGAATAAAATTCATAGAAATATGACACATTCAGGAAAGAATCACTACACTCCAAATGTGAGCACCAAAAGAATCATTTTATTGCATAATAACGGTGGCCAATTCTACTAAGAATCTTTTCAACTTGATTCTCTTAATAGGTTGTAACACACTTGCCAAAATGGTGAGAGCATCTGCTACCATGTTTTTTCTTCTTGGAATGGATTTGATGTTCAAAGCTTCAAAATCATCCATTATATCCCATACCCTTTTTCTGTAAGCCATTAATCTCTTATCATTGCATGAGTATATCAATTTTACTTGTTGTATAACCAACTAAGAATCTCCTTCGATTATGATAGCCTTGACTCTTTTCTAAAGTGCAAATAAGAGTCCTTGAATCAAAGCTTCATATTCTACACCATTGTTAGTACATTTGAAATATAGTTGATATGTGGCATAGAATGACCTACTTTTTGGGTTATTCAATTCAATACCCGCACCAGCTCCTAGTTTGCACTTAGAACCATTAAAGTGAAGTATCCAAATTTGATCCTCTTTTGGTTTTCTAACTTTATGCTTGTTCATTCTCAACTTTTCTTTTACTTGGGCCTTAAATGATTATCTTTTAGGAATCCATTGTAACTTTCCAACTAGAGGACTTAATGATTCTCCATTCTAAATTTTTGATAGGGGAGTGCATGCTCTTCTTGTTTGCATTGAATCTCCCCTATCAGTTCTTTAATTTCTTCAACTTTGGGAAGAGGATGTATGACCACTGAAATTTATCCTTGACCTTTGATGTATTGCCTCCATCTTTAAATTTTGATTACTCTAGGTGGAGGAGAAGACAAACCCCCACCATCTAAAGAAGTATTTCTATATGATGCATTTAAATCCTATGTTTCTTCTTTAATCTTTTGAAGAGTGCTAGACATATCTTTGGGGCTTTGATTTTCTACAGATTCATGTTGTGGGTCATTACCCCTTTTCATTCCCATCAGCTGCATTAATAATTTAGTGATCACTTCTTGGCATGATGAACACTCAAACTTAGAATGACTCATTTTATGTAATTGAAAAAATCCAAGAAGGAGGAGAATGTTAGGGTTAGCTTCTTCCCCTAGACATTGCAAGTTAGCCATCATATGGTCTATGAATTGTGTCACAACTTCTTCTTCCAGAGCTGAAATTATTGGGTCCATATCATGATCCTCTAATTTTTTGGTTGAGGTTGTGTCAAGAGCCATTATCTTATAGGAGCCTAGCTCTATTTGTAGAAAAGACACTTTATTTGGAGCATTGTACTTAGTAATCATTTTATTCAACTTTGGCTCTTCGTCAATTTTGATTTGGTTGTTAAGACCCTTCCAGGGCAACCAAAGTTGAGTGAACTCTATTGAAAACCATCCTCTAAGACACTTAGTCCATTCCCTACTAAAATGCAATCCATATGTTTTAGGGATATTAACTACATGAATGTCAATAATATCTTGAATCCGAGGATGAACTGTTAGTTGTATCTGCACATCTTTCAACATGCCTATGGATTTCACTTTGGTTTTATCCAACTATATTACCAGTCGATTTGAGGGTTAAGGAGTGACTCCTAACTTTTATGCTATGGAAAATGGCATAACATTACATGAAGCCCCTGAATCAATAAATAAATTGAGAAGATTCTTTCTGTATATCTTGATGCTAAACAAGAATGGGGGTACCTCTATTTTATCTTTGAACATAGTGGGCATTGCCTTTGTAGCATTAACTTGTTATGGGGCTACCATTTGTGAGGTAGTATTAGTGTTGTGAGAAGTCTTTGTATGGTCCAACATCTTCATGAGTGTGTCCCTTTATTGTGGACAATTTTGTAGCATATCAAACATAGATATATTGGCTTTAGTTCATTTCAAATCTTCCACTGCATTATATCTCTCTGTAGACTAGGTAGGATTCTTCAATATTATTGGTACATTTGCTTGATTATGATTTTGTTGTCTTGCAGGTGGTAGTCTAACTAGTAATGGATTGTTGTTTGCTCTAGGATTGGGTGGAGTTGGTTGTAAAGCTACAAGAATTCCATCCATCAAGGGATCCTTTTTGCTTCTAAAATTGTAGGTATTTTGATTGTCGTTGCAAAAATCAAAGATCTCCTCATGTTGAATATCAGGTTCTTGACTAAATGGGAATGAGAATTCCTCACTTGTTGGTTATTCCACTTGCATGTTTTGTGAAGAATCATATGATTGGAAAAGAATAGCATTGAATTACATAGGGTGAGGATTGTCATTTGTTTGTGAACTTTGATTCATCTCTTGATTGCTATTTTAGTATGAACCATCATTATTGAGTGCACTTTGGCTATCGTCATACTAATTGATATCAACATACTAGACGTTGTTATTATTTTTATTAGCAAGAATGCTTCCATTATTTAGATAGGTATTCCATTATTAGTTCTACCTTTGGAAGCCATTATTCTGATCATGAGGATTGAAATTTTTTCCTCCACTATTATTTCTTGCATTATTGTTGTTATTATTTCCACTAAAGTTCCTATTGAATTTTTGACCAAAATTATTGTTGTAGGGAGGAGCATTGTTCCTTTGAAAATTGTTGTTGTGTCCTTGTGACAACCTAAGTTTTATTAGTTCATTACTCATTTGTGACATCATCCTCTTCATTTGGTCAAGTTTTGAAATGAAGCTATCAAGTCTTGAAATGAATCTATTATCTAGCTCTACAAGAACTATGGTCTTCTTTCAAAGAAAGCAGTCTTTGGTGGGTCATACCCTGGATATGTCAGTCTAGGGTTTTTTGGAGTGGGTTCCTACTATAATGGAATGGGGTTCATCGATATAAACTAGCAAGGCACTAGAGGTGCTCCAACAGGGTATGTGGGTATTGTAGCAATTTCTTGAGTTGGAGGCATCATCCCTCCTCCGTTAGGATTAGCTTGATTTGTGAATGTAATTGCCTCTATGAAAACTTTTTCTAATGTATCAATATCTACCGCAGGAAGCCTTCTGAGAAAGATGGCATTGAGAGGGTCCATGGCATTCAAATAAATCTGAATAGCTGCTTCCACTGGTATGGTATATGGTGATTCTAGCCTATGGTATGCCACATGGAAGTGATGATTGAAACACAAAATAGTCTCAGTTGAATCCCTTTTGATTGGTATGAATTGTTGATTTATCATAGCCTGGTTGACAAAAGTCTTGAATTGTTCCAAAAATAATTTCGCAAAAGTTTCCAAATCTCTAATGCATCCAAGTGGAAAATTAACATACCAATTGTAGACAACTTCTCCCAAAGAGTAAGGAAATAAATGAAGAACCACATCTTCATTAGCAATTTGTTTGCAGTTGCAAATTTCTTTGAATAATTTGACATGATCTTCAGCCATTCGTGTTCCTCCATAAATGAACCTTGGGCAAAACTTTTTGAGATTCTTAGGAAAGTCATGGAGTGCACCTCTTAGGTTAATGGGTGAGTCAATTGCATTTGTGAAAAAGGCCATTGGAGGGTTTTGTGGACCTAAAATTGGTTGTGTTGGTGGTGGGACTAGTGGAGTATGTATAGGTCCACTTGGCAGTTGAATTGGTTGTAGAGTAGAAGAAGATGACAAAACATTGAATGGAAGTAGTTGGATTTGGGGTATTCCTCTATCACTACATGGCTTTCAAAAGTGAATAAGCTCAAGAAACTCATGTCCACTTGGTGAAGACCTTAATGCTCACTAGAATGGGGATCTTGGATCAATATACTCCAGCTTGCATCAATTCTACAAAAAGTGCACCTATACAGAAGTACACTTTTTCACCTTTTTTGAATTTTATGCACCACAGAGTTTTGCGGACCTGCAAAACTGCGGAGCTACGCACCTGAATTTCTAAAAAAATTAGAAATTTTTTTGAACTTTGTGTAAAGTGAAAATTATTTACAAGGGTGCAAAATTCCAAAACTTTGTCAAATTTTCTTCATTTCCAGAGTGTACAGTGTGTTGGCCCTCCTTCTAGTGCCACTTCTATTGGGGACCTATTTTGCATGAGGCCAATGATAGGAATCCATTGTGTGATATCATCTCTTGAAAAGCCTATTATTTTAGGGATCAACTCCAAGGTTTTGTATTTGTCTTGTGATACACTAGAATCCACTTATTTGAAGATAAATGTGATTGCTCACAAGGAGGCCTTTGCTAGTACTAATCACTTTCTTTTGTTTCAAAATCAAAGTAGATATGCTTGCTATCTCAGAACTACACAAAAAAAAATTATATTTAAAAATATATATATATATTTTAAATCATTTTTTATTTTTTATTTTAACTATAATTAAAAAATGAGGGCATGCATGTACATCGATGCATGCAGCGCCAAGGTCTTCCCATTGAGGCACACGACAGCGTTAAAGTCTGGCCCTAGCACATGGCTAGCGTGCGTGACTAGTGCATACCATGGCCAGTGTGTAGTGCATATGGCAGCTAGTATGGCCTACGCATGACCAGCACATAATGCATGACACAATTGTGGCCAGTGCGAAGTGCTGATGCACGGCCTACACACAGTGCAGCTAGGATAGCCTATGCAAAGGGTAGCCAGCACATAGCACACAGTGCAGTCGTGGCTAGCGTGTGATTCTAACACACAATGCTAGTGTGTGCCATGAAAGGAGAGAGAGGGGGTGGGGGGAGCTCACCTTGCTCCCTTCTCTTGAAGAACTTGAAAAAAAATGAGGGAGAGAGGGGGGAAAGGGGTTTTATAGCCCTTTCCTCCTTGTGCGCAAAACACAATATGCACCATGCCTCAGCAAGCATGTGGGTGAGTTGGAATGATTTTTATTTTATTTTTGTGTTTTTTTGAATTTTTTGACTCTAGGACTCTAACTTTTAACCAAATTGTCTTCTTCTAACTCTCAAACTATGAGTCTAGGAGTTGAAAAAAGTAGGGGGTCCCCATTCCTAGTGAGGAATCGGGTGTGTGTTGTGGACACCACAACACTATCACTGATTGACATTCTACATTTGGGGGGGTTACTACTTTGTCTCCTTTCTTCTTCTCCTTCTTCTTCTCTCTTCTAGGGGCACTTTTTCCTCTTCTAGGGTTTTTTCCTTCTCATACTTCTTTATTGTATATACATGATGTATATTGTAATGGGGGGGGGGGGGGGGGGCGGGGGGGGGGGGGGGTATTAATTACTCCATCCATCCATGCATCTTTTTTTTTCATCTCTCTTTTTGGTGGAGGCTTTGTCCCATGAGGTTTTCCCTCTTTCTCCATTTTCATAGAGATTGCATTGCATCACATTGTCTTTACATAGGTACCTAACATGTCCTAGTAGCTAGGACACATCATGCATTTTCATCATAGATTTTGTGAGCTTAAGTGCATTCCCCTAAGTTGCACTTAAGGGAGGGTGTTAGTGCAAATAATTAATTATTATTAAACTTTACTTAAGTTTACTTAGGTTAATGCATTATTTTATTATTTATTAGTTAGACACCTGGAGTATGCATACTCATATGAGTTGTCTTTTTGATAACACAAGAGTTGGAAACTCTAATTTAGCACATGGTGTTTACAATATCTTTTTACGTGACATGCCTATGTAATCTTATCCTCTCATTATTGCACTAACTTCTATGCTCAATGGAGGATAATCTACTCTTGGTGGGCATGTGCTTAGTTGTTAAACTTATTACTTTGCTAACTTCTAGTCATTCTACAGGCCTTTATATACATGCACTTCTTGTGTGTATGTAAACAATGATATTCAAATTATTGTTATTCTCATCATACTTCATTGGTCCATATTATGCTCGTGCTTGAGCTTCTTGATCTTGTTTTAATTTTTCCCTTAGAAAAATTCTTACAAGAATGCCTTGAAGGTATGGAAAACTATTTTGAGTGTGAGAATGTGATAGAAGCTTAGAAGGTCCATTGGCCTAATTTTTCACCTAGCAAAAAAATTAAGATATTATGTGAAAATAGGAAGAATTTGTGTTTAGATTGCCTAGGGTTTTTAAAATTTTGTTTTTCCCTAATGAAAAACCCTAAGTCATGTCTTTCTTTTTGTTGAAATGTTTATTATTGTCCTACAATTATAAAATAGGTACATGTAAAATTTGGTTTATACATTTATATCCTCAAGTATTTTGATCTATTGTCATATTATTTGTTGGAATTTACAAGTGGGAAGATACCATATCAAACTATATTAAAAGAAAAGACATGCATGAAAATAGATAACACAAGATTTTGGTCACCTAGAAACCCTCCAAAATGAGAAGGTAAAACTAGTGTGAATTAGAAGTAACTAGCTTTAACCTTTTAAAAAAATTAGCTAAGATGATTCAAATGCATTAAACATATCTACTTAACATGAAAAATAAAAACATGCATGAAAATAGATAACACAAGATTTTGGTCATCCAAAAACCCTCCAAAATGAGAAGATAAAACTGGGGTGGAGATGACACCCACAAATTACCACTATAGCCAAATGTAACTGTCTAAGGTTAAAAAGATTGAACACTTCCAATGGTCTACCCTATGAAAGCTATGTCCTCTTAAAGACTTTACACTCTATTAAAAGTGACCTGGTTAGAGGATTTACAAATACTCACTTGGAATGTTACCCTGTTAAAGGATTTAACACCTTGTTGAAATGCCTACAACATAGCTATTAAACCAACCTATCATCATAGGATTTTCATTCCTAATAAAATGGCTAGAAAGTATTAGAATCTAATGACCTGATGACTTATAATCTTTAATTGCTAATTCCAAATGCTTGTTCTGATCCTTCCTTGATCTGATATCTCTCTCCTCAAAGTTCTAATGCTCTATTCTAACCAACTAGATTCTACAATGTTGCTCTTCCCTCTAAGCTTTTACATCCTTTTGAACTTCACTAGCATTCTCCCATACAATACTTTCACACACATGAATAATGGGGTTTCATCCTCCTTTTAAAGGCTTCAAATACTTAGGGTTAGGTATGAATCTATGATCAAAATTCATCTTTCTTTTCACACTCAATTCTTTTGCTTTTCCTATTGGTTGCATGTCGATTACATAAGAAATGCAAAAGATTTCATCATATCATCAAGATCATTCAAGATTCATCTTGAGTCAGCTCAAAAATGGTTTACATCTGAGTTTGTGAAGGCACAAACTCATATGTTGATTCTATGTTACTTGGCACTTACTAATAGTTGATACTTAGCACATATAGAAATCCTATTTTTCTTGACATCTATAGTAATTTTGTTTAGCTCGACATCTATACTTTGCTCAGAACCTATAGTGACTCAGCATCACTTGTCACATGACACTAGAATCTTGCTCGGTACCTAAAGTTCACTTGGCACCTATTGAATCTCTAGCTTGGCACATACTATAGCTCGACATCTATATTATACTCAACATCATCTTGAGAATTGGTTAAGTGTGTTAACATTCAATTGTCAAAACTAATCTGCTACCAATAATCTCCCCCTTTGATGTGACTAGCAAAACCACTTAACTCTGAATTATGAATCTAACCCCTATGAGTATACTACACATTCTATTTGACATATGTATAAAACTTCAAAAACTTGTTCAAAATTTTTGTATACCTCAAAAACTTGTAACTCCCCCTAAACTGATGTGCCAATTTTGTATCCAAAATTTCTTAAGTTGAATTTGTCTTGTACTGATGTGTCTAATACTCTTTGCCTTGTCCACTTTGTGTCTGGTCTATATTTGGTTTGTTTGTACTTCTCCTTTCACACATATCCTTATAGTTTTTTTATCCTTTTGGCTTTATTTCCTTAACTCTCCATAAATCTCAAAAAATTTATTATCTCCCCCATATCTACCTAATGTATTATCTCCCCCATTCTTATTATCTCCTATCTTTATTATATCTCCCCCTTTTTGACACTTATGTCAAAGGGTCCTAAGAATGAATTGAATATTTAGCCAAAAATGTTTTATTTACCTCCATTATCATCTTTAGAGAAGCATCCTAGTTGTCCAATGCTATTTCCAGTGCTTTGAGCTAGATGGTTGTCTCTACTACAAGATGTACTAGGCCTTCTAGTGTAGAAATATTTGAGCTTTCTTCAAAATATTTTTTGCATAGGCCATCTCTTTATGTAATACTTCCAAATGTGGGGTTATTGCAGATTGAATTTGCATTAGTTTGGCCTTAACATTAGCCTCTTCTACCATTAATATAGCTAATTCCTTCTGAGTGTGAAGCGTTGTGTAAAAATGCTTCTCACTTTGAGTTGGATCCTTCAGTAGCTATGTGCTAGATATCTTAAGGTTCCTCTCCAAGTTTACTATTCTCTGGCTAGTCTCTTGTGTGAAACATGAAGAGTACATAGTTTGGAGTACAATGAGAATATGTTCTCAAGAACCATTTTAACCTTTTCTATCTTCTTAGCAAACTCCACTTGTAATAGTGCTATCTCACTGGATATCTTCTCATTAACCTTCATTTAAAATTTCTTTTCGGACCATTCTAATAATTTAACATTAATATCAAGGTCTTTATTTTATACCTGGTCCACTATGTTGGACAGTTTCTCCATGAAGGGCTTTGCTTCATCAAGTACTTGCA
Organism: Cupressus sempervirens; assembly: GCA_028749045.1. Taxonomy (NCBI): domain Eukaryota; kingdom Viridiplantae; phylum Streptophyta; class Pinopsida; order Cupressales; family Cupressaceae; genus Cupressus; species Cupressus sempervirens. Next base: position 569,466,211 of record CM053784.1, on the reverse strand, counting down.
AGTTGAATGCATCAAGGAATATGTCTTTGATTTTTACTAATGCTTGCTTTCACCTATACTCACTTTTGAGTATCTCTTATTTATTTTTCCTTTCTAGTGCCTCTTGCACTTCATTTATTTATGCTAGGTTCATTGTGTCATAGTCATAACTTGGTATGAATATTTCTTCATCAAATGCAGAGTCTCCATAGTGAAGTACCCTTGCTACCTTGGTGGAGCTCGAGCCTAGTGCTAATATTTGCAATGGTACTACATCAATGCTCAGCTACCTAATAGGAGTCCCTAAGGTAGGAAAATTTACCAGTGCCTATATTGCCCCTATCTCTCTTTCCTTGGGGGTTTTCTCCATTTCCTTGTCTTCTTCTCTTCTACTTTGATCAATTACAATGATTTGATGAGGTGTACCTTGGCTTTGTGATGTAGGATCCCTTTGTCCTATCTACTCCTTATCTTGCTCCTTTGTAGTTAATGTAACTAAAGTGTCAACCTTAGTATTTGTGTACTCATGTGTTACTTGCTCTTTTGGTTCATCACTTGTAGCTATAGGAGATTGTGAAGGTGGTTCTTGTGTGTTCACCTTCCCCTTATTAATTTCAGCTACAACTTTTTGTAACTCTTCTACACTCACTAAAATAGGATGTATGCACAACTATGATTGCAATGTTGTTTGGTAAAGGATCTTTTTGAGATCCTTTGCAGTCAATAGATTGATGTTCTAACTTGAGGTGTCAGGAACATCCTTCACAATTGCAGTTTCCGTAGATGTAGGTGTTGTATGTAGAGGATTGGGTGGTGACAATTAGGTGTCTTGGACATTTTTTTCTTGCTATTGCTCCTTAGTTGTTGCCTCATCACCTTTATGTGTCTTCTCCTCCACTGTTATGTCCTCTATCTCTTTCTCTCCTTCTTCTTCTTTTTCATTTTCTTCTCCTTCCTCATCATCATTCCTTCCTTCAAAGGGGTCTTCTTTCCCTTCCTTGATAGTAGTCAATCCATAAATCAATTTTTACATTTGTGTGGACTTCTTTTCAACATCTTTTATTTTATTTTGCAAAATACTAAAGGCTCTATGTTTGGGTGCAAATTTGCTCCCATGTTTCCTGTTAGCCTTGCTTATTTGACCTTTTGTATGGTCTGGAATTATATGAGCCAATGTTGACTCCCTTATTTCCTTCTTCATTTTTAGGTAGGAATGCCATTTATTTTCAACTATTGAACTTAGCTCCTTAGGCATTGAATTATCCAGTTCAAGTGGAGCAGTCTTGAACTTGGCCATCATAGTTTAGATAGACTCTTCCACTATTTTTTTCTCTTCTCTACTTAGCTTATTAAAATCAATATCTTTTAAACTATTTAAATTTTCATTATCCCTAATGTTATCACAAACATTCTCCAAATCAGATTTGGTGGAGTGTCTTACCACTCTGAATTGATCATTGTCAGATTTTGTCTTTCCTTCATCTGATTCTAGGGGTGCAACATATTTTCTTCTTTTCTTTTCTACTGGCCCTCCTTGCTATGCCCATTCCTTAGCCACTTTTTTTTTTTCCTTGGCATTTGACCTTGTAGTAGGCTTGGCTAGGCTTGACTTAGTATCTTTCTTCTTTCCTTTAGGCTATGTAGTAGGCTATTTTTATTCTTTTCTCTTCTTAGGTTCAGCCTAGGGTGCTTCCTGCATGACACCTTTTTCTTCTTCTACATCCTCACCCATGTCTTGGGTTAATGCTAATGGTTCTTGACCTTGTTCTTCCTCATCTTCATATTCTTGTTTATCTTATTCTTCTTCAGTAGTGCACTCACCAAATTTAGCCTTTAACTTCTTCACAAGTTTATCCTTTTTCTTCAATGTGGAGGTAATTTTTAACTCCATGTCTACCTTTGACCTTATCACATCATAAGTACCAAAATGTGGTGCACTCTTGTCCATTTTCTCTGCTACTAATTTAGTTATAGCTATAGATGCCTCATCTATATTTATTTCATATCCAAGAAGTCTTAGCCATCTAACCCTTTATATGGCTACTTTTATGTAAGTATAATCAATATCTACAAGAAAACATACATCATTTACATGTTCTACCAATGAAACTAGTATGCTTAGCCTCTATTTCTATTGGTCTTAGAATGGTCTTGACATTCAAGTGTTAACACACGTAACCAATTTCACCATATATGTCGAGTCACTATGTATGCCAAGTGAGTGATAGTAGCTATCGAGTCAAAACCTTAACAAGTGCCAAGTGACTTCAAGTGTTGAGAAAGATAGAGCATAGTATGTGCCAAGTGATTCCAAAAGACATGTGTTGAGAAACATAGAGTATAATAGGTGCCAAGAAATTCAAGATAGTATGTGTCGAGCACTAGCAGGCCAATATGTGTCGAGTAACACATAATCAACATATGAGTTTGTGGCCTCATAAAATCAAATGTAAATTTTTTTTGTAGCTAACATAAAGAGATTTTGAAAAGGAAAAAGGATAAGGATGAATCATTCACATTCCCTATGTGATTCGCATGCAGGCATTTAGAAAAATGGAGAAAGCATGTGACCAATGAGAAAAATGCAAGGTATGAATGAGAATTTGAGATTCAATGTGGATTGTAGATCCATACCTAACCCTAAGTCTTCATAATATTTAAAAGGAGGTCAAAAACCCATTGCATATGTGGATGAAAATATTGTATGGGTAGATTATAGAAAAAATTTAATGTGAAGAAGGAAAAACTTAGAGGAACAGAGTAGCAATTTTATATCCAGTTGATCAGAACCAAACAAGGGATAAGGGATAATATCATATATTAGATCTTAGAGGATTAAGATTAGAAGAGAGAAAATCAAGTGCTTGAATCTAGTAGTTAGAGATTGCATACTATTAGGTCAAATGTTCTAATACTTTTTAACCATTGTATTAGGTGCTAAAATCCTATATTGATAAGCTAGCTCAACAACTAGATAGGAAAACCTTTAGAGAAGGTGATTGAAAATCCTATGTATTAGGTGGGTTTAATTGCCTATTATAAATCCTTTAATAGGGTGAGACTTCATGTAAAGTGTCTATAAATCCTCTAACCATGTCACCATTGACACAATGTAAAGCCTTTAAAAGGGCAGGCCTTTCATAGAGAAAACCATCAGAAGTGGTTGAATATATATTGTTGTAGTAATTTTTGTGGGTATCATCCCCACCCTAGTTTTACCTTCTTATTCCTGGAGGGTTTTTATGTTATCAATTTTGGTGTTATGTGTTATTGCATGTGATTTACTTTATGATACTTTATATGTCTACATGCATGCAGTTTATTTTTCACTTATATGTTTAAAGGATTGAATAAGGTTAAAAGTATTGTACTTCTTATTCACCCCCCTCTCAGAATTACTCTTCCCATTTTGAACATTCCAACAATTGGTATCAGAACAACTAGTTCTCACAAGAATAAGTCTAACAGCTTGGAGAAAAAGATTAGAGGATGGAAGTCTTCAAACTTGGGAAGATTATTGATAATAAAGTGATTGATGTGAATCTAGCTCTATACAAAGTAGAAGAAACCAGAGGGGAACTAAGAAAATCTTTAAAGAAAAGGAAGGAGATAGCTATAGCTAAAAATGACATACACTACAAGGAGATTGACACCACACAAGTATTTTCTAATGGAGATTCCAAGGAATTTGATGTAGCAATAGTAGAATTGACCAATGAGAAACTTTCTTTTAGTCTAGCTCATTTGAAAACTACCACAGAGTGTCTATCATTATTATCCTCTAAAAAGGTAGGCCCATGATGTCAGATTGTGCTACATGTCTTGTTGGTGCTTCCCTACATTATTTAATCCTCATTCATCTTCTAATTGTGGGAAAGTTCTAGACTTTGATATAGAATAGATCAATGGTGCATAAAATTGAAAATAAAGTAATACATTCATTTAAATGGTCAACCAATGATATTTGGGATTTTTTAGAACGTGCACTAATGGTACTGACAATTCTAAAAAAAGGCTCTGACCAACTCTAACAAGTAATAATATTGGCTATGCATTGATATTCTAATACAAGCAAGGGCTACATGGCACGAAGGTGTTTGCTTACAATATTTAAAAACCTTTCACTTTAGTGATGCATGAAAGCACCCTCCATCGATCTGACCAAGATCGATGGTGGGTCAAAAAATAGCTACACTAAAGTATTTCAATTGGAATATTTACACTTACTATAATAAAAAACAAGGATATAAGGTTTGACCAAAATATATAAAGTCATCCTTGCACAATGTTAAAACTTAGGATAAAATGTCCCACTTAAAGTTTTGAAAAAGCACTTTCAAAAGAATTTTTTAAAACTAGGGTAAAATAAGATAAGACATTAGGGTTTTTTACACACTTAGGGTTTTTTATGACTATATTGATGACAAAACTTGAGAATTTAATAGAACTCAAACAACATAGAGACAAAGACATGATTAAGGTACCACAAAATTTGAAAATTATAAGGAAAGAAACCCTAATATGTAGTATACCATGACTTAGATGATTTTTCACCAAAAATTTTAGAACATCCTCAAGATTGTGAAAAATTAGACCAACAAGAGCCATAGGAGATATGGAAATGAGAGAAGCATATGAGAGATTGTGTGAAAATGGAGTCTTGAAAGAAGAATACCAAATCATTGAGAAGAAGGGTTTGACTCATGCCTTAGAATCCCCCATTGTCTTCAAAATGAAATGGATTAGACTTATACTTAGTAGGATTCATGATGGAAGTTTATGGCTAGAAGATGGTCCAATTAAGATATCAAAAAGGATTGTACATAGGGTAATAGGGTATCCAGCCCTAGATCAGCCAAAGACCCTTAGAAGTGACTCTAAGGAAGCAATTGAAGAAAACACAGGTGCCAAATAGAACAAGAAAGGAATGACTATAGATACTCTCCAAGACCCTCTTGTTGACTTTGTTGTTAAGGTTATCTCTCACAAATTTTATCAATCTAGTAGACTTAACAGTGTACCATGCATTGCAATGGATGTTGGTTACAAACTAGTGAAAAAGGATCATACTTATGATCTTGCAGAATTGCAATTGCACCAGATCAATGAAAATGTAGTAGCAATAAAGAGAACTAAAGGAGCACAATGAAAGTTTGGTGCAATTTTGATTTGCATATTTTTCTATGTATATAATGAATTTCCATGCTTTGGTGAAGATTTTTGGAAAGAAAATAGGTCTCTAGTAGCTCAAGTGAATGAATATATTGAACAAATGGGAGAAAATTTTGAAACACTTATGACATTTTATTTTGAAGATTTCAAGAAGACCATGAAACTGTAGGAATTTTAAAAATGGGAAGAGTACTTCTCAGAGGGGGGGTGAATTAGAAGTACAACACTTTTAACCTTATTCAATCCTTTAAACATATAACTCAAAAATAAATTGCATGCATGTAGACATATAAAGTATCATAAAGTAAATCACATGCAATAACACATAACACCAAAATTGATAACCCAGAAATACTCTAGGAATAAGAAGGTAAAACTGGGGTCGGGATGATACCCACAAAAATTATTGTAGCAATATATATTCAACCACTTCTAATGGTTTTCCCAATGAAAGGCCTGCCCTGTTAAATGCTTTACAATATGTCAATAGTGACCTAGTTAGAGGATTTACAAACACTTTACATGAAGTGTCACCTTATTAAAGGCTTTACAATAGGCTATTAAACCCATCTAATAAATTGGATTTTACATCACCTTCTCCAAAGGTTTTCCTACCTAGCTATTAAACTAACCTATCAATATAGCATTTCAACATCTAATACAATGGTGAAAAAGTATTAGAACATTTGACCTAATAGTATGCAGTCTCTAGCTTCTAGATTTAGGCACTTGATCTATTCTCTTCTGATCTTGATCCTCTAAGATCTGATATTTGATCTTATCCCTTGTCCCTTGTTCTATTCTGATCAACTGGATATAAAATTGCTACTCTATTCCTCTAAGCTTTTCCTTCTTCACACTCAAATTTCACTACAATCTCCCCATACACTATTCTCATCCACACATACAATGGGTTTTCAACCTCCTTTTAAAGATTGTGAAGACTTAGGGTTAGGTATGGATCTATGATACACATTGAATCTCAAATTCCCACTCGTACCTTGCATTTTTCTCATTGGTTACATGCCTTCTCCATTTTTTTGATTGGTTTCATGCAAATCACATAGAGAATGTAAATGATTCATCCTTATCCTTTTGCCTTTTTGAAATCTTTGTATGTCAGCTCCAAAAGTGGTTTACATTTGAGTTTGTGAGAGCCCAAACTCATATGCTGATTCTGTGTTACTCGACACATATTGGACTATTGGTGCTCGGCATATACTATCATAGATTACTTGGCACTTGTTGCATTACAAGTTTGCTTCACACCTATTATACTCTATGTTTCTCAGCACATGAATCTTCCTAAATCACTTAGCACATATTATGCTCTATCTTTCTCGGCATCTATTACTTTCTTGACACCTATTAAGATTCTAACTCAGCAGCTACTGTCATTCACTTGGCATACATAGTGACTTGGTATATATGGTGAAATTAGTTAAGTGTGTTGACACTCAAATGTCAAGACCATTCTAAGATCAACAATCCCCCCTTTGACATGAGCATCAAAAACACTTAACTTTTGCATTAGTGAACTGATCTTATGACTCCCTTTGAGTTGATTATGCCTAGTCCATTCTTCTTTACTAAAATTTTGTGTTGATGTGTCTGATTCTCTTTGTCCTTTATCCTGTACCTATTCCTTTGTATTTGCTTATGGAATTTCTGCATTTGCATCAGAGCTATTTTCAATATTATTACTAAAATTTCAAATTTTTGTGTCTCCCGCTTTACTTTTTTTCTTATTACTTGTCTCCCCCTTTCTGGCTATCTGCAAAATTTCCACTTTATTCTCAAAATGAATGAAAGAATGTAATCAAAAATATCAAAATTTGGTATTTCTCCATATATCTTCATACATATTTTTATCTTCTCCTAATGTATATATATATATATATATATATATATATATATATATATATATATATATATATATATATATATATATATATATATATATATATATATATATATATATATATATATATATATATATATATATATATATATATATATATATATATATATATATATATATATATATATATATATATATATATATATATATATATATCTCCCCCTTTTATATATCTCCCCTTTTTTTGACACTAATGTCAAAGGGTTCTAAGGAGTAATACCATACTTAGCAAAAAATGTACTATTTACCTCCATTATTGTTTTCAAAGTTGTATCCCAATTTTCCAATGGAATGTTTAGTGACTTGTTCTAGATGGAAATCTCTATAGCAAGGTGTACAAGTCCATCTAGGGTAGAAATATTTGGATCTTTCTTTAGGACTATTTCAATGTATGCTTTCTCCTTGTGGAGTACCTCTAAGTGTGGGGTTAGGGAGGACTAGCTTTGCATCAATTTTGGCCTTTATATTTTCCTCCTCTACTATTAACACAACTAATTCTCTTTGTGTGTGAAGTGTCTATGCAAAATGCTTCTCACTTTGAGTTGGATCTCTAGGTAATTACATGATAGATATTTTTAAGTTCCTTTCCAAGCTCATTATTCCTTGATTGGTTTCTTGTGTGAAATTTGAAAAGTCACACAACTTCCTATATAATGAAAAAATGTTTTCCAGAACAATTTTGGCCTTATCTATTGTCTTGGCCAATTCTACCTATTTAAGTGCACTTCCACTTGATATCTTCTCATTAATCCTTCCTGAAACTTTCTTTCTGACCATTCCATTAATTTTACATTTGTATCATGGTCTTCATTAGTCACCTGATCAACTATATTTGATAGTTTTTTTTCTATAGGCATTGTTTCATTTGGTGACTACAAGCTAAAGGAATCCATGAATATGTCATTTAAATCATCCAATTCTTCCCTATACTTGTATTCTCTTCTCAACACTTATCTCTTTCTCCTATCTAGTGCACTTTGTATTTCATTTATCTTTTCTATTGTGAGGGTGTTGGATTCATAGGAGGGAATGATGATCTCTTCATCAAGTTTAGGATCTCCATAGTGAAGTATCCTAGCTACCATTCTTGAGCTTGAGCCTAGTGTTTGAACTTGCATTGATATCATCTATGTGCTCAGCTTCTAAAGAGTCTGAGTGTAAGTACTAGTTTCTGTTAATTTGACCAATGTCTGTATTGCAACTTGCTCCTCATATCTTGTCTCTTCCTCCCTTTCTTCTAATTTCCCTTTATCTTTGACAATTGTTGGGGGCGAACCTGTTGACTATTTGTGTTTTCCTATATCTTCCCCTACTGTTGCACTCAGCATTTGAAGTGCATCACTTGTTGCTTTTGGTGGAGATGGTAGTGGAAGTAGTAGGAGTTTAGTAGCAATGTATGTAAAAGGTTATTCCTTTGGCTTCACCTTTTCCTTTTGGGGTTTTCCTACTGCTCTTTGGTGTTCATCTACACTCACCAATACAAGGCTTGTACACAACTATGCTTGTAGGGTAGATTGGTGAAGGATCTTTGAGAGCTCCTCTATAGTTAAAGGATTGATGTTTTGACATGAAGTGTCAACAACCTTTATTTTTATGATGTTTGCAAGTTTGATAATGGCATGAGGAGGGCTAAGAGATGGCATTTGTGTGTCTTGCACACTTTGTTCTTCTTGTTCATATAATGCCTTTTCCTCTCCTTTAGCTGTATTCTCTTTTTCTTCCTCCTTATTAGCTTCCTTTTCTACTCTTCCTTCCTCACTTTTCTTTTCTTCTTCACTTTTCTTCCCCTCCACTTTCTATTTATTTCTTTTACTTCTTTTCTCTTTGCACTAGCCTCAACCATATATTCCTCATCAAATACATCATTAATTGACTTGTATATTGATTTCCATAATTTTGTGGATTTATTTACAATATCCTCTATCTTATTTTGAAGAATGCTAAATGCTCTATTCTTAGGAGAAAATTTTCCATTGTGCCTTTTATTTTCTTTAGCTATTTGACCTTTAGTTAGGTATGGCAGTAGTCTAGCTAGGGTTGATTCCTTTACCTCCTTTTCCATTTGTAAAAAAAAATGTCACTTATCTGCAACTATCTTGTATAGATCCTTAGGTGTTGTATTATCTAACTCTAGAGGTGTGTGTTTCTATTCAACAATCATAGCATACACTGATTCCTCTATTTTATTTTTCTCTTCTTTATTGGGCTTATTAAAGTTTTTAGTCTTTAAACCATTCACGTTTTCTATTCTAATATTTACACATAACTTGTCAATGGTAGACTTTGTGGCATGACTTACCACTTTAAACTAGCTGATGTCATCTGACCCTATTCTTTCTTCATCTGAGTCAGGCTGGGCAACATATCTCCTTTTTTTTGGTTCTTCACCAGTCTGCATTGTGGCTTTCTTTTTCTCCTTGGCTTCATCTTTTGTCTTTTGATTTGCAACCCTAGTGGTAGCCCTTGTAGTAGGTTTCTTTGCTTTTACTTCAATGGGCTTTGACCCTCTCTTTGCCTTGGGTTGAGGTGCAGGTTGAGTTTTGGCTTTTATTTTGGTGGCTTTGGCTTTAATAGGTGCTTCCTTAGTTTCTTCTTCCTTAACACCTTCTTCTTTATCTTTTGCTAGGCCTTGTGTCAATTCTTCTAGCCCTTGCCCTTGCTCACCTTCTTCCTTACTATCACCTTCAGCTTCTTCTTCTTCTTCATTTGCTTCACCTTCAATATCTGCCTGAAATATCTTCTTTATTTTTCTTGTCATTTTATCTTTCTTCTTTACTATAGAAGTTTTCTTTAAATTTGTCACCACCCTAGATCTGACAATATCATAAGTTCTAAAATGAGGTGCATCCTTGTTAATTTCTTTTACAATTAAAGTAGTGACTGTAGCTAAAGCTTGGTCTACATCAAGCTCATATCCAAGTGGCCTAAGCCATCTTACTCTAGGTATCATGGCTTGGATGTAGGTATAATCTATGTCGGCCAAGAAACATATATTATTTACATGCTACTCAACCAGTCATACTAGTATCCTCATCCTTTGTTTCATGGACTTCTTGAAGTCCTCAAAATAACTTGTCATCTAAGCATCAAAATTGTCTCCCATTTGCTCAATAAAATTCATTGATTTGTGTGACAATTGTCTTGTTTGGATCCCATCTAACCTTTCTAATAGATAGAAATTCCTTCATAACATAGAAAAATATGTAGACCGATACTAACTCAAATTTTCATTGAGCTCCTTTAGATTTCTGTTATCCATTTTTGCCCCCACACCAAAAGTTTGAATTTCGAATGTTGCCCTATCTAACAACTACCTGCCAAATTTATGATATTTTAATGCCCAAGCTATTTTAATGTTTTGCCTCACCAGCATGCAACTTTCCTCGCTGTTAGATCTTGCTAGATCCATGGTAGGCACTTCCCTGCAAGATACAGATGCAAGAATTTTAAGTATTGTGGGCAAGCCCTTTTGTGTCACGTGGCATAGTGGGTCCTGTTCCCTCAGTCAATCGCAAAGATGCAAGTATGGGCACACCACCAGATCTTCCCCATATCAATGGTTGGCACTATGTCACTATGGAAAGTTGCACGGTCCTTTCCCATAGTGACATAGTGAGGTTTCGCCATGTATCAGGTAGGTCCTCCTTTCTTTGTTTCTCTGGTGCTGAGTTTGGATAGAGGCCCAGCACTAACTATCTCACTATCAAAAAACTCAAGCATCTCGCTATTACTGATATAGTGAGTCACTGTGAAATGAGTGTTTGGTGGGACCTCATGTGACATGGAAGGGTGATAATGCTTAAGTGGAGTTTTGTTTCACAAGCTATTCAAATTTTTTGATGCCATCAGCACCTAGACCCACTCCCCTTCTGTAAAACATAGGAGGAACTATGACCGTTAGATCAATGCAAAATAAACAGTCCTTGCTATCTCACTATGGAAAGTTGCAAGTTGTTTACTCATAGCGACATAGCGAGTATGGGACCCACCAATTTTTAGAATGCCTAATGCAATTTCTTCACCCTTTGATTGACCTCAGATCAATGGCTTTCGTTATCTCGCTATAGAAAGTTGCTTGAAGGATATGTATAGCGAGATAGCGATTCATTGCCACATGTCTTTATGGGGCTAGGTTTGTTCCATAAGCCATAGGGTGGACCTTAAACTAGTGATGCATCAAGAATGAGTGTAAAAATTAATGACATGTTGGCAGTTGGTTGATTTCTCATTGGCTAGGGTGTTGACAATGCAAAATGTGGGCCAGTCCCTTCAGTGTGTCTTACTCATCGTCAGATCAGCATGGATCTATGGTCCTCGCTAACTCGTTATGGGAAGATGCATGTTGTTTAGGTATAGTGAGTTAGCGACCTGGTGACATGTGGAGTGGTGGGTCCTATTTCCATTGGCAAGCCGCAAAAGCAAGAACTTACTGGACAAGTTGGAAAAAGACCAAGTTTCTATTGGTCAGCATACTAACAGATTGGGTGTATCTTCAGGGTTGTTGGATGGTGGAAGATCGATGTTTCTTGCTATGTATTTATTAAAAATGCTCGCTCTTTAGTTATAGCAACATAGCAAGGATTTTCCATGTGTCCTCAAAGTTCTATGGGTCTAGTTAAGGTAGTAACGGTTAGATGCGGCCAACAGTTATTGTGATTGTCATGGTTAGAGTTCACAAGGTGGTGTGGTTAGTAATGAAAGAAATGGTCAACTCAAGGAGACTTTGCATGGTGGAAAAAAGATAAAGGACTATTGGTCCATGTGGCTCATCCTGATGTCGAGATAGGTTAATTTGCTAACCTTGCTAATTCACAAGATAGAAACAAGGAAAATCAAGGGTTTGGCACGAATATGATCTTCATGATCGATTCCAATTACCAAGAAATGAATGCTAAACATAGGAGAACACTCCACCCCACTAATCCAACCTATCTACTTAGTCAGAGCATAGTTATAGTGCCACTTATATCTTCTCAAGGCCCAATTTTAGTTAAAAATTAGATTTTGTGGTACCTAAAGCTATACTTCGATAAGATTTCTTAAGATCTCCATGATTTTTCCTAACAGAGCCTTGATGGCAGTGGTTGCAGGATGGTTTTGGAGGGAAAATCTCATTTATGCCTGAACTATAAAGGCAATTTTTATGAATTTTGTAAAAGGTCAGATCATTCTCTATTGTTCTTTGTTGTTGCTCTGTAACTCTGGTGTAAAATCCTCTGTGCCTCCGAACTGTATGATTTTTGCCCTATCTCCTTTAGCCATTGGTATGAAAGAGCAATAATTCTTTGCCTCTTACTGGTGTTTTGTAGAGATCTATGACCTGCATCACTGTATCTCTTTCAGCATATGAATGATATATAAGTGAATCTCTCTTTCCTTGTGTCATTCATCTTGGTCTTCTAATCTACATGTTGTTTTTAGATTAAATTAAGTCTGAATGTGTATATCCTTAGTTTCATTCTGGTTCAATAGTACATAAATGGGTAGGGATTGGTGTGAACACTCTATTTTGGTGCATCACCTCTTTAGATTAGACTAGGTAGATTTTCTTTCATGCTCTCCTTCTCCCTTTTCCTCTCCAAGAGTAGTTAGGTGCATCTTGATAGTAAGAGGAAGCCAGCCTTCTGCGAAGACTCAACCTCATAGTTCAAGTCCCATAGCTTGGAGGTTGTTTCCATGTTTCACTAGGCTTTCCTCATACATAGGCTCTGGACAAGGGTGCAAACCTAAGTGACAATAGTTTTTGGCATGCCCAGTGGGACCATAGATCTCAAAAAACTTCAAGCCTACTGGTGTCAAAAGGAAAAATTTTCAAGATCAATGCCGAGAAGATAATACTGGCTTTGGTGTTTAAGCCTTCAAGAGGCTCATTCTTCAAATTACTTGGCGACTCTGAGCTTCAAAAATATCTCGTTCTAGACCAAAGTTTCAGTGATTCATGCCCAAAGCTGAAACAAGGGCATCATCTAGAGGTAAGTTTTAGTACCAAGAGCTTTCATTTTCAAACCCTAAAAGAAGGAGGGATAGAATATCTTTATCACTAGTTAGGAGTGCAATAGTAACAAATACACCTACAAGATCTATCTCTACTGCTCCTACTATTAGATCTCAACCTAGATTGTCATTAGCACATATCAATAGATCACTTGTCTATATGGAATTGCCTAGAGCTCATACTTTTGCCACCTTTAATGGTGGGAGCCCTCTCTTATTAGGTCAAAGACATGACATACCAGTAGCTGCACTCAAAAGTATACCAAAGTTTACTGGTGAAACTTTTATCTCCCCTTTAGAACACATTCAAGAGGTTGTAATTGTCTGCAATATCCATGGTGTTACAGAGGATGATGTTATAGTTAGGCTCCTAGCCTCATCCTTGAAAGGGAAAGCACTACAATGGTATAGAGGTTTAGCTCATGGTTCTATAAGACATTGGGATGGATTATGAGCAGGATTGTGCAAACATTTTGAGGATAAAAGTGACTATTTGTCACTTTTAGAGCAGTTGACTACTATGAAAAGAGCCCCCCATGAATGTATGACTGATTTTAATTATAGATTTCAAAAGACATGGGATAGAATACCTACTTCAATGAAGCCTACTCCTGGTAATGCCTTCTTGCATTACCTTAGAGCTTTTAACAATGATATTGCCACTACAATCCAAACTATGGGAGGGGATACCTTGCCTAATGCTTATGACATAGCAATAAGGGAAAAATATATATTGATACAAGAAGGTAAGCTAGCTCCAAGGCCTCCTATGCCTTTCTTCCCTGATGCTCCAAATCATCAAGCAGCAATGGCTCCCCTTCCCATAGCTTCTACATCACAATGCGTTGTCCTAGTCCCTCAAGCTTCCACATCTTCAAATGGGATAGATGAAATCAAAGAGATGAAGCAATCTCTAATACAGAACATGGATAAAAGAGAGAAGAACCTTGATAAAAGATTACAAGATCAAGGGAATAAGTTGGAAGATCAAGGATAGAGGCTGGAGCATAATTTCTCTATGATGCAAAAAATGAGCAACAAGGTGGTGACTTTAGAAAGATAGCAAGCTCAAGGTACTAAGCCTCATCAATTGCAATATCAAACTCCAAGTAGTGGTAGGTCTCCAAATCCTAATCGTTGGAACAATTCTTTTGATCAAGGTAAGCAGGGTGGCCATGCTTCAACCTCAAATGTAAACCAAAGTAGGGCCATAGTCCCTCAAAATAATATGGCTCAAGATCAAGATTTTTGTCCCTCTTATAACTACTCTTATGCCTATTGTATGTGTTAGAAGGATGAATCTTTTATGGCATTGATAGTCCAAGAACCTATGAAAAAATAATCATACAAAGAGGACCAATCTAAAGATGCCTTAGATATGCAAAAAAAGGGTGATTGCTCTTTTATGAATCATCAAATGGAGGAGCATTGTAATGTAAATCAGGATTACATTGCTCATAACACTAGAAGAAAAGGAAGAGCTATGGAAGATGTTGTCCCTCCTCCTCCCAATCAGGCCTCAACTCCAAATGCAACATCCCATGATAAAATAGAAAATAAACAATCAAGTACCTTTTAGTAGCAAAGGAAAAGTCATGGCAGGAAAGATATAAGTGATCCTCAAACTATTCCATCTCAACCTCACACAATTGCAGCTCCCAAGGTTTCCACCAAAGCACCTACTATGTCATTCAGTGTGGTGGACCAAATGAAGAAGATAAATGTGAATATCTCTATGTGGGATGCTATTGCTACTATAGCCATGCAAAAGAGGTTGATGTAGCAACAGTTAGAGAGGAATAACCAAAGGATCAGCCACCAAACATGGAAAGTGCCAAAAGCCTAGTACAACCATCAAGGGAGGTAGAAACAAGTAAAAAGGTTAGACCTCCTCCATTCTATGTTTCTCTAATTATAGGGGGAAAACTAGTTCATAATTGCATGATTGATTCAGCGGCTAGCAGTTCAGTGATGCCTAGGTGTGTTGCTGATACATTGAGAATGGAATATGATCCCATTGTTAGGGATGTATTACAGTTGGATGGTAGTACTATCAAGACTATATGGATCCTTAGGAATGTGGAGATGGCCTTACATGCATGCCATCGTTGTACTATAACTCAATATATCTCTGTTGCTGAGGTCAAGCCATATTTTTCCATTTGTCTATCAAGAGACTTTACTACCCAAATAGGTGGTTACATATCTTTTGACTGGTCATATATTTTTTTTAAGACGAGATATGGAGCCAATGCTTCGATCAAAGTAGAGCCTCAAGCCCTCTATCATACTGAATCGTACACCCCTAATCCCATCAACATGAATTGCCCTATCCTAGAGATGGATGAGAATGACATAGTGAATGAGCCTACCACTTCCCTAGCAGAGATACCTAATTTTTTCTTGGATGAATGGGCTAATGCATATGAATTTCAACCTATCTCAAAAACCCTTTAGATAGGTCTCAGTACATACTGTATATTGGAGAAAGATGTTCTAGTTCCAAATCTTGTGGAGACTAAAGAAGATATGAGTGGGTATGGAGTATCTACTTTGATGGATCAAGGAATAAAAATGGATTAGGAGTTTGTGTGATGATGATTTCTCTTGCACAAGTAAGGTACTACTTCTTCTTTAGGCTCCAATTTAGTTGCACTGCTAATGTGGTCGAGTACGAATCCTTGATTCAAGATCTCCTACTTGCTCAAAAAAGAGGAATCCAAGCTTTTAATGTATATAGAGATAGTGAGTTGGTGGTTAACCAAGTGAGAAATTAGAATATCACCAAAAATGGTTTTCTCAAGTCCTATAAATATAGATTTTAGGATTTTCTTGAAGGTTTCAATGCATTTAATATCCAAAGCATCCCTAGAAAGGAAAACAGACATGCTGATAGACTTGCAGCAATAGGTGCATCTTATGATGTGCCAGGGAATCTAGAGGAGGAGAAGAAGCAACAAATCAGAGTGGTAGTAAGGCTTGCTATCCCCAATAATGACATCCATTGGAAAGTGTTTGAGTCTGATGAGAAAATTGTGAGCTTCTTGTAGAATGAGGCGGAATTTCTAGGCAGAAATCAGTCAAGGTTGCAAGATCAATATGGTGATCAAATTATTCATCTCAGTTCTAACAAGCTGCCTAAAGGTCTCATTACTCTAGAGAGTGTTTTTAATCTTGATGATCAAACAAGAGGCATGACCATGAACCTAGTTGCTGATGAAGATGATCACACTCCAATCATGATTGCTGATGGAAAATCCTTAAATATGGGGAAGGTATGTTTTGAAATTGAGCAGGAAAATTTCATTCATATATGTCAAGAATTTAATGATGTATTTTCTTGGACATATGATGACTTAAAGGGTTTCAACCCAAGTTTTTTTCATCATACCATAGATTTAGTTGATAATGTAAAACCAGTAAGACAAAAATTGTCATGTCCCCTTTTCAAATAATTAAAAATAATAATCTTTGCTAAGGCAGGCAGGCCCAAAAAGGTGAAGTTTTAGAAAAAGGGGATAATATTTGAAAGCTAATGGACTAATAAATGAAAATTATTATCAAAATATGTTTTATTAACCCTCCTTGGGCATGAGTTAGGTTTATGCCCTCTTTTAAGGGGTTTGGAGGCATTTTGGGCTCATTCCAAAACTTGATTTTTGGCTCATTTCTTTGTTGTTCTTCAGAGGCTTCCAAACCTGTGGAGAAGGAGACTTAAGAATGAGATTTTTCAGGTTTCTAGGAAGGCTAAGGATGGGATTTTAAATCCATTCCATGTGCATGCTCATGCAAAGTTTTCCTTTGTGCTAAACAGTGCAGATTTGTGAATTTTTGAGTGTGTTTTTTGTAAGAGTTTGGTGTTTTCGGTTGAGTATTTTATATAAGTTTGGGTTGATTCTATATATCACACATTTAGATGTCAAAATAGAGCTGAATATATTTATTTGATCATGATTATACTTCTATCATATATTATCAGTGCTTTTGTGGTGTTTCCGACTATTTTGTGTTATTTTCGGGAGCTCGATGAGCATTGTTTTTGTCCTCCATTTGGGAGTTGTTGTGTAAATGTTATACAGATATAGAAATGTCATTTTTTAGGCTGTTATTCTGCTGAAATTTCTATAAAACATTTCCACTTTCATATTTATTAATAATATGTGAAGCTGTGAAGTTTGTGGCACTATTTCTAGCATACCAGATTTGGGGTCTATTGAGAAATTGGTGGATCTTTGAAATATTGGTTGTTTGATTTTGAAAATCTGATTAGAGGCTTGAAATATCATATAAAATTAGAAAAGGGAAATTCTAATGGTATTAGAGCTATGATCTTTCCAGCCTCAGGGTTTGTAGAAGTTTGCATGTCAGTTTTGACAACTACCCAAATCTTGCATGTCATAATTTATGGTTGCATGTTGCTTCTAATCAGCTGCATGTCAAAATTTATGGTTGCATGCAACTAAGTGAAATAGAAAAGGGATATTTTCAGCGAGAAAAGAACAAATAAATTTTGATCAAACCTCCAATTGAAAGTAAAAGTAAAAAATCCAAGGAAGGAAAAAGTATGGCTAATCTAGATGAGATGGAAAAGAAATTGTTCCAAGACATCCAAGGTATTTGCCATAATTACTAGTTGTTGTAGCTACATATTGTAAGTAGTTTATGTCTCATATTTGTATTGAATATTGCCAAAACTAGTTGCACATTCATGTTAGGTCATTGTTTAGACAATCTGGAGTTTTTTGTAAGCATTCTCTTTGATGCAAATCAAAACAAGAGTCCTTGTAGCAATCTAAAAAATTATATCAGTCATACGACCCCTTGCTTGCAAAGTGTTTGACAAAATTTCAAACAACTGAAGTATAAAGATTCTTGGTGTTTGAAGAAGTTATAACCTATTGGGGTTACACTCTACTTTATCTAGAATGGATAGGTATAGTACAAAGTCTCAAAGGACACAATCTTGGACAATTGATATCTAGAGTCAAAATAGTAGAAAGGATGGTTATTTAGACATTCAAGATAAACTTAAGAAAATAAGCCATGACATGTCTAAATAGTTGGTTAAGCACCACCATATGATGAATGGCATGTTGTCTAACCTAGCTAAGGTGGATAAGTTGACTAGATTACTATTTGGCAGATCTTCTCATAGGGTAAATGAAACAATTACCAAGAACTTGCATGAGGAGTTTGAGAAACTAGCTTATAGCCAGGCAGAGGTCTCAGATTCTACTCTTCCATAGGAGGTAGTGGGAAACAATATTACATAGATTGATAGTAATGGTCAACTTCATACACAAATTGAGACAATTGTTTACAGGTCATCAAAGGGTGATGTCATAGGTATTCAGGATGGTATAGTTATGATAGGCAGTGACTACAGCGTAGTGGGTTTAGATGATGATTATGAGAATATTGTTGTGCATGATGGTGAGATACCTGGTACAGATGAGCAAACATTGAGCATTCATGACTTTTTTCAGAAAGAGTACCAGGCACAGTTAGATGCTTCATCACATGAGGTTGAGGTAGGTAGTACTTCACATAATTTGTCCAGCCAGCTGAAGGTGAACAAAGATAGTATTGTGACTTCATTATCTCATCATGATAGGATGCGAGATATGATAGAGGATCACATTCGGATGATTCAGTTATAGGGTAGACATAAGGGAGTTCAAGAAAAGTCTTCTTCTGTTGACTTACACACGATTAGGGAAGAAATGGGAATGATGAAGTTGAGTTATTTACATCTTCTATCAGATTGTGACCATATTCTTAGCCTTGTCAGAAACTATTCGGATGCCTTGAGGAGGAAGGAGGAGGAAGTTGATAGGCTTTCTCACGAGTTTGAGGACACTCAAGCTTCTTTGGTGAATACTCCATTGGCATCACAAGACTAGGAGAGACATGGGAATAAGCATGGCATGGAGTTGAGTTTAGTTTCATCTTGCACTCCTAATAATCAACTTTCTGGGAATGGTAGATCATATCTGGTCATTGATAATGTTGCGAGTTCACCTTGCATTCACATCCAAGATACGAGGACAATGTCAGACAGGTATGTGGAGTTAGTTGGTATTGGTCATATTACTCAAGTGAGGAGTTTGCTTGAGTTACTAGCTGATTATAGTTTACGGATATGGACTCAAGATTGTTATATTGGCATTTGGGATTAATTGACAAGAAATATTTAACACTTTTTGTTAGCAGTGATTGTTTGGGTGCTATCATGGATTTGATTAGCAGATTGCACGGTGTTGTCTTTTCTTGTGCCAGGAGCTTATCTGATGTTGGTATTAGTTTTTATACACCGGTGTTGGGATTTGTTCATATATCTAGTCGACCATTTTTGCTAGAATGTGTTGGTGATCTTTCATACTTGGTAGTGTGTACAGATGAGTCTCAGGATCATATTGGCATTGATGATATCTAGGAGGATGTCGTGGGCAATTTTGAAGACTTAGTTTCCTTGGTGGTTTCTTTTGGTACAAAGGAGTTGGATAGCAGTGCTACAATTTTTGATACTCTGTATGTTGATATGAGTTTTGAAGTTGATTCGCATGATATGGATGGTAATACTCTAGAGACCAGTAACCTTGAGGATGCTCCTTTAGAAAGTGCACCACAGCAAGTTTGTAGGATATAGTCTAGCCAGTGCCATCATGTGTCTAGTTAGTTGAGAGTTAGTGAGCGAAACATTGCTATCGCTTGCCAAAATTTCAATGCTACTCGTCAATTGTTAGCAATTTATGGATAGGGTTCTACTACTAGTGATGATTAGGGAGGTAGTTAGCTTTCCTTGATAGAGTTCCACTCTTTATGGGAGGCTATCCAGATTCTGAGATAGGATTATATGCAGTTGGTAGCCAATAGAGATTATCTTATGGAGTGGGGTAGTACAACATATGATGCATTGTTGGCCAAGGAAGATGAGGTGAGTGAGCTTACTTAGCAGCTTGAGCTGACTTCTAAGATTCTTGAGAGTACATAGTTGGCTTTCAAGGAGTCATAGTTTCATTTGGCTAAGGTGACCATGGAGTTAGAGCAACTACAGTCTTTACTAGATTCTTTATAGTCACAAGCTATGGTGTTTAGTGATCCGAGGATGTCCATGGTTGAGATTGTCAAAGATAGTGGGGATGGGGATGCATCCATCCTTAATACTAACATTGGCATATTAGGTTCATCCCCACTAGAGTCAAGTTCAGTTGAGTTGGGTGCTGTAGCAGATTGTTGTGGTATGCCTGACATGGTGGTGACCTCTAGTACTAATGGCACGAAGACTAGAGATGTTTTATCAAAGACCATGTGTGATGTTAGTGAGCTGACAATTGGCATGGTTCCTGCTAGTAATACTACTCCCTTGGTGATGTCTTCAAAGGTAGTAGTCAGTTCCAACTTGGTTAGTGATCGATTACAGTCTGAGCCACTGATTGAGATTGGTGCATTCTATCGGCATTACATTGTGAGGTATGCTCATCAATTTACCTTTGATGACCATGTTGATGAGATGATGATACGGAGATGTACTTTAGTTCCCAGTTCTTATCATTAGTTATGGGATAGTTTGACACCTCGGGATGAGAGTTGTGATGGGCATGACATGGTGATAGGTTCTATAATTGACAGCTTGATAATACATCACTTAGAGCAGGAGTTTTGAGTGATGCTTGAGCAGGTGTTGTTATTGATTCTACTCCTTTGTCTATGACATCTCTTGACTTAGCTAGTGATCAATCATAGTAGGTTGTATCACTTGTTCATGGTGATTTGTTGATTGAGGTCAGTTTTCTTTATCAACATTATATTGTAGGGTATGTACATCAGTTAGCATTGGATCCTTGTGTTGAGGAGTTGATGGCAAGCAAATTTGGTTTGGGTTCCATTTCTTTTTGTTTATCTTGTGATGGATTTTCACCATCAGGAGTGCATGGCAGTTATGGTTATGAGACAGTGGCTGGTGATCTAAAGAGTTGTGTTGACTGTAGGAGTTGTATAGTGTGTGGATTCTCCATACTTGGTATAGTTTCATTCGGGAGCATCGCCATTTTTGCAGAGTTGGATTGCACATTTTGTATAGGCAAATGAGATGTGTTGATGGTATTTACTGTGTTGGCAGTTTGATTTGTCCACTTTACTTTAGTTTTGATGTTCTAAGAGTTTGTGTCTCATGGGTTTCTAATTGTGGAAGTTGTGATTTTGGAGTTTGGTTGAGTTGTAATTGTCAGTTTGATTATGGATTCCTCTTGGTTATATTGCAGAGGATATTGCAGGAGCCTATGTTAATTGACAATAGTATAGTTCATGACTACATTTGGGATCCAAGCAGATTGATTGGTTTATTTTTCAGCCATTGCTTGAGGACAGGAAATATTTGGAAGGGGAGGACTTGTCATGTCCCCTTTTCAAATAATTAAAAATAATAATCTTTGCTAAGGTAGGCAGGCCCAAAAAGGTGAAGTTTTGGAAAAAGGGGATAATCTTTGGAAGCTAATGGACTAATAAATGAAAATTATTATTAAAATATATTTTATTAACCCCTCTTGGACATGAGTTAGGGTTATGCCCTCTTTTAAGGGGTTTGGAGGCATTTTGGGCTGATTCCAAAACTTGATTTTTGGCTCATTTCTTTGTTGTTCTTTAGAGGCTGCCAAACTTATGGAGAAGGAGACCCAAGAATGGGAGTTTGAAAGTTTCTAGGAACTCTAAGGATAGGATTTTAAAGACATTCCATGTGTATGCTCATTCAGAGTTTGGCTTTGTGCTAAATAGTGCAGATTTGTGGGTTTTCGAGTGTGTTTTTTGTAAGAGTTTGATATTTTCGGTTGAGTATTTCATATCAGTTTGGGTTGATGTTTTATATCAGACATTTAGATGTTAAAATAGATCTGAATATATTTATTTATTCATGATTATACTTCTATGATAGATTATCAATTCTTTTGTGGTGTTTTCGGCTATTTTGTGTTGTTTTTGGGAGCTCGATGAGCATTGTTTTTGTCCTTCATTTGGGAGTTGTTGTGTAAATGTTATACAGATATGAAAATGTCATTTTTTAGGCTGTTATGCTGCTGAAATTTCTATAAAAAATGTCCACTTTCAGATTTATTATTAATATGTGAAGCTTTGAAGTTTTTGGCACTATTTTCGGCATACCCGATTTGGGGTTTATTGAGAAATTGGTGGATCTTTGAAATATTGGTTGGTTGATTTTGAAAATATGATGAGAGGCTTGAAATATCATATAAAATCATAAAAGGGGAATTTCAAAAATAGAGGCCATTGAATCCTAAGATTGAACCCCTAATGAGAAAAGAGCTATCCAAATTGATTGAGGCCCACATAATTTTCCCTATCAAACACTCATCATGGGTAGCAAACCTTGTCCCTGTTAGGAAGAAGAATGGAAAAATTAGATTGTGTGTAGACTTTAGGGACCTTAACCAAGCTTACCTTAAAGAAAACCATCCTCTCCCTTCTATGGAGCAGATTTTTTCCAAGGTCAGTGGCTCAAAGAGATTATCATTTCTTGATGGATTTTTTGGCTACAATCAAGTGCTGGTTAAAGACTCTGATAGGTACAAGATTACATTTACCACTAAATGGGGTACCTCCACTTATTGTAAGATGCCATTTGGGCTAACCAATGTAGGTGCTACATTTTAGAAGGCAATGGAGATGGCCTTCAAAATATTAATTGATAGGTTTGTCTTTGTTTACCTTGATGAAATCATTGTGTATTCAAAGGATGTAGAAGATCATTTTGATCATCTCAAATAGGTATTCTTAAGATGTAGAGAGTTTGAGGTTTCCCTTAACCCATGCAAGTATGTCTTTGCTACTAACCAAGGAAAATTATTAGGACACATTGTATCTAAGGATGGCTTAACCATTGATCCAGAGAGAACAAAAGAAATACTTGCTCTCCCTCTTCCTAAAAATAAGAAAGGGCTGCAAAGTTTCTTAGGTAGGATAAATTTTGTGAGAAGATTTATCCCAAATCTTGCTAACATGGTGAAACCTCTTACAAAAATTCTTAAGAAATGTATAGTCTTTGTATGGACCAAGGAAAGGAAAGAAAATTTTGAAGAGATCAAGGCAGCCATAGCCTCACCCCCTACTCTCATGAATCCACATTTTGAGAAGGACTTCATTCTTTATACCTTAGGTGGTGAGTCAAGTATCTCTACTATCTTGACTCAAAGAAGTGATAAAGATGAAGAGTAGCCCATAGCTTTTTTTAATGAAGGGCTTAAGGAATATGAAGATAAGTACAACTATGTAGAGAAGAAAGCCCTTGCAGTTATCAGAGCGTTGAAGAAATTCAAACACCTCCTATCTCATAACAAGATTCATTTGTTAGTACTCCATGCCAATGTGAAGGATTTCCTTTTGAGAAAAGATATTGGTGAGACAAGAGCTAGCTAGATTACTAAAGTGATGGAATATGATGTTGACATCCAAATCACTAAGCTGGTAAGAGGGAAAGGATTGTGTAAACAAATGCTATCATCTCAAGAAATTGATGAGGAAGTTGCTATGATACTGACATAAGAACAAGAGGTAAGAAATGGTGTCCCAAGGAGTTTGATGGATGACATGAGGAATATCTTATTAGGCTGTGGATACCCTCAAGGATTAGATAGAACTAAAAGGAGACAATATAGATTATAGTCAATTCCTTATGTCATAGTTGATGGTATCCTTTTCAAAAAAGATTTTAATGGAACCTTATTAAGATGCCTTGATATAAACCAAGATAAAATAATGATCAAAGAACTTCATGATGGTTTTGATGGTGGCCACTTCTCAGCAAGAACAACTTCAATGAAGATCATGCAGTCAGGTTATTATTGGCCATCCCTATTTCATGATTGTCATAAGTATGTAAGGAAGTGTGAAAAATGTGCCTTCTTCTCTGGCAAAAAAAAACTTGCAGCTCTTCCCCTTCATCCTATCTATGTGGATCAACCTTTTTCTCAGTGGGGATTGGGTTTTGTAGGCCCTATCAATCCTCCTTCCAGTTTTGGTCACAAGTGGATTTTAACTACTATAGATTACTTTACCAGATGGACAGAGATAGTTGCATTGAAGGATGCCACTAAATCTTTAGTTGTTAAGTTCCTTGATGGAAGTGTGACTAGGTTTGGTGCCCCTTCAACCATCATTTCAGATAATGCAAGGTCTTTTTTTGGAGCTCAGATTTTTGCATGAGCAGTGGATCATAATATCTATTTGAGCACATCCCCAAATTACTATCCTTAGGGTAATGGTTTGGCTGAGTCCTCCAACAAGAACCTAATCAGGATCATGAAAAGGACAATAGAGGATAACCAAAAGAGTTCACATAAAAAGCTGAAGATTACATTGTGGCCTGATAGGATAACACCTAAAAGATCAATAGGGAATTCAGCATTTGTGCTGGTATATGGTAGAGAAGCAAGGCTTCCAATTTCATTGGAGTTTCCAACCCTAGAGTTAGCTCATCATGTGGAACTAATTGAAGATGATGCCATGATAGTGAGAGTGGTAGAACTAATGGAGCTGGAACAGAAAAGGAATCAGGCCATGTAGACCCTAGAGACACACCAGCAGTAGGTCAAAAAGAGTTTTGAAAAAAAGGCTAGGGTTAGGATCTTCAGGGAGGGAGATTTGGTTCTGAAATGGGATGCAGATAGGGAAAAATTAGGAAGATGCTCAAAATTTGACACATTGTGGAGTGGTCCCTACCTTATTGAAAGTTGTAAACAAACTAATGCTTTCTAGTTAAGGAAGCTTGGTGGTGAAATTTTGCCAATCCTATTCAATGGGATTTATCTCAAACCATGCTTCTGAGGGTTCAAGATTCCATGTATATAGTTAGCTTAGTTTTGTTTTCCTATTTTTTCCCTACTTTTCCAAGAAGTGCATGAGCACAGGATTGTCTCCATGAGATAGCAAGTTTGAAGTTTTGAAGGTTGTAGAAGGGAGTTTTGGTCTCTGATTCCAATTACAGAGACAAGGGTTTCAAGATTTTCCTCTCATAGGTAAGGTTAGGGTTTCACAGTATACACAGGATCTACATCTTTTGACTCTGTAGCCCGATGGATGCTTTAGGCCACTAGCCTTATGCATAGTTGGCTTGCATCCCCTGTGAGTCACCAAAAATGTTATCCATTTTTGTGCCCCCGCCAAAAGTTTGAATTTCAAATGTTGCCCCATCTAATGGCTACCTAGAAAATTTATGATATTTTAATGCCCAAGCCATTTTAATGTTTTTCCTTGCCGGCTTGCAACTCTCCTCACTGTTAGATCTTGCCAAATCCACGACAGGCACTTCCCCGCAAGATACAGATGCAAGTGTTTTAAGTATTGCGGGCAAGCCCTTTTGCGTTGTGTGGCATAGTGGGTCATGT
Source organism: Cupressus sempervirens (assembly GCA_028749045.1). Lineage (NCBI taxonomy): Eukaryota > Viridiplantae > Streptophyta > Pinopsida > Cupressales > Cupressaceae > Cupressus > Cupressus sempervirens. The sequence goes on along the minus strand of CM053784.1, from coordinate 569,440,747 downwards.
TCCCTCAGTTAGCCACAAAGATGCAAGTATGGACCCACCACTAGATCTTCCCCATATCAACAGTCAGTGCTATGTCGCTATGGTAAGTTGCACTATCCTTTGCCATAGCAACATAGCAAGGTTTCACCACATATCAGGTGGGTCCTCCTTTCTTTGTTTCTCTAGCATCGAGTTTTGATAGAGCCCTAGAACTCGCTATCTTGCTATCAAAAAACTCAAGCATCTCACCATTAGCGATATAGCAAGTCATCTGAAATGAGTGTTTGGTGGAGCCTCATGTGACATGGAAGGGTCGCAATGCTTAAGTAGGTTTTTGTTTTGCTAGTTATACAAATTTTTTGATACCATCAGTACCTAGAGCCATGCCCCTTCTATAAAACATAGGAGGGATTCTAACCATTGGATCAATGCAAAATCAACAGTCCTCACTATCTTTCTATGGAAAGTTCCAAGTTGTTTACTCATAGCAACATAGCGAGTATGGGACCCACCAATCTTCAGAATGCTTGAAGCAGTTTCTTCACCCTTGGATTGACCTCAGATCAATGGCTTTTGATATCTCGCTATGGGAAGATGCTTGAAGGATATGTATAGTGAGATAGTGATTCATTTCCATGTGTCTTTGTGGGGCCAAGTTTGTTTCGTAAGCCATAGGGTGGACCTCAAACTAGTAATGCATCAGGAATGAGTGCACAGAGTAATGACACATTGGCAGTTGGTTGATTTCTCATTGGCTAGGGTGGTGACAGTGCAAAATGTGGACTAGTCCTTTAAGTGTATCTTAATCATCATCAAATCAACATGGATCTATGGTCCTTGCTAACTCGCTATGGGAAGATGCATGCTGTTTAGGTTTAGTGAGTTAGTGACCTGGTGACATGTGGAGTGGTGGGTCATGCTTCCCTTGGTAGATCACAAAAGAAAGAACTTACTCGACAGGTTGGGAAAAGGCCAAGTTTCTATTGGTCAGCACACTAAAAGATTGGGTGTATCTTCAGGGCCGTCAGATGGTGGAAGATCAATGTTTCTCACTATGTTGTTATGAAAAAATGCTCAATCTTTAGTTATAGCAACATAGAAAGGATTTTCCATGTGTCCTCAAAGTTTTGTGGGTCCAGTTAAGGCAGTAATGGTTAGATGCAGTCGGCAGTTATTGTGATCGTCACGATCAAGGTTTGCAAGGTGCCACGGTTAGTAATAAAAGACATGGTCAACTTGGGGAGACTTTGCAGGATGGAAAAAAGATAAAGGATTGTTGGTCCACGTGGCTCATCCTAGTGTCGAGATAGGTTAATTTGCTAACCTTGCTGATTCACAAGATAGAAATGAGGAAAATCAGGGGTTTGGCATGAATCTGATCTACATGATTGATTCCAACTACTAGGAAATGAATGCTAAACGTGGGAGAACACTCCACCCCACTGATCCAACCTATATACTTGGTTAGAGCATAGTTATCACACTGATTTTGTCTTCTCAAGGCCCTATTTTAGTTAAAAATTAGATTTTGTGGTACCTAAAGCTATACTTTGATAAGATTTCTTCAAATCCCCATGATTGTTCCTGACAGAGCCTTGATGGTGGTGGTTGCAGGATTGTTTTGGAGGGAAAATCTTAGTTATGCCTGAACTATAAAGGTCATTTTTGTGAATTTTGTAAAAGGTCGGATCATTCTCTATTTTTTTTTTTTTTCTCTGCAACTTCACTGTAAAATCCCCTGTGCCTCTGAATTGTATGATTTATGCCTTATCTCCTTCAGCCATTGGTATGAAAGTGCAAGAATTATTTGCTTCTTACTGGTATTTTGGAGAGATCTATGACCTGCATGACTTTATCTGTTTCAGCCTATGAATGATATATAAGTGAATCTCTCTTTCCTTGAGTCATTCATCTTGGTCTTCTAATCTGCATGTGGTTTTTAGATTGAAACAAGTCTAAATGTGTATATCCTTAGTTTCATTCTAGTTCAATAGTGCATATATGGGTAGGGATTGGTGTAAACACTCTATTTTGGTGCATCACCTCTTTAGATTGGACTAGGTAGATTTTCTTTCATGCTTTCCTTCTCTTTTTTCCTCTCCAAGAGTAGTTAGGTGCATCCTTATAGTAAGAGGAAGCTAGCCTTCTCTGAAGGCTGAGCTTGGAGGTTGTTTCCATGTTTCACTAGGTTTTCCTCATGCATAAGCTCTGGACAATGGTGCAAACCTAAGTGACAACAATTTTCTTATGGATCCCAAATTTTCATTGATTTTTTGTAGAATGAGCTCTACTAAATCATAAGTGTGATCCTTCTTTATAAGTTTATATGCTACATCTAGTGCTATACATGGCATGTTGTTTAATCTACTTCATTGATAGAATTTATGAGATATGAATCTAATAGAAAAATCAAGTAGGGGATCAGTAATGGTATTAATAGTCATTCCCCTATTGTCCCATTTGGTAACAATGTTCTTCTCTATGGGCTCCTTTTTGTCACTTCTTAGAGTCTTCAGCCAATCTAGGGTTGGGAAACCAGTAACCCTATGAACAATTTTCTTTGTGATCTTCACTGGCCCTATTTCTAGCCAAAATGATCCATCATGAATCTGGCTCAACACTATATGAATCCATTCAGTCTTAAATACAAAGGGAAAAACTAGGGCTTTTGTTAAACATTTTTTTCTCAATAATTTGAAACTTGTCCTTCAATATACCCTTGTTACATAGCTTATCAAAAGCATTGAAAATTTCCAAGTCACCAATGGCTCCAATTTTATAGTTGTAACATTTCCTAACATCTTGGACCATTATAGCTTTGTTTGAAATTACTAACAAAGCACCAGCTAGGTCATTTTTGTAGGCAACTTTAGGTATTGGCCCAAATTTGAGCTATTTAACTTCATTATTAACAAGTTGAATCTCATGATCCTCCTTTCCCTTTGTGGTTTTAGACCCAGATGCCATCTTGACTGAACTAGGGTTTAATAATAAATAAATTTTCAAATATCGTGTAGCTCAGCACTTGATGAAAATACCTTCAAATCAAATAGTTTGGGTTGGATTGTTGTTGAGATCAGTGCAAACCACTGCTAAATCAATGTTTGGTTGCCTCTTTTCTCTTCTTGTTTTTGCTTTGTGTTTGAATGGCTTGAAAATGAGTGATTTTCAACTTTTATTAGGTTCAAAACCTGGCATTTATTGTATAGTGCTTACAGCTATACACACGACACTTGAAGGATTCATTGTAACTTAGCTCCCATTGTAATACATTTACTCAGCTTCTACTAACATATCTTAGTTGGCATCAACAAGACTTTCCAGCTTGGCATATACTAGTGTTTCACTCGGCATCCAAGGGTAGCTTGGCATCTTCTATAAAATTTTAATTTTAACTTGACATCTTTTCTCATGAAGATTTCTTCTTGGCAGCACTTCCTTGTTCTTTTGGACTGATGTATGATATATCCTTATATATATATATCACTCCCATGTACCTATCTTGTACTTAAATGGATGAAGTGTGATCACTTGACCTCTTGGGTGAAGTGATCCCTCCATTGGGTGTACTTGATCCATCTCTTCTTTTCCATGTCTTCATTATCTCTGTCTTGATATGTTCCACATCAACTTTTTCTTTACCCTTGTTAACTTTTCACTTGGGTGCTTTAGTCATTGTTGGATAGTTCCTGCTGACATGTCCTATCTTCAAACAACTAAAACATGTGGTTTGGCTTAACCATCTACTGTAGTTTCTTTTGAAGTGTGTTCTTATGTAGTTTTGAGGAACATGACCATATTCTTGGCAGTAGTGACAACTTTTCCTGGCATTGTAATCCTAATTGTAGTAATTTGCATAGTTGTTTCTCCTTGTAGGCTAATTGGATGTCCACATAGGCTTTTATCTACACTCAAAAGCTCTATGTTCATATTTTTTGCAATTGTAGTAGTGACCTTCAAATCTTGGTGTCCTCATGAATTTGGTTCTATAGTCTTGTGTTGAGTGTCCTTGCATGTTACACTTGTGATAATAACCTTTATTTTTGGATGTGTCCTACTATTTTGTCTTTCTACTCCTGCAAGCATTAGTAGTGCGGCTCTTTTTATTACAGAAATGACAAGTGGGTTTGTTGTTCTTATCTTTGTTGTTCCTTTCTCCTATAGTCTTGGATGATTCTCCTTGTTCAGTGCTAGTGTAACCAAGTCCTGAAGTATCATTACTAGTCCTTGGTGATTTCAGTAATTATTCAAAGTATTTGATAGCCTCATTTGGTTTGTTGTAGCTTTCTACTATCTCCTTTTCTCTCTTTAATTCATTCTCCAATTGTTCATACTACATCTTAAGGGTGGAGATCTCAATGTCCTTCATGTTTAGCTCATGATGAGCATTCATCATTTGGCTTAAAGTGTCTAGTTGCATGTTTGAGATCTTTTCAAACTCAGTTGTCTTCTCCTCTGGTCTATTGGTAAGATTTCTCTTATCATCTTCAAGCATGGTTCTATCCTCAATTTCTCTCTTCTTTTGTTCAATTATTTCACATAGCATCATGGCTCATGATTCTTTTTCCATTTTAAGAGATCTTATCTCTTCTACTTGAGCTCTATTTCAACTAATTCAATGTTGTTAGGGCACAAGAATCCATTATCATTGATCTATGTGAGATCTATGGTTAGTGCATACTCGCATTCTAAAGTTGCATGAATATTAAGCAATAAGGGAAAGTACAAATTAGACATGTGGCAAGGTGGGAATAGGTTTTGGAAGGTTTTTTCAATCATGCAATGTTGTAAAGCTACAATATTCAAGCATGTTCATTTGTGAAATATGACATGTATGCCATGTTGCGAGTGATGATTTCATACACGTGGAGGTTTTAATAGTTAATATGGTAGTCAAACTTATCAGATGAGCTAGATTACAAAGAGTTATTTCATTTGTTAGAATGGGTGATTGGACCATAGAGGAAAAATATTCAGACACACCATCAATCTTGGTCAGACTAAAGAAGGGTGCTTTCCCACATCATGAAAATGCTCATAGGTTAAGCAATACGGGAAAGTGCTAGCCTGATGCATGGCAAGTGTGATGTTAGAGACTACTTTCTTAGAAGATAATATGGGACCTACTTGTGTGGAAGTTTTTTAGGATGCACAAATTTTCATAGAGACTTTTGATTGGACAAGTATAGTTGACTAGATACAATGAAAGAAAAATGATCCATGATCATCGATTCAATAATGATCAAGGGTCAGTGTTTGCCTACAATTTCAAGATGTAGGAAATTTAAGGAATGTAGGTAAGAGATAATGTGACATGTGGCCACATTTTTAAATCCATAAAACTTGTTTCTTTTTTGAATTAAAGCCATCGAATCTGATAAAATTGATGAATAAGATTCAAATCTAATTGCAACTTGAGAATAACAACTACTAGAAGTTAATATGGTTTAGAGTTCATTTGTGTGATTTCAATCCCTAAATATAATTCATGATCTCACAATTATTGAATCACAAATTTGCATAGGGTTATCAGAGCATGGAGAATTTCTAGAGCTAGGGCACATAATTTTGTAGAGGAATTTAGTCAAATTATAGAAAAAATTCAATAAGAAAGAAGCATGATTTCACAAGTACTCTGCAACTTCTAAAATTCAAGAATTTGGTGTTACATAATTCTTAGGGTTTTTTTTCAAGATGCCTCCATGAAAGGAATTCTCAGGGCAAACTAATTACTTAAAGAGGGCTATGCATGATGATTTCCTTGAATAATTCCCACTATCTATGAAAATAAATCTATTATGGTAGATTGGGACTATTGATGAAAGAGATTTTCCCAAGAAAGGTACTTTCTTTCCAGTTGTTACTATAGTGCATGATTTTGTCTTTGTGAGGAAAGGATGGAAACACCTTAGTTTATTTCTGGATAGATACAACATGGCAGAGTCCCATGCTAGATTTATTGAACCTGAAGGATTCTATGATCTTTTAAGAGAGAGGATAAAAGCTACCTACATGGTGCAACAAGTATATTTCCCTGAGGATTTTATAAGGAAAATTTCCTCTTTATAAGAGTAGGAATTAAGGAAATAAAAATGGATAGTGTTTAGTAAAGTATTGGAGTTCATCAATGCTTTTGATTCTAATTATGACCCTCTAAAAGATAAGAAATATTAGGGAGCCAAGATGCAAGCATTCACGAACAATTTTTCTATAATAATACAAATAATGAATGAAAAGAAGGTTGCATATGTCAAGCCTATCTAGATAGGGCTGCAAAGATACTAAGGAGGATAAATAGTAGAAACATAGTAGCTTCTAGACAATATTCTTTGCAGAAGAGGGAAAGTTAAGTTATGGTGCAGAGTGTACAAAAGGCTCCCCTTTAGAAAAGACTAAGACCAAAAAGTCCATCTGTAGCCAGTGACCCAAAGAGGTAGAAATTGGAGTAGGGATCTTCCTCTCAGGTAGAACAATATTCCCCAAGCCAAACCCCAATTCAAATAGATGATGAAGCCTCTTTGAGGGATCAACTGAGACAAATCAATGGAGAAGGGGATGCTATTGTTACTACCATAGACCTAGAGATTGAGGAACCACAAGAGCCTCTTACACCCTCCTTGGACCTTACTATTGTTGGCTATCAAGGTAACGAGATAGATCCTAGAGTGGCCCAAGCTTCGAAGAAGTTTATTAATGATGAAAATTTTGTGAAGTCTAGAGTCTTTGTACAATTCTTGTGGAAATTAAATATAGGAAATTTTGAGAGGACATGTGAGAAGATAAAAGTAGAGAAACCTCATAAATTAGACTCTGATATAAAGGAAGAGGTGAAATCTATGTTTTTAAATGATTTTTCTCAATTTACACCTGAGGCCAGAAGGCAAGTAGTTAGATAATCAGGAGTCCTAATTTTACCAGAGTGGGGAATAGTTAATGCAATGGTCTTTGATTCAATTAGAAATGAAAAATATATCCAATATAAAACTAAAGGAGAGGTATTACAGGCACATAAAGAAGTCAAATTTAGTGATGACCACTAAGTCCTAGTGATTTGGTCAATTAAGAAGAGGAACAAAACCATAATGCTAGAAATCTCTATTGGAGAGCATAATGGTGCATTAACAGTATTCAGGACAGGTGAGCTTGGCAGCAAATAAATTATTGGAATGGCTTTATAAATGTTGAAATTTGGTAGCGTGGTGTTTGGTCAGGAAGATGATGGGTTTTCTCAACTCAATGCTAGAATTGAGGAGGTTTTGAAATCATATGAGGAAAGGGGCACACAAATACAATCACTACAGAACCAAGTATCTCAAATGTAATGAAAGTAGGAGAATCAAGTAGACCCAGGATTGTATACCCCAGGCCACCTATTGAACCTTTTACATCAACTCCAATTATTGGGATACCAAACACCCCTAAGAGGCCACAATTCTACACTACAAGGGAATTTGAAGAAGAAAAGAATAAGTTACGTGCACTACATGTAGAATTGAATAATCAATATGAAGAGAAAATAAGATAGAGTGTAATGTATTTAATGGATAGGACAGAAAGGCCAATTTTTTTTGACTAGTTGGCAAGGATTGTAGCTATCAAGGATGAATTGAAAGGAAATGAAGAAAGAATGAAACCTATTATATAGAAATGGATTGAGATAAACAATGATATTACCCTCATGTATGTATCTGTCATCCAGCTATCATGTCACCAATTAGAGAAGATTTTTGACTCCTTAAATAAGCTAGAAAATTTTGATGTCAAACAGGATTCTTTTCAAATAAGAGTGGCAGTTTGTTTCTCAAAGTACATAGCTGAAAATTTTGATTTATTTCCTAGTGCTCTCAAAACTATTGATAAAGTAAAGGAAAAGGAAGAGTTAAAAAAAGAGCTAGATGAATTATTTTGTCAAAGATTAAATAATGTAATAAATGAAACTAAGCATTTATTATGGGCAATGACCAATGAGGAATTGGTTAAAGTGTAGTTGTTTTACAATGCCATCAGGAAAGATTTTGTTGAAATAGAAGCAATTAGAAATTCTTAAATAATTGTACCGAGGGATATCCTAAATTTTGATTGGCCTAATGACACTGTTTACAATGAGTGGAAGGAACAATTTATGTCTACAAAATTGATGGAAGAAGATGATGAGGAAGAAGAAGATGCAAGACTAACTATTACCTTTATAGTTGATGACGAAGACAAGGAGAATTTATGAGTTAAAGTAAGTTTGCAGGTAACTAGAGATGACTCATTGCTTTCAAGCTTGAGAGCTACTTACTCCAAGGACATAGAATGAGTAGAAAATCAAATCATAAAGCCTCATTGTTCCAAGAGATGTAACAAAAAAGGGGCCTACCAAAAGAATGTAATGACGTTTAAGTTTTTCTGTTACACACATTTTTGTGATAGCTTCTAGTAAATTTTCTTTGTAAAGTATAGCTATTAGTTCTTTGTGCCTAAAGCTTTTGCATCTCACATTATATAAGTGAGATCCCAGGGCTAGAGAAAGGGTCCAAATTTTTTTTTATTTTTAGGAATTTTCAAGAAATAGTACAATCAATCTTGTTTTCATGTGGTAGTTTAGACAATTTCAAGTCTACTTTTTGATATATATATATGACATAACCAACTGAATATTCTAGGATTTTGTTGAAACTCTATTGGTTACTGTATTATATATTTCAAAGGGATAATACAAAGGGGTATTTACACTATTTTTAGTGTCATCACTTTCTGTCTCCATTTTATGAGCTTGTCTATTTTGAGGTCATTTGAATAAGGTTCATGTGACTGAGTGCAGTCTGGATGGGTTGTGTATTGGCTCTATTGTTGCTTTTAATTCAATGAATTATATAAATACTTCAGTAGATCAATAGAATTCATGAGTTTATGAAAAGGATATTTAATAAGAATAGGAATGGGTGATTACTATTGATAAAGTCATTCACAAGTTGTCTTAATTAGATCTCTCACCAATAGTCAATTTTTTCCCAATGGATAAGGCACTGGTCACATAAAGCAGTGATGGTTGAAAGTAAATCTTACATTTACATGCCAATTCAACTATAATTTCAAAGTCATTTTCGTTTCATTTATTTCAGGGTTATAATGCTGGTCACCACTCATTTACATTTAGTTTCTAAGTTTTAGGTAACTACTATTTCCAAAATTACTTGTAAACTCTAGGAGAATTATGACCAAGTCTGCTTATGAGGGATGCATATAAATTTGAAAGCATTAAATAAATTGGTAAAATATGTATGTGCCTAAGGATAGAAGATGAGAATCAAAATGAAATTAAGATAATCTTCATACAACAGTTTGCATTAGAATCATCCCTAGGTACACCCACCTTGGTTTTGCAAAGCCTAAAGTGTAGGAAACCATTATTTTGTTCTGTTGAAGTTGGGTCCAAATTGGTTTACTTATGTAATTGTTAGTGGGAATTGGATAATCCTTAGGTTATTTGAATCTTATCATTTTAGTATTGAGCATGTTGTTGTTTAGTAGTTTCAAACACCAACAAAATGGCAACTCTACTAGGGAAAAGTGTTAGTATTACAATTGTTAGAGCTTTTGGGAGTTATCTATGATTTTAGTGGACATTTCTAGTGACAAACCTTAAGAATTTAAAAAATAAAAAGAAAAAATCCACACACCATACGTGTACATTAACATGTACAGTCCTTGCAAAGGTGTCTTATCCATTAAGAAAGAGTTATAGTCCCAAATCAAATTTTGATTGGTTACATTCTATTTGTCCATTTCTTTATTGCTAATCTTGTGATATTTTGTTTGGACAACAAGATTATTGCATTACTTTTCCCTAGGTGGATGGAAATTCATAAAGGTTTTAACCAGTGTCAAATTTAAGGATGTTCTAGATCATGGGAAGTGTGAAAAACACGCAGGAAAATGTGAAGAAAAATCCAGCTCTTAAGTTATAGATTAATCTTCCTCCTAGAGGAAAGAAAAATTGGTCTGTGAAAGGAACCTAGATGTAGAAGGGAAATTATTTCTAGGAGAAAATGGCAAGGAAAACTAACACCTACCTTTTTTTTGCTAAACATTTCTACAAGGGTCATAGATCTCATCCTGGTTTATATGATGATGATTTCTACAATACTCCTAAAATGATATGTTAAGAAAAAGTTGTGCAATTACATCCACTTAGTCTAGAGGATAGTACTAGTAAAAATATTTTCTAGCATAGAAAAAACCCTTTCATGTCAGATTACTCTCCCAAAAGGGAAAAACCAAAACATTTAGAGCCTAAAAGTTTCAATGATGAGAAGACCTCTAGTTCTAAGTTTACTATTCCTAACCCTGATGAGAATGAAATGTTGAGAATGTAGCTCATTGAGAAAGAGGCTATTGATAGGAATTTTCAAAAGGAAAGGGAGCAAAATATCATGAAAACTTATGAGTAAAATCAAGAATTACTTAGGATAATTACTACTTTGAAAAAGAAGAATGAGATAGTAGCCAGTGCTTGGCAGCTTGAAATTGTGCGTTAAGTTGAATAGCTTAAAATACAAGAAAAAAAGCTACTAAAAGATCAAGATCTAAACTGAGAGGGCCATGTAGAATGTAGAATGTGCTATTGGTGACTAAGATAAGGGAAAACAAAAGGAAGTTGGTATTAGCATAAATGAACCAACAAAGCCCATCTAGATCCATAATTCTTTGTCACCTTCTGATGTTGAATTAGAAAAAAGGAGGAAAGAGAAGGATGCTTTGGTTAAGAAATTGAAAATTGTAGAGAATGAGATAGCCATCACTGAGATGAATAACAAGATTAAGTTTCTAGAAATTGCTAAGAAGCAATCTATATTTTCTCCTAAAGATAATGATAGAATAAATATTGCAAATTAGAATGTTGTTAAATTGTCTACTTCTTTCTTGTCTTCTTCATCACAAAAAATGGACCTTCATAAATCTACTGGAAATGCTAGTACTAGTAATGCTTTTAACAATAATTAAAGAAATGTTGTCAATTCTTCTAATGTTGATTTGCAAAGGAGACCTATTTAGTTAGGAGGCTATAGGTAGATATGCTTAGAAGGTATTCCTAGTTTCCCTAACCCTATCCCACAGGAAATGAGGATAATGTTGCCCAAGTTTGCCCGAAATAATATTACTTATGAGGATCACTTGAGGAATTTTCTTGACATGATGAGTGATTATGAGGTTGAGGCTAAAGATGTTATTATGAATTTATTTATTCAATCATTAACTAAATATGCTAGAGAATGGTTCAAGAGATTCCCTGAGTCATCTATTGTAGATTGGAATGACATTGAATATTGTTTTAGGAACAATATGGTGATAAAAAAAACCCCAAGTTATATTCTAAGTGAGTTTGATAACATTAAGAAGTTAATAATGAATTTGTTACTGACTTCAACACTAGGTTCCAAAAGAGGATGTATAAGCTAATGCATGCCATGTGAGTTGATGACAAGGTACGTATGATCACTTATTTGAATACCTCTGATGAAAAAATTGCATATCAGCTTAGGGATAAGGAGCCTAAGACTTTAAGAGATGCTTTAGAATTGCTATAAACATGGAAAATAATTTGAGGATTTCAGGGAGATTCAAGAGCAAGAGAGATGATCCTAGGCTATTTGGGAACAAGGGATATAGAAAAGAAGAGCACAAATCTATAGGAGGAAAGAGGTGAGAGCCTAGTGAGATGAGTCAAGTTTTGAATGCTATAAAAGGTTTGGATCTTCCTTAAGGAAAAAATGATAGGAATCCCACTAAAAATAAGGCCCCTTATAAGTCCAACTTTGGTAGATAGAATAGATTGAAAATTTTCCTTTATAACACTACTTGGAAGGATGGTTAGCCTAATGATCCTCCTCCTAAGAACACCAGTAACAAGATTACCCCTAATCCTTTATCCAAAAATTCCATAAATGTGGTGGATGACCCTAAACTCACTACTAAACCCACATGGTGTTTTTTTTTGTCAATTAGCTCATGCTCTTGAGTATTGTGTAGCAGCTTGGTCATTTTCTAGAAATCAAACTAAGGTAGAAGAAAATCAAGAACATGAAGAGAATAGTGATGATGTAGGATGTAATATGTTTGAGTCACATTATGACCATTATGATAGTGATGATCATGACATAGATGTAGTGGAGAAAAGATAATTTCAAAGTCAAATGCAGCAACAGGTATTTTCTGATAAGGAGAGTGATGCAAAGGACAATGTATGTAACATGGCATCTACTAGAGAGGAGGTGATACTAAGGAAGCCTTCTAGAGAAGAAGTTTATTAGATTACTACTAGCATGATAGCTCAAGTACAAACTAGCCATATGGCTTAGAATACTAATGATGGTAAGGTGTCTAGTATATTTATCAAGAATACTGACCCTAAGAAAAAGGAAGTTGTAAAGCCTAAAGAAATTCCTACTATGAACATCAAAATTTCTAGTAAAAAATGGGAACCAAAGAAAGGAGGAAATCTTGAGGAGTTGGCATTCTCAAATAATTTTCCCAAGAAATCAAATGAGAAGGTATCAAAAGTGATTAATATAAATGACAAGAATTATCAAGGAACTTTTGATAACCATCATGAGAAGAAGGATATGACTACTGATAAGTCCCCAAATTCTTCTATAGATATGCTTAATGTTCAATCACATATCATTGTTAAAGTTCCTTTGTCTAAATTATTAAGGATCCCTGAACATTGAAATAAAGCAATAGCATGGTTGGGACATACTAATGTAAGGACAAAACAAGATTGCAATGAAATTCATGATTCCATGTAGGGAAGCAAAGAAAAGATAAAAGAAAAAGAAGTTGAAGTAGTTGTGTCTCAAATTCCTTATATGTTTTTGGATAGCTCTATTAATGAGTATGCTGGAAACGTTGAACCATTTTTCTTGAGTATCATATTAAATGGTAAAACATTAAAAAATTGCACGATTAATTTTGGTGCTTCAAATACTGTTATGCCTTTTTAAATAATGAAGGAACTAGGTTTGAAAGTTGATACCAGTCAGGGAAAATGTTTTGCTATGGATAAAAGAGAAGTGACTATCATAGGTACTATTAATGCCTTACCCTATAGACTAATATCATGTCTAGACAAAGAACTTACTATGAGTATGCTAGTTGTTGATATTCCACCTTAGTATGGCATGCTATTGTAGAGAAAGTGGAGTGCTACCATGGGAGGAAGTTTACAATGTGATTTATCATTTTCTACTTTTGACATTGATAGGAATTTGGTATAAATAAATAAAGAACCAAAGAGCATATATATGATAGAAGAAGAGATTGAGGATGATATGATAAACTATGTGGATACATATGTCAATGTATTCAGAGCTAAGGTTTTGACTTTGAAGAAGGGTAAGCATAAATCTCAGATGGAACTAGAAGCTGATACAAAATCTGATAAAGGAGATTCATGGACCATATTCTTTGATGGTGCTTGTTGTAAAGATGGAGTAGGTGTTGGTATTTTATTGATTTTCCCTACTGGGGTAACATACAAATTTTATTTGACACTAAGTTTCCCTTGTACTAACAAAATAGCTGAATATGAGACCTTGTTGTTGGGACTTGGACTAGATCATATGCATGGGATAAAATATTTACATGTTATAGGAGATTCTGAATTGGTTGTATCCCAGGTAAGAAATACATATGTGTCAAAAAACAAAAGATTAAAACAATACAAAAATGTTGTATGGGATATGATTGAATGTTTTGATGCATTTGGTCTAGTTGTTTTAGAAACTATTTTTGATAACAAAGACAGGTCACGAATGAATACTAGTGAATATAATGCCAAGGATCTAGAGGAGGTAAATTTGGGAATGGAGGAAACACCTAAAAAGGTATATATAGGTAAGAAATCACCTCCTAAAATTAGGAAAGATCTTATAGACTTGCTAAGGAAGTACAAACATGTGTTTGCATGGTCATATGATGACTTAAAGGCTTATAGAGAAGATTTGTTTCAGCATGAAATCCCTTTGAAATTAGATGCTAAGTCTTTTAGATTAAAACAAAGGCCAATAAGTCCTACCATGGCTCCCAAAATTCAAGAGGAATTGATCAAGTTAAGAGATGTTGGGATCATAAAGCCTATAAGGCATTCCTCTTGGGTATCCAATTAAGTCCCTGTTAGGAAGAAAAATGGAGACATAAGGTTATGTGTTGACTTCAAGAGTCTTAATATATCTTCATTAAAGGATAATTATGGATTGCCAAATATGGAAACCATGTTGCAAAGGGTTGCTGGTTCTAAACTTATGTCTATGATGGATGGATTTATAGGCTATTATCAAGTGGTTGTTAAAGAATCAAAACAATTCAAGACTGCTTTTGCTACTTTGTGGGGTACTTATGTTTATGTCAGGATGCCTTTTGGGCTTAATAATGCTAGGGCTACTTTCCAAAGGGCTATGGATGTGGATTTTTTTGATATTATGGATAAGTTTCTAATTGTGTATCAGGATGACCTCAAACTTTATTCCAAGGATGAGAATGATCATTGCATACATCTAGAAAAGGTATTTATTAGATCCCTTAAGTGTGGTATCTCTTTGAATCCAAGAAAATGCAATTTTGGTGTTACTGAAGGAAAATTGTTAGGACACCTAGTTGGCAAGCATGGAGTGAGGGTTGACCCTGAAAGGGTAGAAGTAATAGACAAGATTCAAAAACCCAAAAGTTTTAAAGGCATTCAATCATGTTTTGGAAAGATCAACTTTCTTAGAGGATTTGTGACCAATTTTGCAGAGATTAGTAGGCCTATATCAAGGATGCTAAAGAAAAGTTTTGAGATAAAATGGGAAGGTGAACCTAGCATTGCATTCTAGAAGATCAAGCAAGCTATTAAAGATGCACCCATTCTTAGAGCACCAAATTATGATAAACCAATGCATATATGTTCTTTTCCTTCATTTCACACTATTGCTACAGTAATATTGTAGAAAAATGAGGAACATTATGAGCAGCCCATTGCATTTTTTAGCAAGCCCTTGTAGGCAATAGAACTCAAGTATTATATAAATGAGAAATAAGCCTATGCACTATTGAAAGGAGTCAAGGCTTTTAGGTGTTATTTAATGGGAGCTACTATATTGCCTTTATTCCTACTATTGCTATAAAAGATATTTTTTCACAATAAGAGGTATCTGGTAGAAGATGCAAATGGATTAACAGAATAAAAGAATTTAACATTGATATTTAGATCACCGAGCTTGTTAGGGGTTAGAGATTGGCCAAATTGATGACAAAAGCCAATTTAGAGACCAAACTAATCAATTTGATGATAGTTGTAGGGATAATCTTTGTGATATGGATACCTCTAAATGGTATAGAGATGTTATCGATTATTTGCAAAACATGAAATCTCTAGTAGGATTAATAGATAACTAGAAAAGGTTTCTAAAGTTCTAGGTCATAAGGTATATCATAGTGCAAGGGCAACTGTGGTGGAGAAATATTGAAAGGTTCCTTTTGAAATGTATAGATGAAATTGAGTCTAAAAGGATTTTAACAGATATGCATGAAGGTGTATGTGGTGGTCATTATATGGCTAAGACCACTGCTCATAAAATACTTAGGGCTAGTTTCTGGTGGCCAACACTTTTTAGAGATGCTCATGAGTCTGTAAAGGTTTGTGATGCTTGTCAAAGGTTTAGTGGAAAGTTAAAAAATTTTGGAAATTTACCATTAAGACATGTTGAAGTACAGGCACCATTTCAACAATGGGGAATTGATTTCGTAGGTGAGATCTCAATTAAATCTAGTGGTCGACATTCTTGAATCCTATTTGCTACTAATTAATTTACCAAATGGGTTGAAGAAATTGCTACTAAGAATGAAACAAGTAAAGTAGTGATTATTTTAATCTTAAATAATATTGTGACCAGGTTTGGGTGCCCACAAAAAATTATAACTGATAATGCTATGTGTTTCAGATCTGAGGAATATAATTTTTTTTGTAAGAAGTATGACATTATAGAATATACATCATGACCCTATCATCCACAAGGAAATGGTCAAGTAGAATCAAGTAATAAAAGTATATTGAAAATCATTAAGAGGATTTTAGGAGAAAAAAAGAAGGCCTAGGATTCAAAATTGTCATTAGCTCTGCGGGCTTATAGGGTTACTATGAAAAAGGCCATTGGATGTGTTCCATTTGATTTCATCTATGGTATATAGGCTATACTTCCATAGAATAACCTAAAGTAGATGTATAAATTTTTTCAACTATATGAAGATGGTATCATTGATGAGATGAAAGTCAAAATGGATGACATTTTGCAACTAGAAGAAGCAAGGAGAGAGTCTATTGTGTAGAATGCCAAGTTATAATCACAAATGAAGCACTTATATGACAAAAGGGCCATTGAGAGGAAATTTGAAATAGGTGACATGGTATTGATGTGGAATGGTAAAATGGAAGATAAAGGAAAACATGGTAAATTTGACCCATTCTAGCTTGGCCCATATAAATTTTATGACACAAATAGACAAGATTCATATTTTCTAAAGGATTTAACTAGAGATATTCTTGAATTTATAGTTCATGGACAATTCTTGAAGAGGTGTTTTTCTTAATGTATTTTTTTCCATGAACAATAGATTTAGGTTTCCTTGTGTTCTTTTGCATTTTGTAGATCCTTGTGAATATCTCTGTGTAGTATGTTTCCTTGTTTCTATTGTTTTGTTTTGTGCTCGTTGAAAAACTTGTCATTCTTGTACCAAGTATATGGTTTTCTCTACCATAGATTTTGAATTCTTGCATAGACTCATGTAGTCTATCATCCCTAGACAAAGCCACTATTGGTCTAATTTTTCACAATCTAGAGGATGTTCTAAAAATTTTGGTGAAAAATCATCTAATT
This sequence comes from Cupressus sempervirens, assembly GCA_028749045.1. Taxonomy (NCBI): domain Eukaryota; kingdom Viridiplantae; phylum Streptophyta; class Pinopsida; order Cupressales; family Cupressaceae; genus Cupressus; species Cupressus sempervirens. Next base: position 569,423,870 of record CM053784.1, on the reverse strand, counting down.
CATGGTATCTTATAGATTAGGATTTCTTTCCTTATAATTTTCAAATTTTGTGTCACCCTAATCATGTCCTAGTCTTTGTGTTGTTTGAGTTCTATTAAATTCTTAAGGTTTGTCATCAACACAATCATTGAAAACCCTTAGTGTATAAAAAACACTAATGCCTTATCTTATTTTATCGTACTTTTTGAAAATCCTTTTGAAAATACTTTTTCAAAACTTTAAGCAGGACATTTTATCCTAAGTCTTAAAATTGTGCAAGGATGACTTCATAAATTTTTGTTAAACCTTATATCCTTGTTTTTTATTATAGTCAGTGCAAATATCCCAATTGAAAGACCCAACTACAACACTTTTTTTACCCATCATCAATCTTGGTCAAATCGATGGAGGGTGCTTTCCCACATCACTGAAGTGCAAGGTTTTTAAAATATTGTGGGCAAGAAACTTTGCACCATGTAGCCCTTTCTATAGTGCATAACTAATATTATGACTTGTCAGAGTTGGTCAAAACCTTTTTTCAAATTTGTTAGTACCATTAGTGCATGTTCTAAAAAATCTCGCAATATCATTGGTTGATTATTTAAATGAATGTATTACTTTATTTTAAATTTTATGCACCATTGATCTATTTTAGATCAAAGGCTAGCATTTTCCCACAATTAGAAGATGCACGAGGACTAAATAATGTAGGGAAGTGCCAACAAGACATGTAGCACAACCTAACATCATGGGCTCACCTTTTCAAAGGATAATAATGATATACACTCCATGGCAATTGTTAGATGAGCTGGACTAAAAAGGAATTTTCTCATTGGTCTTTTCAGCTGATTCAATGTTGTTAGGGCACAAGAATCCATTATCATTGATCTATGTGAGATCTATGGTTAGTGCATGATCACATTATAAAGTTGCATGAATATTAAGCAATGTGGGGAAGCACAAATCAAATGTGTGGCAAGGTGGGATAGGGTTTTGGAAAGTTTGTTGAGTCATGCCACATTATAAAGCTACAATATTCAAGTACATTAATTGGTCAAATATGATGTGTGTGCCAAGTTGGGAGTGATGATTTCATAAGCACAAAGGTTTTAATAGTTAGTATGGTAGTCAGACTTGTCAGATGAACTAGATTAAAAGGAGTTATTTGATTTTTCAGAATGGGTGATTGGACCATAGAGGATGAAGATTCAGACCCACTATTGATATTGTTCAGATTGACAAAGGGCACTTGCCTACATCATGAAAATGCTCATAGGTTAAGCAATGTGGAAAACGCTAGCCTGATGTGTGGCAAGTGTGATGTTAGAGACTACTTTCTTAGAAGATAATATGGGACCTACTTGCCAGGAAGTTTTTTAGGAGGCACAGATTCGAATAGAGATTTTTTATTGGACAAGTACAACTAACTAGATATAATCAAAGAAAGATGATCTATGATCATCAATTCAATCATGATCAAGGGTCAGTGCTTTCCTACAATTTCAATATGCAAGAAATTTAAGGAATGTGGGTAAGGGGTAATGTGACATGTGGCCATGTTTTTAAATCCATAAAGCTTGTTGCTTTTTTGAATTAAAGCTATCTGGTATGATGAAATTGATAGATAAGATTCAAATCTAATTGCAACTTGAGAATAATGGCTATTGGAAGTTAATATGGTTTAGAGTTCATTTGTTTGATTTCAATGCTCGAATATAATTCACCATCTCACCATTATTGAATCACAAATTTCCATAGGATTATCAGAGTGCAAAAAATTTCTAGAGCTAGGACACAAAATTTTGCAGAGGAATTCAGTCAAATTATAGCAGAGATTCAATATGAAAGAAGAGTGATTTTGCAGGTAAGCACTCTGCAACTTCTAAAATTCAAGAAATTGGTGTTACATAATTCTTATGGTTTTTTTTTCAAGTTGCCTCCATGAAAGAAATTCTTAGGGAACACTAATTACTTAAAGAGGGTTGTGCATGACAATTTCCTTGAACAATTCCCACTATATTTGAATGAAATCACTAAGGGGAGAGTTAATTCCTAAGAACCTTAGGGCAGTTGTAGCCAAGGGTTTCTATGATAGGGCTAACTAGAAAAGAGATGCCCAGGTCTCTGTGGGAGGTTTAGAATTGTTTTAAAAGTAGTTCTTAGAATGAAAATTAGATTACCCCATGAACAATGTCTAGGAGTTTGACATTGGGAAGTTAACAGTCCCTACAATTTTCTTTGATAGTGATCTATTGATTGACATAGCTAAGAAGTATGATCCTATCATGGGGTGGCTTAAGAACCATGCTGGAGTAAATCTTTTTAAGGTTTTCCTTGAATTGATCAGTGAAGTTTTCAATCTGAATCCTAATCACATTGTGCATGAGAAAATTGACATGGATGACCTACAAGCAAGGTATGATGCATAGAGGATATATTTGAGGACAAGTCCATTGCAAGAGCATGCTACCAAGATTTGTATATTGTCTATAATCACTACTAGCACACTCGAGCCATTACTAAGAAGACATTTTAATCTTAGGGCTCAAGAATTATATTTTTCTCTTTGCAAGATTTTTGGGATGGATGAATCAAAGTAAATCCTAGGCTCAATTGTTCTTATCATGGCCCATACTTTACAATTTAGGGTGAGCACTATTCTTGATTTTTCCACTTTCTTTGCAGAAGAAATTCACAATCGTATGGTGGAGATAGCATAAGGGAAAGTAAACAAACCATTCTATTGACATTCATTGCTCATGCATGTATGCCTATATAAGGGAGTTACCTACTTCTCCAAGGGAATGGAGTTGGAAAAAACCAAGAATGGAGAGAGGAATCTAGTTTAATTATGGAGGGTGGACATGACTTTAGAGGCTAGAGATGCTAGTTTTTTAAGGTTTGATAGATATTTTGCATCTAAGCTTAGATTTCTCTTGAGAGGAGACAACCCTAGGATTCTACAAGCATTGCTAGAATTGGTTAGACCCAAGGACCATGCAAAAGGGCTTCTAGTTAGTCATAATTGGGGGGATATAATCCCTTATAATGTTTCAATAGTAATAAGAGTATATGGCTTTTTGGGAACCCTCATGTGCAACCATTCCATGCACCTCTGAAGATAGGGATAGCAGAGCTATTATGGCAGATTGGGAATATTGATGAAAGAGATTTTCCCAAGAAAGGTACTTTCTTTCCAATTGTTATTGTAGTGCATGAGTTTGTCTTTGTGAAGAAAGGATGAAAACAACTCAGTTTATTTTTGGATAGATACAACATGACAAAGTCCCATGCTAGATTTATTGACCCTAAAGGATTCTATGATCTTCTAAGAGAGAAGACAAAAGCTACCCACATGGTGCAAAAGGTATATTTCTCTAATGATGTTATAACGAACATTTTATCTTTATAAGAGATGGAATTAAGGAAAGAAAAATGGATAGTGTTCAGTAAAACATTAGAATTCAACAATGCTTTTGATTCTAATTATGACCCTCTAAAAGATAAGAAATATTGGGGAGCTAAGATGTGAGCATTGATGAACAATTTTTCTATAATAATACAAAAGATGAATGAAAAGAAGGTTGCATATGTCAAGACCTATCCAGACAAGGCTGTAGAGATATAAAGGAGGATAAACAATAGAAATATAGTAGCTCCTAGATAGTATAATTTTTTAGAAAAGGACCGGTTATGTGATGGTGCAGAGTGTACAATAGGCTCCCCTTCAACAAAGACTAAGACCAAAAATTCCATCTATAGCCAGTGCCCCAAAGAGGCAAAAATTGGAGTAGGGATCTTCCTTTCAGGTAGAATAATACTCCCCAAGCCAAACCCCAATTCAAATAGATGATAAAATATCTTTGAGGGATTAGTTGAGACAAATTTGTGGAGAAGGGGATCTTATTGTTACTACCATAGGCCTTGATATTGGGGAACCAAAAGAGCCTCCTACACCCTCCTTGGACCTTACTATTGCTGACTATAAGGGTAAGGAGATAGATCCTATAGTAGCCCAAGCTTTTGAGAGGTTTATTAATGATGAAAATTTTGTGAAATCTAGAGCCTTTGCACAATTACTGTGGAGATAAAAGTAGAGAAACTTGATAAATTGGACTCTAGTATAAAGGAAGAGGTGAAATCTAAGTTTTTGAATGATTTTTCCTAGTTTACACCTGAGGCCAGAAGGCAAGTAGTTAGACAATCAGGAGTCCTGATTTTATTAGAGTGGGATATAGTTAATACAATGGTCTTTGATTCAATTAGAAAGGAAAAAGATGTCCAATATAAAATTGAAGAAGAGGTACTGCAGGCTCATAGAGGAGTCAAATTTAGTGATGACCACCAAGCCCTAGTGCTTTGGTCAACTAAGAAGAGGGACAAAACTAGAATGTAGGAAATCTCTACTACATAGCATACTAGTGCATTAATAGTATTTAGGGCTAGTGAGGTTGGCAGTAAGAAAATTATTAGAATGGCTTTAGAAATGCTGAAATTTGGCAGTGCGGTGCTTGGTCAAGAAGAGGATAGGTTTTCTCAACTCAATGCTAGATTTGAAGAAGTTTTAAAATCATATGAGGAAAGGGGCACACAGATACAATCACTGCAGAACCAAGTATCTCAAATGGTGAAGCAACATGGGAAAAGAAAAGTAGGAGAATCAAGTAGACCCAATATTGTATACCCTAGGCCACCTATTGAATCTTTTAAGTCAACTCCAATTATTGAGATACCAGACTCCCCTAAGAGGCCACAATTCTACACTGTAGAGGAATTTGAAGAAGAAAAGAATAAGTTATATGCACTACATGTAGAATTGAATAATAAATATGAAGAGAAAATAAGATAGAGTGTAATGTATTTAATGGATAGGATAGAATGGCCAACATTTTTTGACTAGTTGGCAAGGATTGCAACCATCAGGGATGAATTGAAAGGAAATGAAGAAAGAATGAAACCTATTATATAGAAATGGACTGAGAGAAATAGTGATATTACCCTCATGTATGTATTTGTCATCCAGCTATCCTATTACCAGAAAAAGAACATTTTTGACTTGTTAAATAAGCTAGAGAATTTTGATGACAAATAGGATTCTTTTCAAATAAGAGTGATAGTTCGTTTCTCAAAGTACATAGCTAAAAATTTTGATTTATTTCCTAGTGCTCTCAAAACTATTCATAAAGTAAAGGAAAAGGAAGAGTGGAAGAAAGTGTTAGATGAATAATTTTGTCAAAGATTGAATAATGTAATAAATGAAACTGGGCATCTATTATGAGCAACGACCAATGTGGAATTAGTTAAAGTGTAGTTGTTTTACAATGCCATCAGGAAAGATTTTGTTGAAATAGAAGCAATTGGAAATTCTTTAATAACTATACAAAGGGATATCCTAAATTTTGATTGGCGCAATGACATTTTTTACAATGAGTGGAAGGAACAATTTATGTCTACAAAATTGATGGAAGAAGATGATGAGGCAAAAGAAGATGCAAGAGCAACTATTACCTTTATAGTTGATGATGAAGCAAGGAGAATCCCTGGGCTAAATTAATTTTTTAGGTAACTAGAGATGACTCATCACTTTCAAGCTTGATAGCTACTTATTCTAAGGACTCAGAATAACTAGAGAATCAAATCATAAAGCCTCATTGTTCCAAGAGATGTAACAAAAAAGCGGCCTACCAAAAGAATGTAATGACATTTAAGTTTTTTTGTTACACATATTTTTGTCTTTTTATGATAGTTGCCTATAAATTTTCTTTCTAAACGACAACTGTCAGTTCTTTGTGCCTGAAGCTTGTTGCATCTCACATTATATAAGTGAGATCCCAAGTCTAGTGAAAGGGTCCAAATTCTGATGTATTTTTTCAACTTTTCAAGAAATAGTACAATCAATATTGTTTCATGTAGTAGTTTTGACACTTTCAAGTGTACTTTCTAATTTATAGATATGACATAACTAGCTAAATATTCTGGGCTTTTTTTGAAACTCTATTGGTTATTGTATTAGTCGTCATTTCAAAAGGATAATACAAAGGGGTATTTACATTATTTTCCACGTCATCACTTCATGTCTCCATTTTATGAGCTTCTCTATTTTGAGATCATTTGAATAAGGGTCATGTGACTAAATGCAATTTGGATGGGTTGTGTATTGGTTCTATTGTTTCTTTTAATTCAATGGATTATATAAATGCTTTAGTAGATGAGTAGAATTAATGAGTTTATGAAAAATATATTTTAGAAGAATGGGAATGGGTAGTTACTATTGATAAAAATTCATTCACAAGTTGTCTTAACTAGATCTCCCATGAATGTCAATTTTTGCACAATGGATAAGGCATTGGTCACATAAAATAGTGATGGTTGAGAGTAAATCTTTCTTCTACATGCCAATTCAAATATAATTTCAAAGTCATTTTCATTTCATTTTGTCCAAGGTTATAATGCTGGTCACCACTCATTTACATTTAATTTCTAAATTTTAGGTAGCTTCTATTTCTAGAATTACATGTAAACTCTAGGAGAATTATGACCACATCTACTTACGAGGGATGCATATAAATTTGAAAGCATTAAAGAAATTGGTAAACTGTGTATGTGCCTAAGGATAGAAGATGAGAATCAGAATGAAACTAAGATAATTTTCATACAACAGTTTGCATTAAAACCATCCCAAGGTACACCCACTTTTGGTTTACAAAGCCTAAAGAGTAGGAAACCATCCTTGGTTTTGTTGAAGTTGTGCCCAAATTGGTTTACTTATGTAATGGTTAGTGGGAATTGGTTAATCCTTAGGTTATATGAATATCATAATTTTGATATTGAACATTTTATTGTTTATTACTTTCAAACACCAATAGCTTCAATTTTGTAGTTGTAACATCTTCTAACATCTTGTACCATAACTACCTTAGGTGGAGTAATAGATAGGGCTTTGACTAGGTCACTTTTGTATGCCACTTCTAGGATTGGTCAGAAATATGGTTGTTTCACTTTGTTTGACACAAGTTAGACCTCAAATGACTCTTTTGCCTATTGTTTCCTAGAACTAGAGGCCATTTTCTTCTATCTAGGGTTTTAAACATGAAGAAAATGTGATATTGCATAGCTCGACACTAGTATAAATACCTTGTATCGATGAAATTGTGCTAAATCACTGTCAAAATTGGCTCAAATGTTGGATTCTCTATTTTTCACTCTTCTTCATCTTTTTTCACCATTCATGATGAAGAAAAATGGTTCAAAATGCAATAATATACCTTATTTTCATAGCATTTAATGTTTAGTGCATTTATAGCTGTCCACTCAGCTTATTAAGCTTTTCTGCATTGCTCAACTTCTATTGTTTTTCAAACACTCGGCATCTACATAAATATCCTTTACTCAGCTTTAACTAAAATTTCTCTTTGCTTGGCTTCTACTACCAACTCGACATGTATTGTGATTTTACTTAGCATCTGAAGGTAGCTTTTCTAACTCAGCAACATTGGTGAAATCTTGAAACTTTAACTTTGCATTTGCATTCATGTTGATATTTCCTTTTTAGTACTTGCTTTTTTAGGAATTGATGTATGATAAAGCTTTGTATATTAGTTTCATATGCCTTCTTGTGCTTAGTTGGATGAAGTGTGACCACTTGACCTTGAGGTGAAGTGATCCCTTCATTTGATGTGTTGCTTCCATCCTTCTTCCATGTCTTATTCATTTTTCCTTTGATGTGTTCAACATCTACCTTTTCTTTTCCTTTTTTAATCTCTAAGTTGGGTGCCTTTGACCTTTTTGGGCAATTCTTGCTAATATGTCTAGTCTTTAAACAATTGAAACATGTGGTTTGGTTGAGCCATTGGTTGTAGTTTCCACTAAAGTGTGTTCTTATGCAATTTTTAGGGATATGTCCATATTCTTGATAGTAGTGGAAGATATACCTGGTGTTATAGTCCCAATTGTAGTGATGTCCATGATTATTTCCCATTGTTGGATGATTAGGAGTCTACATAGGCTTTGATCTGCACTCAAAATCTTTATACCCATACTTCTTGCAATTATAGTAGTGACCCTCAAAATCTTGGTGTTCTGATAGTCCTAGTCTTGTAATCATGTGCTTGATGTCCTTGCTTGTTACACTTGTGATAGTTATCCACATTCTTAGGTTTGTCATGTTTATGGGCATTCTTTCTTCTACACACATTACAGGTACGTCCCTTTTTACCACAAAAAATACAAGTAGGTTTAGTGTTCTTACCTTTGTGACTTCTTTCTTCTGTTGTCTTGGATGACTTTCCTTTTTCAATGCTGGTCTATCCTAGTCCTAAGTATCATTACTTTATCTTGATGATTTTAGTAGCTATTCAAAGTACTTGATGGACTCATTAGGTTTGTTGAAGCTCTTTGCAATTTTCTTCTCTCTCTTTAGGTCATTTTTTAGTTGTTCATTTTGCATCTTTAGTGTGGAGATCTCAATGTCCTTGACATTTTGTTCATGATGTGCATTCATCATATAACTTAGGGTTTCTAGCTATATGTTTGAAATCCTTGCAAGCTCAATTGACTTTTCTTCCAATCTGTTGGCAAGGTTTCTCTTGTCTTCTTCTAGCATAGCCTTATCTTCATTGGCTCTTTTATTTTGTTTAATTACTTCACAAAGCATCATGGCTTGAGATTCTTGTTCAATCTCAAGTGTTTTGATTTCTTCTACTTGAGCTCTATTCTTCTCCATTAGGACTACTATTACTGCATCAAGCTCTTTGGAATCTCCATTTACAAACAATTTTGTGGTGTCAATCTCCTTGTATTGTGTATCATTCTCAGCTATGGCAATCTCTTTTCTTTTCTTTAAAGATTTTCTCAGTTCTTCTCTGGCTTCTTCCAAAGTATGTAAAGCAAGTTGTATATCAATCACCTAATTTTCTATGACCTTCCCAAGTTTGTAGACTTCCATTTCCATATATTTTCTCCAAGCTATAAATTTCCTCCTCGTGAGAACTCAGCTCTGATACCAATTGTTAGAATTTATAAGTAGGAATGTTCATTTCTAAGGGGGGGTTGAATTATAAGTAACCAACTTTGACCTTTTAAAACTTTTAGCTGAGATCATTCACATGCATTTAACATATCTACTTAACATGAAAAATAAAGACATGCATGAAAATAGATAACACAAGATTTTGGTCATCCAAAAACCCTCACAATTGAGAAGGTAAAACTGGGGTGGGGATGACACCCACAAATTATAACTGCAACAATATGTAACTATTTAAGGTTACAAAGATTGACCACTTCCAGTGGTTTACCTTGTGAAAGGCCTATCTTGTTAAGACTTTACACTCTATTAAAAGTGACCTACTTAGAGGATTTACAAACACTCACTTGGAATGTTACCCTATCAAAAGATTTAGCACCTTTTTGAAAGGCTTACAATATAGCTATTAAACCAACCTATCATCATAGGATTTTCATTCCTAATACAAATGGCTAGAAAGTATTAGAATTTGATGACCTAATGACTTACAATCTTTAATTTCTAGTTCCATATCCTCATTTTGATCCCTCCTTTATCTGATATGTCTCTCCTCAAAATTCTAATGCTCTATTCTAACCAACTGGATTTTGCAATTCTACTCTTCCCTATAATTCTTTAAACCCTTCTAAAAATTTCTAGCATTCTCCCATACAATACTTTCACACACATGAATAATGGGGTTTCATCCTCCTTTTAAATGCTTCAAAGACTTAGGGTTAGGTATGAATCTATGAACAAAATTCATCTTTCTTTTCCTACTCAATTCTTTCACTTTTTCTATTGGTTGCATGCCTTGTCTATTTTTCTTATTGGCTACATGTTGATTACATAAGGAATGTAAAAGATTTGATCTTATCATCAAGATTCTTTGAGATTCATCCTAATTCAACTCAAAAATAGTTTACATATGAGTTTGTGAAGGCACAAATTCATATGTTTATTCTATGTTACTCAAAACTTACTAATTGTTGATTCTCGACACATAGAGGAATTATGCCTCACTAGGAATCTATAGTAATTCTATCTAGCTTGGCATCTATACTTTTCTCCAAACCTATACTAACTTGGCATCACTTGTCACTCAGCACTTGAATCTTTCTTGGCACCTGAAGTTCACTCAACACCTATTTAATCTCTGGCTTGACACATACTATAGCTCAGCATTCATATTATACTTGGCATCATCTTGAGAATTGGTTAAGTGTGTTGACACTCAATTGTCAAAACCAATCTAAGACCAACAATGACACCCAAAAATTATCATTACAGTAATATGTAAGTATTTAAGGTTACAAAGTTTGACCACTTCCAATGGTCTGCCCTATCAAAGGCCTACCCTATTAAAGGATTTTCACCCTATTAAAAGTGACCTAGTTAAATGATTTACAAAAACTCACTTGGAATGTTACCCTATTAAAGGATTTATCACCTCGTTAAAGGTTTACAACATGGCTACTAAACCAACCTATTTCTATAGGATTTTCATTCCTAATATAATGGCTAGAAAGTATTAGAATGTGTTTACTTGTTAACTTATAATCCTCAATTGCTAATTCTAGATCCTTGTTCTACTGAATCTGATCTAATCCTTCCTAGTCTAATATGTCTTTGCTCAAAGTGCTAATGCTCTATTCTAAACTGACTAAATTCTGCAATGTTGCTCTTCCTTCTCTAAGTCCTCATACCCCTCTAAACTTTGTTAGCATTTTCCAATACAACTCTCATACATGAAAAAAATTATGGGATATAGACCTCGTTATAAAGGTTTCAAAGACTTGGGGTTAGGTATGAATCCATGATCAATATTCATCCTTCTTTTCTTGCTCAAATCCTTTCACTTTTCCTATTGGTTGCATGCTTTCTCCATTTTTTTGGTTAGCTACATGTTGATTACATAGGAAATGTAAAAGATTCAATCTTATCTTTAAGATCCTTCAAGATTCATCTTAGGTTGGCTCAAAAATGGTTTACATCAAAGTTTGTGAAGGCAAAAACTCATATGTTGATTCTATGTTACTTGGCATTTACTAATTGCTAATGCTCAAAACATATAGGAATTCTATCTCATTCAACTCCTATAGTAACTGTCTCACTCAGCATGTATTCTTCACTGGTCACCTATAGTGAATTAGCATCACTTATCACTCAAGACTAGATACTTGCTCAGCACTTGAAGTTCACTCGGCACCTATTGAATCTCTAGCTTGACACATACTATAGCTTGACATCTATATCATACTCGACATCATCTTTGAAATTGGTTATGTGTGTTAACACTCAATTGTCAAAACCAATCTAGGACCAACAATCTCCAACTTTGACATGAGTGTCAAAAACACTTAACTAACCATTATTAATCTGATCTTCTATGAGTATAATACACATCCTATTCAACATATGTACAAAACTTCAAAAAAAACTTGTTTCAAAATTTTGTAGAAGACTATATACCTCAAAAATTTGGAAGTCCCCCTAAGTTGATGTGTCATTTCTGTATCCAAAATTCCTTAATGTTGTATTTCTCTCATGTTGTTTCCATTATCTTCCTTATCACTCCTTTGCCTCTATTTATGTCTACTCTATTTTTGGTCTGTATCTACTCTATGTTTGCTCCCCCTTTCACACAGCTTCCTTGCAGTTTTAGTTTTTGTATCCTTTTGGCTATATCTCCTTATTTCTCCTCAAAACTCAAAATTTGAATATCTCCCCCTTTGATTATATCTCCTTCTTTTGATTTCTTTTACTATCTTTTACTATCTTATTCTTCATTCCCATATCTTATTCTTCATCTCAAAAATGTATTTCTCCCCCGTTTTGACACTTGTGTCAAAGGGTCCTAAGAATGAATGAAATACATAGCCAAAAAGGTTTGATTTACCTCCATTATAATTTTTAGAGAAGCATCCCAATTTTCCAATGCAATTTCCAGTGCTTTGAGCTAGATGGTTGTCTCTATTGCAAGGTGTACAAGGCCTTCTATTGTAGAAAGATTTGGATCTTTCTTCAAAACATTCTTTATATAGGTCATTTCTTTATGCAAAACTTCCATATGTGGGATTATGGTAGATTGTATCTATATCAACTTCGCCTTGATATTAGCCTCATCTACTATAAGTAAGCTAATTCCTTTTGGGTTTGAAGCATTGTGGAAAAATTCTTTTCAGTTTGAACTAGATCCTTTGGTAGCTATGTGCTAGATATTTTTAGGTTCCTCTCCAAGCTCAATATCCTCTGGCTAGTTTCTAGTGTAAAATATGATAAATCACACAATTTGGAGTACAATGAGAATATATTCTCAAGTACTACTTTCACCCTTTCAACTTGAGATAGTGCTATATCTCACTAGATATTTTCTCATTGACATTCATTTGAAATTTCTTCTTAGACTATTCAAGTGATTTAACATTAGTATCTAGGTCTTCATTTTGTACCTGGTCCACTATATTGGATAGTTTCTCCATGATAGGCTTTGTCTCATTAGGTACTTGTAGGCTGAAAGCATCAAGAAGGATGTCTTTAATTTCTATCAATGCTTGCATCTACCTATACTCATTCATGAGTATCTCTTTCTTCTTCTTCTTTTCTAGTGCCTCTTGCACTTCATTGATCTATGCTAAGTTCATCATTTTATAGCCATAGCTAGGTATAACTATCTCCTAATCAAATTTAGGGTCTCCATAATGAAGTAACCTTGCTACCTTGGTAGAGATTGAGCCTGGTGCTCATATATGTAGTGGTACTGCATTAGTGCTTGGCTGCTTAGTAGGAGTCCCTATAGTAGAAAAATTGACCAATGTGTGTATTGTTTCTTATTCCTTTTCCTTAAGTGTTTTCTCCTCTTCCTTGTCCTCTTTAGATCTACCTTGAAAAATTATATTAATCAAAGGAGGTGCACCTTGACTCTGTGCTATAGGAGTAGAGGTATCCCTTTGTCCTATTTTCTACTTTTCTTTCTCCTCGATAGTTGAAGTCACTATCACTATGGAATCAACCTTAGCAGATGCATCTTGTGCTTTTTGCTCTTGTGGTTGTCCACTTGTAGCTATAGGAGGTTGCGGGGGTGATTCTTTTGTATTCACCTTCTCCTTATTTATCTCAACTACTACCTTTTGAAGTTCTTCTACACTCACCAAAACTAGATCTGTACACAACTCTGATTGCAAAGTTGTTTGGTGAAGGATCTTTCTAAGATCCTCTGCAGTCAATGGATTAGTGTTTTGACCAGTAGTGTCAAGAACATATTTTTTAATTACTATCTCTACAAGTTTAGGTGTTGCATGTGGTGGACTAGGTGGTGGCAATTGTGTGTCTTGGACACTCTGTTCCTATTGTTGCTTCTCAGCTATTGCCTCATCACCTTTTTGTGTTTCCTTCCCCACTGCAACTTCTTCCTTCTCTTTCTCTCCCTCATCCTCCTTTTCATTTTCCTCTTCTTCCTCACCATTATTTCTTCCCTAAAAGGGATCTTCTTGTCCTTCCTTTACTATTTGAAGGCCATAAATGAATTTCCACATGAAAGTAGACTTCTTTACAACATCCTCAATTTTATTTTGCACAATATCAGATGCTTTGTATTTGGATGCAAACTTACCCCCATGTTTCTTGCTAGCCTTTCTTATTTGACCTTTAGTGAGGTCATGCATTACACAAGCCAAAGTTGACTCTCTTATCTCTTTCTCCATGTTTAGGAAATAATGCCATTTATTTTCAAAAATGGAGTAAAGTTCCTTAGGCATAGTATTGTCAACTTCAAGTGGAGTAGTCTTGAACTTGGCCATCATAGTGTAGATTGACTCTTCCACTATGTTCTGCTTCTCTCTACTTAACTTATTAAAGTCAATGGTTTTCAATCCAATCAAATTTGCATTATCCCTAATGTTATTGCAAAAAATTTCAAGGTTGGATTTAGTGGTGTGACTTACCACTCTGAATTGTTCATTATCAAATTTTTTCTTCTCCTCATCTGACTATGGGGGTGACACATATTTTCTTCTCTTTTTCTCTACTAGCCCTCCTTATTTTGTAGCTTTCTACTTCTATTTTTTTTTTGCTACCTTTGTTGTAGCTCTTGTATCTGCCCTTGTGGTAGGCTTTACTAGGATTGGCTTGGCTACTTTCTTCTTGCTTTGAGTTGTGTAGTAGGTTGTTTCTATGTTTTCCTCTTCTTAGGTTTAGCCTTAGGTGCTTCCTACTCAGAACCTTCTTCTTCTTTAGCATCCTCACCCATGCCTTGGGTTAATGCTAGTTTCCCTTGCCCTTATTCATCTTCATCATCATCTACCTCTTCATCTTTTTCTTCCTTTGCCTCAGTTGCCCCTTCTCCAAATTTAGCTTTGAGCTTCTTCACCAACTTATCATTTTTCTTTAATATAGAAGCTATTTTCAATTCCATATCTACCTTTGATCTCACCACATTATGTGTGCCAAAATGTGGTGCACTCTTATCTACTTATTCTATTAATAATGCTATTATGGTTGTAGATGCCTCATCAATATTGATTTTATAACCAAGAGGTCTTCACCATCTAACCCTTGGTATGGCTGCTTGAATGTAAGTATAATCAATATCCAAAAGAAAAAAACATCATTTATGTTCTTCTCGACAAGTAAGATTGGAATCCTTAGTCTCTGCTTCATGGATTTCTTGAAATCTTCAAAATAGCTGGTCATAAGTGTTTCAAAATTTCCCCCCATTTGTTCAATATATTCATTTATCTAAGCTACAATGGACCTATTAGTTTTCTAGCAAACTTTTCCAAAGGATGGAAATTCATTTTGTAAACAGAAAAATATACAAATAAAAATTTGCACCAAATTTACATTGTGCTCCCTTAGTTGTCCTTATAGCTCCCAAGTTCTCATTGATTTGTTGCAATTGCAATTTTGCTACGTCATAGGTATGATCCTTTTAACTAGTTTATAGTCAACATCTACTATAATGCATGGAACATTGTTGAGTCTACTGGATTGATAAAAATTGTGGGAAATGACTCTAATAGCAAAATTAACTAGAGGATCATGAATGGTATCTATGGTCATGCCTCTCTTGTTCCACTTGGGTCCTTTATTCTTCTCACTTACTTCGTTTGAGTCACTTCTGAGGGTCTTAGGCTGATCTAGGGTTGGATATCTTGTTACCCTATGAAAATCTTCTTTGATATCTTGATTGGGCCAAATTCCAACCATAAACTTCCATCATGAATCTTGCTCAACACTATTCTAATCAACTCAGTTTTAAAAATAGTGGGGAACTCTAGGGCATGGGTTAAACCCTTCTTCCCAATGATTTAAAAATTCTTCCTTTAAGAATGCATTTTCACACAACCTATCATAATATTCTCTCATCTCCATTTCTCCAATAGCACAATTCTTTCAATTATAACATCTCCTAACATCTTGGACCATTACTACCTTAGGAGGAATTACAAATAGGGCTCCGACTAGGTCATTTTTATATGCAACTTCAAGGATTGGCAAAAAATCAAGTTGCCTAAATTCATTTGACACTAATTTTACCTCAAATAGCTCTTTCTCTTGAGGTTTCCTAGAAATGGAGGCAATTTGTGCAATCTATGGTTTAAACACAGAGAAATTTGAAACTATGTAGCTTAGCACTAGTATACATACCTTGAAATTGATGAAAGTATGCAAAATTTGCATAGAAATTTTCTCAAATGCTAGATTCTCTAGTTGGAAATCATTCTACACTCTTTTTCATATTTTCTCTTTATTTTTGATGAATAAAATGATTCAAAATGTGATCATATACCCTTATTTTGTAGTATTTGATGCTTAGTGCATTTACAACTATCCACTTAGTTTCTTAAGATTTTCTACAGTACTCGACTTCCATTGGTTTACAAACACTTGACATACAGTGGAGTTTCCCTTACTTGGCTTCAACTAAAATTTCCCTTCACTCAACATCCATTACCAACTTAGCTAAAACTAACCACTTAGCTTCCACTAACTTTGGCAAACAATTGGACAATACTTGTGAAAACTTGAAGTTTTAGCTTTGCATCTCTATTCATGATGATCTCTTCTTTTCAGTACTTGCTTATTGTTGGAACTATTGTATGATAAAGCTTTGTATATCAGTCCCATATACCTTCTTTTTCTTAGTTGGATGAAGTGTGACCACTTCACCTTTTGGGTGAAGTGTTCCCTTCATTTGATGTGCTACTTCCATCTTTCTTCTTCCATGTCTTATTCATTTCTCCTCTAATGTGTTCAATGTCCACCTTCTCCTTTCCTTTTTTGAACTCTGAGTTGGGTGTCTTTGATCTTGTTGGGTAGTTCTTGTTGATGTTTCCAATCTTCAAACATCTGAAGCATGTAATTTGGCTGAGTCATCTACTATAGTTTCCACTAAAATGTGTTCTTATGCAATTTTGTGGGATGTGTCCATATTCTTGATAGTAGTGATAGCTAAGCCTACTATTGTACTTCTAATTATAGTGATGTTCATAATTTTTTGACCTTGCCGGTTGATACATAGGCTTTGATCTGCATTGAAAAGCTCTATGTCCATACTTCTTGCAATTGTAGTAGTGAACTTCAAATCTTGGTGTCCTAATACTTTTTGTCCTACAGTCATGTGCTTGATGTCCTTACTTGTTGCACTTGTGATAGTGACCCGTATTCTTAGGTTTTTCATGTTGATTGGAATTCTTACTCCTACACACATTAGAAGTATGTCCCTTTTTACCACAAAAATGACAAGTAGGTTTAGTGTTCTTACCTTTGTCACTTCTTTCTTCTGTAGTTCTGGATGGCTCTTCTTTTTTAGTGTCAGTGTCTCCTAGTCTTGAAGTATCATTGTTCGATCTTGGTGATTTCAATAGTTTTTCAAAGTACTTGATGACCTCATTGGGTTTTTTGAAGCTCTCTACAATCTCCTTCTCTCTTTTCAGGTCATTTTTCAGTTCTTCATTCTGCATATTTAGTGTGGAGATCTCAATGTCCTTAACATTTAGTTCATGATCTACATTCATCATCTAACTTAGGGAGTCTAGCTATATGTTGGAAATTCTTGCAAGTTCAATTGATTTTTCTTCCAATCTATTAGCAAGGTTTATCTTGTCTTCTTCTATCATAGCCTTATCTTCAATGGCTTTTTTCTTTTTTTCAGTCACTTCACAAAGCATCATGGCTTGTGATTCTTGTTCAAGCTTGAGAGTTCTTATCTCTTTTGCTTTGGCTCTTTTCTTCTCTATCAGCTCTGCTATTGCTGCATTAAATTCTTTGAAATCTCCATTAACAAACACTTTTTAAGTGTCAATATCCTTTTATTATGTATCATTCTCAGCTATGGAAATCTCTCGTCTTCTCTTTAAGGATTTTCTAAGTTCTTCTCTGGCTTCTTCCAAATTGTGTAGAATGAGTTTTATATCAATCACTTGATTCTCTATGATCTTCCCAAGTTTTTAGACTTCCATTTACAGATCTTTTCTCCAAGTTGTGAGGCTTCCTCTTCTGAGAATTCAACTCTAATACCAATTCTTGGAATTTACAAGTGGGAAGATTTACTTCTGAGGGGGGGTGGGGGGTGGGTGAATCAAAAGTAACAAACTTTAACCTCTAAAACTTTTAACTAAAATCATTCACATGTATCTACCATATCAAACTAACATAAAAGAAAAGACATGCATGAAAATAGATAACACAAGATTTTGGTCACCTAGAAACCCTCCAAAATGAGAAGGAAAAACTGGGGTGGAGATGATGCCCACAAATTATCACTGCAAAAAGATGTAATTGTTTAAGGTTACAAAGTTTGACCACTTCCAATGGTTTGCCCTGTGAAAGGCCTGCCCTATTAAAGGCTTTTCACCTTGTTAAAAGTGACCTGATTAAAGGATTTACAAGCACTCACTTGGAATGATACC
Organism: Cupressus sempervirens; assembly: GCA_028749045.1. NCBI lineage: Eukaryota > Viridiplantae > Streptophyta > Pinopsida > Cupressales > Cupressaceae > Cupressus > Cupressus sempervirens. The sequence continues at coordinate 569,405,975 of CM053784.1, read as the reverse complement.
CTATTAAAGGATTTATCACCTTGTTAAAGGTTTACAACATGGCTACTAAAACAACCTATCTCCATAGGATTTTCATTCCTAATACACTGGCTAGAAAGTATTAGAATGTGTTAACCTGTTAACTTACAATCCTTAATTGCTAATTTCTACTTAATCTAATCTGATCCTTCCTAACCTAAAATGTCTCTACAAGAAGTGCTAATGCTCTATTCTAAACCAACTAAATTTTGTAATGGTGCTCTTCCTTCTCTAAGTCCTTATACCCCTCTGAACTTTGTTAGCATTTCCCCATACAACTCTCATACATGCATGAATTATGGGATATCGACCTGCTTATAAAGGCTTTGAAGACTTAGGGTTAGGTATGAATCCATGATCAATATTCATCCTTTTTTTCTTTCTCAAATCCTTTCACTTTTCTTATTGGTTGCATGCTTTCTCCATTTTTCTAATTGGTTGCATGTTGATTACATAAGGAATGTAAAAGATTTGATCTTATCTTTAAGATCCTTCAAGATTCATCTTAGGTCAGCTCAAAAATGGTTTACATCTAAGTTTGTGAAGGTAGAAACTTGTATGCTGATTTTGTGTTACTCAACACTTATTGATCGCTAATGCTTAACTCATATAGGAATTCTATCTCGCTCAGCTCATATAGTAACTCTATCTCACTTGACATTTATTCTTTGCACAACACCTATAGTGACTCGACATCACTTATCACTCAGCACTTGATACTTGCTCAACAAATGAAGTTCACTCAACACCTATTGAATCTCTGGCTTGACATATACTATAACTCAACATCTATGTCATTCTCGACATCATCTTTGAAATTCGTTAAGTGTGTTGACACTCAATTGTCAAAACCAATCTAAGACCAAAAATTATTTTCTTGCTTCTAAAAGGCCTTTAAGTTATGATGTTGTGAAAGTTTTCTACTTTCAACATCTCTCCTTTATGGTCCCTAACCTTTTTGAAGCATGTGAGGATGTGAAATAGTCATCAACATGGTTAGAGTGGCTTTGTAGTTATTAAGGTGAACAATCAAATTTAACTCATGAAGATGTGATAAGTTGTTGATCACAAGATTGCAAGTGGTATCAAGATTAAGATAGGATGTGTTGCAATGAAGCAATTTAGAATGACACAGTCTAAATTTGAATCACCACATGATCGCAAGCAGTCAGATAAACCCTATATTTTAAGTTGTAGGGATATGAAAGGTTTAAATAGTAGTTAATTTTTATGGTAATATAGCATCTTCATGGGTGGTTAAGAGTAACCCTAGATTAAACTTGTGAAGTAGTGAAATGTCATGCTCATAGCTTCACAGGGTTAAATACTAATTTAAAAAGATAAGTTTTGAGGTTGCAATGGAAGGAAAAGGTTAATTTTAAATGGTTATCTCACTATCATAGGTTAGGAAACATTGAAGGGATTTCAAATTTTGATGTGGTGAAATGCTTTGATTGCATCTTCATGGGGTTAAAGTTGTTGTTTGGACTTAATTTTTTGATACTACAAACAAAGAAAATGTTAAGGTTGAAGTGGCTACTGCAACATCATAGATGGAAACATACATAAGAAAGTTTAAGTTATGATGAAGTGATAAAGAATCACATAGTTAAAATTCAAATCATTAGATCATCACAAGAGTTTATGATTGACTAAATTTTAATGTAGTGAAGTGGTGAAAGCTTATAATTGCACCATCACAAGGATTGAATGTGAATTTGTATCTTAATTTTTGATCTTGTGATATGTATTTAGAATAGTTGAGATAAAGTGGATAGCACAACATCACATGGTTTGTTGCAAAGTAAAGTAATGGTTAATCGAAAAGTTTCAATGCAATATTGCATAGTTAAAACAAGTTTCATGCCTAACGGATCTTAGGCATCGCAAGTGTAAGAAGTATTAAGTTCAATGTGCAAAATGGTAAAACTAATCTTAATCACTCCATCAAAATGATTAGTAAATTGAAACATCCAAAAGGTTTAAAGGAGCAATAAAGAATAAAGGGAAGTGAACACAATTTTGTATTCCCATGCCATGAATGAAAAAATGAAGTTTCAAGGTAGCGATTAAAGGGAATCATAATGCCACAAGCTTAACCTGACATATATGAAAAAGGGTAGAAAATTTGTGAAGCAGCCAAGATAATTATATTCACACAATCATAGCCAAGGATAAGTAAAGAAATAAAACCATAGTGAGGCAGTGACAAGGAGGTCATTGCATGATGGAAAGATCATATTTAAATGCATAAAATAGTTTTCAACGACCATGTTTGAGTTGTGCTAATCTAAATTTTTGAATGATAGAAATCCTTTGCCTAGATATAGCAGTGACAAGGAGGTCATTTCATGATGGAAAGATCATATTTAAATGCATAAAATAGTTTTCAACGACCATGTTTGAGCTGTGTTAATCTAAATTTTTGAATGATAGAAATCCTTTGCCTGGATATAGAATATTTAGATTGTCTCCATAAATTGATAAATGGGTTTCTAGCTAAGTCAATCTTTTGTTAGCCTTTGAAAATTTTGTGAGAACACTACATTTCATTCCATTCTGGAATGGTGAGGCATGAAATGTTTGAATTTTCAAAAAAGATGAATACTCTATTGTCTTTTATCCTCCATGCCCTCGAGCTACTTTTCCTCTCAGATTCCCTAGCTGTTCGATGTAATTAGATCAACCATTGTCATTTCCTTGCTATGAAAACATGGGCACTCTTTATGTATAGCGAGGTAGCAAGTGCCAAAAAGTTGTAAAAAAGGACCATGAAATGAAACACGGAAATGGAAGGTTTGTTTTCTAGCCGATCATTTAGTCACAGACACCTGGCAAGTGTTGTCAGAACGAAAAAAGGAACCCAATGGAAGTAGTCAAAAGTTGGCACTAGAATGATGAGTATTCTGATGTCTTGCTACCTCGCTATCGAAAAAAGTTTACATCTCACCATTAGCGAAGTAGCGAGGTGTCACGTAATCAAAAGCACCATGGCATCAAAATTTATCAAAAAACCATAATTTGTCCAGGTGACATGATTAGTAATAACTTCTGTTGCCATAAGTAGTTGGTAGGAGCAATAACAATTTGATGGGTCCTGGTATTTTACAGCACTGACATTTATTAAAATTGCCCAAGCTCAATACCTCACTATTGGAAAATTCTAGCATCTTGCCATTAGCGAAGTAGTGAGGCACCGTAAAATCAACTGCCTGTGGGATTTCTAGTAACGTGGCTGATGACTAGGACTAAAGTAAAGTCTTGTTGGGTGCCAGCATTGTAGAATCTCCTACGTCATCAATACTCTAGACCCATGCCCCACTGATCAAGTGTACAAGAGATCCTAATCATCAGAGCAAAGAAAAATCGATAGTCCTCGGTATCTTGCTTTGGAAAGTTGCAAGTTGTTTAAGCTAAGCGACATAGCGAGTATGGGACCCACCACCTTTTAGGAAACTTGGTGCAATTTCTCCACCTTTGATGTAACCTCAGATCACTAGTCATTGCTATCTCACCATAAAAAGTTGCTCGAACAATATGTATAGCGAGATAGTGAATGGGGGCCCACCGCTGTCTTCTAAGCAATACAAGCAACATATCATCCACAAGATTGAGAGTGAATTAATGCTTATCATTGCTTTGCTATGGAAATGTGCTCATTCTTTATGTATGGTGAAGTAGCGAGCTATTGACACGTATCCTCAGTCGCTAACGGATCCAAGCAGATATGCCATCAATGAAAGAGCTGTGTACGTGGGAAATTTTCATTGGATTAGAGGGCCAACTTGTTGAGTGCAACATCTAGTTATCTTTCTCTATACCCCATGATCGTATGATTTTTCAAGATTGACAGAAAAGTTTTAAAAACTGAAGGTGGTGGCACTTTGCACATTAATAAGATGTGAAAATTTTTGCATGTGAAGTTAGTAACAGAGTATAACATGCAAGATTTTCCCAATTTCACCTTGCATGAATAAGTATTTTGAAATATTTTTTGAACGAAGATAATTACTACAAGGATTAAAATAAATCTGGCATGAGTGTGAAGCGATTAGTTCAAAGATAAATTGCAGAGTTACAAAGAGTAAAAAACTCCAAGTAAGTTCTCATGCCATAGTTTCTGAAAAAAAATTAGTCTTGTATGGTTTAATCAAAGGATGGTTCTAAAGAGTTCATTAGATCCTCAGTTATGGATAGCACAGGGATTACTAGGTAAAAATACTTGGGCCTAGGATTGTAATATCCTGCATACTAGTTCAAATTGGTTTGCAAAAAATAAGTGTTTTGTCCTGTGTAGAAGTATATGGATTTTTGATAGAGGAAAACTAGTAATCCTGAGTGTTTTCTTAAAGTTTCATCTCTTTGAAACTATGGTAAGATTTCATAGTCAAGTAACCAAGGTTTTGAGAAGGATAATGAATGAACCTGGTAAGATAACAACCCTCTCAGTGATAGCATCATCTTTTAAACAAATTTTCAAGATATCATAGCCTGATGCCAGGGTAAAAAAAATGTGTGGGATCCTGTGCATAGTTTTTGAGGAAGGTGAAGAAGATTTCATACTCATGAGTATGGTCATTCTCATTTTTTGTTAGCATGCACCTTTTTTGTGTTAGTGGATGGAAAATTTTGGTCAAAAAGTGGTTAAGAAAGCAGGCGTGGCTAGGAATCAGAAGTTACCCATTTTGTTATATTTGACAGCCACATTGTCTCTCTGCCCAAGGGTTGCACACAAAGTAATTTTTCCATTATTTTTGAAGCTTGGCATGATTAGTGAAGAGTGGGAAGTAAAGATGAATTTCACAAACTAGTTATCTTGATGAAACCAATGGGTCATGGATAGAATGCAATCATCATAATAGATTTTTTCAGGGACAAGCTTAGTAGTTACATATATGACAGAATCACCGTTGGAGATAAATCAACAAAAGGAGGTGATAGACAGAAGCCCGCAAGAGAATGAGTGATTGGCATAACTTCCTGTTAGTCATTTTCTTTTTTGACAGATGTATGTGTTTTCCTCTTGTAAGGACATCTGTCACTCACATTTGCCCTTTGCTTGTTGCAACTCACACCTATATAAGTGAGTTTTCAAGGCAATGTGATGGTCTGAATTCTATTTTCTAAGTGATATACTTAGTCTATTTTTTGTCCATTGTTTTGAATGAATTGGTGGTGTATTTTCTCTATCAGATCTTGAGAATACATGGCTATAGAACGATCTGTGTTTCTTTTGAAGGTCATTCTGAGTCTACTATAAATTGTATACAATTTTCAAGGAAAATGAATACAAATTATGAACTTTCCCCATTTAGTTCTTTCTAAATCTTGTCTCCTTTTAATTACTTGGTTATCTTGATATTGTATAAGTAAAGGCTTGTGCAATTAAATGCAATCCAGTTAGGTTTTATATCTATTTATCACTGATGTTAATTCAATGGATTAAGTAAAAGCTTTGGTGAATGTGATAAGGTTGCTATAGTAGTGGAAAGGGTTTTGAATGGTAAATTCTGATAAGAATTGCTGATAAAATTTATTGTAAGGCAACAAATTAGATCTAAGAATTTTCTATAGACTCTAAACCCCAATGGATTAGGCAGTGATCAAATTTGATCCAGCTAAAAGCGAAAAGTATCACAAATGGTTTTCAAAAAATGTAGAATTAAATCAATTTTACTTTATTTCCTATAGATCTTAAAATTTGGCTAGTGCTTGTCTGCATGGAATATTTTAGCTTTAGTTAGCCACTATCACTGAGAATGCCTGCAGATCTATAGAAGAATTTTTGGCCATATCTATTATATGGGATGTGTTTATCAAGTTATCAAGAATTGTGTATGTATTTGAGGATTTGAGATGAGAATCAAAATGAAACTAAAAATAATCCTCATATAGTTTTCACAGTCTTGAATCATCCCTGGGTATACCCACCTTGGTTTTGCAGGGCTAGAAGAGTAGAAAATCACCCTTGGTTTTGTTGAAGTTCGGACCAAATGGTTTTGCACATACAATTGCTGATAAAAATTGGCTAATCTTTAGATTGTGTGAGTATTATCATCTTGGTATTAAGAATTTTGTTGCTTGGTAGTTTTAAAATACCAACAAGTTGGAAAAAAAAAAGAGCTAGATGCATGGATAAGTGTAAAAGTGAAAATATTGCCAACCTTCCAAGGACATCAAGCATGTAGGTTTTAAAGACATTAATGCAACACTCCTTTATTGTAGAGATAAATAAATTTTGAGAAGCACATATATTTTCATTACTAGTTGCATGATTGTTCAATGTTTTTAGAGTAGAGACAGAGTTGTAGAGTGAATTCAAGCATATTTCTAGCATCCAACATTCAAAATTATTTACACTATTTTGTAGAAATGGCTTAAAAGGAAGGAGAACTAATAACACAAGTTGTGATTGAAGAATCTTCTTTAAAAAGGAAAATCCCTAGCCCATTTGTGGATGAATGGAGGCAGATTTTACCAATTTTCTCAAATGAGCATGCCTTCAAGGATTCTTGCATATTCTTTAGAGATGTAGAGATACCAAATACAAATGATAGTGAATTATTTTGGTATTTCTACAAGAATAGGACAAAAAAGGTGCCAATATACAACCCTTGGACAAGGAATTTGGGCAAGTTGAATTTGCCAGAAGTGTTTGTGGATGTTAACCTAGTAAAGGCATTTATAAAATGTTACAACCCAGTCAGCAAATCCTTCCATAGGAAGGATATAAGTATCTTCCTGGCACTAGACAAGGAGACATTCATTAAGAAATTTGAGTCGGGAGGCCCTATGTCATTGCCTATTGATATTGAAAAGTTTAATGAGAATTTCAAAAGCCATAATAATTTATACATGGGCAAGGTTATGACTAGGCATATCCTTCAAGTACAAAAAGAGAAAGGGGCAATACCAAATAAAAAGGAAGTGGATCAAATCATGCCTATTTAATTCTTTTAGATTTATATGAAGGATACTATTTTTACTTTGAACAAAGTCCTAGGTTCATATGGAACAATGTATGCTACTGGTGCACACTATGTCATGATATTGAACATTTAGGATCCCAACACAAATGTGGGATAAGATTTTGTAGAATACATCATCATCAAGATCCATGATGAAATTGTTGCTGCCCAGGAGGGAAATTTGGAGAATCTTAGATTCTTTCACCACCCTATGATCTTGTTCATAAACATAGATCTTTTTTATCAAAGTTTCTTCAAGTGCACAGAGGAATGGGGAGAAATATTCTCAGTGTAGAGATTGACAAGGGTATGGAAAATATTCTAGATTTATTCTAATTCTATTTCTTTCTATATTTATTTTGTATACCCTATGTTAAAGATGATAGGAACTATTAATGAGAGAATACACCATATTGTGAAGAAGATAGTTAAGCCAAATTTATGTTTTGATGGGGGGAAAAATATAGGACATAATTGAAGTAGTGTTTTCTTTTTTGAAGATTATACTATTATTAGGGTTGTTGGCTTCTCTCAGTCCCCCCATCTTCTTCCAAAATTTCTACCAGAGAGGTTAGGAATTGTAAATATATTCTAGCAATTGATTTCAATAAATAGGGACTAGTTAGGGAAAACAACCAAGAGAGAAACTTTCCTATTTAGGTGTAAAAAAGTAGGAGATTTTGAAATAGGAAAAAAATCAATTGGAGAAATTGATGCTTTCCTTAGAGAGTATAAATTTCTAGTAGCCCCTGAAAGAATTTATGAACCCAACAATGTAGTCAAGAATGCTTGAAGAGCATGAGGAATTATACCTTGCCTCCAACAAAATGCCTATGAGAGGAGGATATCATTGTAGATAGACTAGATGAGAAGGATGATAAAATTTAGGGATGTATTAGATTTTGAGCAAGAGATGAGGAAGGAAGATCCATCTTTCAAGGGATTTTATCCTGAGACGGAGTACTAGTCCAGATTGAAAAAATGTGTTCAGGGTTTTGATGATATTTCAACCCAAGAACTTGAGGAGATCTATAAAAGAGTATATCTTGAGTCTTTTGAACATGACATTATGGTATAAGCTAGTGATGATGAAGAAGATCAACTTGAGAGTTCAGAGTGGGTTGAATAGAGAAATGAGAAAAAAAATGATTGAGATTCCACAAAAGTCTCAATAGAAAACCTTATAAATTCTTCCAAGGGGCGGCCACAATTTTTATACTATGAGAAGGAATTTCATAATAAATCAAGCCATTGAAGATGATGAAAATGCCATGAAGTTGGAACTCCAAGCTCAAATGCTTGAATATAGGATCATAGAGGAAAATAAATTCATGACTGGTGACAACTTCATCAAAATAGAGGAATTCAATGTTTTTATATTTAAATTGAAACAAAATGATTTATCCTTGCAAATGAAACCAAGTGACCTAGATGAAGTAGTTTCTAAGATGGTTTGAAAACTAAAATAGTATGACCCAACCAGTGAAACTCTCTCTGTAGAAGAAGCCAGAGAACTAGTGTAGAGTAGTGATTTGATTATCTTCCCAAGATGGGATATTAGCTCTTCATTTCTATTGGATCAAATCAAAAGTCAGGAAAGAACAATATCTTTTGAAGATGAAAACTAGATGGGATAATTAAGAGGCTCTAGGTATAATATTGATTCTTAGACTATGATAATATGGAGTTTAGCTACAGAAAACCATAAGACTACTCTTATGGAAACTAAAGAGTCCCCTAGGGGGAATTTTATATTCTAGAATGTGCATTCTACTTCTAATATATAGATATATGATCTACAAAATTCAATAGAAATGATGGGCAAGAATATGATAGTTGTATTGGAAGAACAATTGGAAGGACCCTATGAGTGGTATATTAAAACTAGGAGGCATTGAGGAAATGAAAAAAAAATGTCTTAGAAAGGAGAAACTTATAGTTGGAGAATGAAATAGTGGTTCTAAATAACACTAACAAGTCTACTTCAGAAATTGAAGACAAGGGAAACTAGACATAGGGCCAAGTATCTGAGATTAAAGGTACATCAGGCCAGGTTATGGCAGTTGATGAAGAAGATTTGGAGTCTACCAAGGAAATTGAGATCATAACTTTAAAGAACTTTCTAGCTCACAAGGTAAATGCATTGAAGCTAGTCTCTTAGAATGTACACAACAATTATCTTGTCTTGCAAGGGGCTAAATACAAATGCTCTAAGACAATTGCTCTATTATCTCCATTTTTAAATTCATGGGGTCCTTACACCCAATTTTTGATAATCTTGTACTTCTATTGGCAAAAAATAAAGATTTTCCAAAGATAATGATTATAAATACTAGGAAGATGATAAATAAAATAAACAATTTGAATGGTTTCTTTGCTCAAATGTTGTAGCTAATTCAGAACAAAATGAAAGTAATTTCCATAGGAACACCTTGTTTTGTGCCCACCATTTTGGACAATAATGGAGGAGCTAAGGATTAGATGGAATGGTCATCTTATTTTGAAAACATTCTGAATCATCCCAAGTTTCTAGAATATTTCAATGATGAAGCAAGTATGGTTGTAGTATATGATTTATTGGATATGCTATACAAGCTAGAGGCTGAAATGTCAAAAAATAATCGTAGAGGTTAAGGCCATAACATATGAAAAATGGGGCAAACACCTTGAAGTCTTAAATGTAGTTAGAGATGCCACCTAGCCTGATGTGGATACAAATATAGCCATTTGGGAGGCCATAGAAAATATTAAAGATTTATAATCCAAAGAAAGTGACTATGTGGTATGAAGATTTAGTTAAAGGCAGAAGAGAGAAAAAGGTAAAGAAAGAAAAAGGAAAGTAAAAGGTAGTTGGAAACAAATAGAAATATGCTCAAGATTCCCGTAGAAAGCATCACCTATCAATTTTGCAACTGCATACTAAATTTTGATCAAGTACAAAGAATGTTCGTAATATAACAGTATAGAAATATCTTTGTCTTTTCTTTCCAATAGAAACATCTTGATGAATCCATTTGCACAATTTTCAAGGTTCATTCCATTTCCAAAAAATTACTTTTCAAACATTGTTTCTAGTCAATAATTTTGAGAAAGCCACTTTGACTGATCGCTATTTGTGCCCTATTATTCATCATGAACCCAAATTATAGATCCATAATTTCCTCATGATAGTGAACCAACGCCCCAATTTTTGTCTTCCCAAGTGTCCATTTGCCTAGTTTTATGAAGCTGATTCTGAACCCAATTTTGTTTTTTCTGACGTGTTTTCTTGTAGGTAATTCTGAGAAGTCAACTTTGATGGCAGAAATCTTTTGTCTATGAATTCATACTGAGATGAGATATGACAAGGTGAAAGTATGTAGAACAAAGAATCAGCGTGCCAAATTTTAGAGCCTGGTCAGTTGTTTGGGTTAGTTTTTAAAGGCATTCAATAAACCTCCTGGCATGAAATTTGACTAGTTGCAGAAAGTGATAAAATGAGTTTTGACTGAGGGTTCAATGATTGAACTTGATTTTAAATCAGTTCAAGATGATCAACAAATCAGTTTTCCAGTTTAGTTGTCCAGAAATGAATTTTTTTTTTGTCAGACCCACTTTGGGATCTAATTGACTACTCCAAAAGATCCATTGTCTCATTTCAATTGATAATACAAATAAAATTCCTTATGATCAGCCAACTTTAAGGCAGATTGCACATCTTGCAAAACTTGAGCATTATGAAGAGTTGAAGACTCAACATAAAGCTACTAAGGCACATCAAATGGAACCACCTAGCTTGGATAGCAGTGTTGGTTGCCACCTTTGTATACTTTTGTCTTTATGTGGAGAAATTAGATCTTTATTCATTGTCTCTTGATGTCAATCAACGTCTTGAAGAAATCAAATTTATTTTTATCGTCTTTATGTGCCAACTATGAGCTAATCATTTGTCAATATTTCCAAACAAGAAGCTTCTACCAACTTTAGCCTACTCTTTGCTAACTAAGGCATCAAAGCCACACAAAAGAGGAAGTAGGACAGCCATAAAAGACACTCAAGGCACATGAAGTAGCTAGCAATTAGAAGCAAGCATGCAGCTTAAATAATAGAAGATTCAATGTAGTCAAACAAAGAGATGAAATCACAAACAAAAGCTCCCATGGCTTGAAGGGAAAAAGGCCTCCATATTGCAACACGTGAAAATAGAGCATGCAATCAAAGAAAACTAGTGGCAGTCAAAGAAAAGAACAGAAACATTGTCCAACAACAAAGAGAACAACTAGTTAATGGAAATCACTATGTGTTTTTAAGACCTCCATGCATCCAAGTAGGGATGTCAATAGATCATGCATGGTTAAGAAATATTGGCATGCATATTGAAGTCAAGAAAGTTGCAGTCCAAATGAATGAAGCAATGGAAAACTTAGAAGACTCTAGGAAGTGTACCAGGGCATCAAACAAAATAGAGCTCACGCAACCAAATAAGGGCAGTCCAAATAAGAAGCCGCAATCAGTGAAATGTTCTCACACACTTTAAAAGGAAGAATTCATCCTAATCAATTAGGGATACTAGTATAAAGAAGTTTGAATAGCAGGCACTCCATGTCGTGAGCAAGAGCAGAATAGGGTTTAAATTAGTTTATCCCACATTGGCTGTGGGTGACATATTTAGGTGTTTAAATAAAGAACACAATTTTTGTGTTGTAATAAGATAGTGACTTATTGAACCCAGCACATGTGGAAGGAGCCCACCTTTCATGGCCGTAGGGTCCAAAGTCAAATATATTTTGACCCACAAAATGCTTGGCTTAAGCGTATGATCAGAAAGAGATTTGAAAGGCTTCACAATCTCACGCCCAATGTAAGTTTGAAAGGCACATTTCTAAAGCTTCCCGATGTTACGGGAAAGTCTTCAATGAATGCTCAGGAAGCAATTTTCAACCTTCTTCCATCTTATGACTATGAAAGGTTTCTTGTAGGAGTAGGAGGAAAATTTTGAAGTTCTTCGATGCTACATTCAAGGTCGTAAGAGCATAAAGGGTAGTGTTCAGTGGGAGAATGTGAAGCAAATGTCAAAAGTCTTTGCTCTTATGAAAATGGAGTGAGAATGAGAGTGTTAATCAAACATTAAAGGGGTCTAATGTTATGCCTGATAGGTATGAGCATAAAGGAAACTCATGCCCATGTGGATGCAAGAGAATTTTTCAAAGTTCCCAATGTTACGTCTCATTGAAACCATAGAAGTGAAAATGGAGATGAGAAAGGTTCCCGATGCTATGAGAGAAATAAAATATTCATGGTGCATATGAACGTAAAAATAAATTCAAAGGTCTCCAAGGCTACGGAGAGGGAATTAAGGAAATTAATTAATATTAAAATATTAATTAATTAAAAATATTTCAGAAGGAGGTTAGTGCAAATCAGGAACTAACATATGGCAAGATGAGTAGAGAATAAAGAATAAATAAAGATAAAATCAAATTCAGACTTCAACGCATAATTTGTTCAAATGAAGAATGTGAATACATTTAAAAATTTTATATAGCTTTGACTATATAATTTTTAAATTTTTGAATTTTAATGATTTGATGCAATCCTAGAGCCTGAAATTCAAATGGCCATAATAGGGGCATTTTTTGTCTGAATTCAACACTTCAATATACCGTTGGAACTGAGAGAAGCTGAATTTTCTTTTTTTGGGATTAATTTTTGCACAATAATTCACTGATTTAGTCTATAAGAAGTTTTGTAATTTTTAGGGCATACTCAATGGAATGAGAAAAATTCAGCATGAAGCATCAGGATTAGATAAAAGGCAGATATGAAGGCTTGGTGAAGTCTGGATGTGAAGAAAATCAATTCAAAATGGTTTTCTTGGCTTTTAGAAGTCATTTTTAATTTATTCTTATTTTTACCATGGGTAAAGATCAAGCATGAAATCATTTACTTGTTAAATCAGATATTTGAGATATTTTGTGCTTGTAGAGGCCTCACGATGAAGATTTGATTCACTAGTTGAGGGGAGAGATTAGAAAGTTGTTTTAACTTATTGAGAAGGTTTTCCAAGTGGACAAATGTCATGTTCAGATCAGATCCGAGAATGAACTCTTCTCCTATATCTTCTTTTCTTTTCCTCATTGTAAGGATTCTAATTTTTGTCGCTGAGAAACCAGTTGGTTCCAGTCTTTGGAGAAAAACTAGTCACTACTGACATACCAGGTTTTGGATCCAATTTTGATGTGTTCTCATACTGTGATACCACATTTTTTTAGCAGAATTCTCTTGTATGAACAACATTAGGACTGTTAAAATAGATAGTTTAGATCTATTAGGTATTTCTATGTCTTAATGTTCATGCATATGACTATATAATTTCAAGGAAATTAATACAAAGAGCAACAGATTCATTAGTTTCATTCTGATTCTTGTCTCCTTTTATCAGTGATCTTTAATATTTTATGATCTTCTAACAAAGATCTTAGGTTGTAATTGCAGTCCCTTAAGGCTGTATGTTATTTCATTGTTGCTTATGACTCAAGAAGTTATGTAAATGCTTTAGGGAATTAACATGGTTGCAAGTTTACTGATGGGGATATCATGTAAGAATGAGGTTCAAATTGAGCATAGATTTCTATTTACAAGGTAAATAGATAGATCATATATCTAAATATATGAATAAGTATTTGATTATCCACATGTATGCACTTGATTCATAGATTTTCCCAATGGATTAGGCACTGATCAGTTACATGATCATTAAATTCTTACTGCTGCATATTTGAGGGTTTGTTGAATTCAACATTATTAATTAAATGTTCTTTCCCTTTCATGTTGAAGGACCTAAATTTTTAACCCTCACTCTACTTATGAGTTTCATAGCTTTTCATTTAGCTACTGTAGATCTATGTCATTTCATGAGTCATTAGGAGAAATAAGGGTAAAATTTTCTTAATAGATTCAGGGATATGTTTTTGCACTAGTACGGTATCATTTGAATCTGGGGTCTACCCACCTAGGTTTAGTAGAGCTTGAAGTAGAAGAAGGTTTATGCCTTATAGTTGGCCTATTGTTAGAAATAGCATGTTAAAAATGGGAGTCAGCTACCCCTATATATGTTTATTTCTCAGTGGAATAATTGAAAACCCTCCAGCATTTTCAAACACCAACAAAATGGTGACTCTAATGCGGAATGTATTGAATCATATTTAAGATAAACCTTGAGAATTTGAAAAGAAGAGATTCAATGCAATAGGAGAAGTGTATTAAAAAGTTTTAGTAGTAAGTTCTCTAATGTTCTTTCCAATTTTCTTGCTCCAAATCATGCACCGCAATGAAGTTTTATCCATTTGCGGTACCAGCTTTGAGGTTGAATGCAAATTGTGTTGTTCTTAAGTTTCATTTTCAATCAATTCAATCGGATCTTGTTTTCAAAGTGTTGTAATTTCAGAGTCAGAATTGTTGAAAAAAGGTTTCTCACTTTATAGTGTTTAAAAGTTTTGGAAAATTCTACAAAGTAAAATTTCAATTCAAATCTGTCATGTATGATTTCTATTTAAAATATTTCTCACAATTGTGAGTGGTGACTCTCTAAAGGATCTCTGTACTAGTGTAGATCGATTATGTTTAAATGTTTTCAAAGAGTTTTCAGCTTGGTAATGCAGATCTAAAAGTTAAGTATTAGACAAGAAGAGAGATATATAAGTTTCTAATCGAGAAGTTTAGAAGTGTTGTTTGATTTGTTGCCATAAGAATTTTTAATGGTAAATGTGAATCACTATTATGATTTCATTTAATTCTCCTCAAGGAGATAGTGACTTTACAAAGGATATGATCAATGGTGTGAGGAATTGAGATCAACACTAGGCCAACCAGCAGATCAATGTTTTCAGTAGTAACATTTGAGGTATTTTACAATTTCATGTGATTTTTTTTCCATGAAAGTAAGCTTTACATATGTGATCTCCGTCAAGTGAGTTTCAGCACTAAGAAGAGGAGAATAGTTTGAAAAGTTTCATACACTTCACTGATTAAGTTTCAGCCTGTTGTTTTAAAGTTGTGAAGTGTATTTGAAGTGTTAATTTGGTAGAGGGTTGTGAAGATCTCCTACAAGTTATAAATCAAAATTTATTATGGGTGAACGAGTTTCATATTTTGGAAAGAATGTCAAGTTTTATTTCACCTAGTATGTAGCTGGTCAATAAAATTTCTAGATCCATTTCTACCAAGAGATATATGCCATTAAGTTTCAATGGTATTCATGTTTTCTTGAATGTCATTCCTAATGATGTCCAAAATAATTTGCCTAAGTTTAGTGGGAACCATACTGCTTCAACTAGTCATCATATTCAGATATTTAGTGATTTGATGGGTGACTATGAAACTACTCATGAGGATGTGCACATGAAGTTATTTGTTCAAAACTTGGAAGGTGATGCTAGAGACTAGTTTTCTTTTCTACCAGCGTGTTCTATTTCATCTTGGAGTCAGTTGCATTCAGCCTTCATGGAGCAATTTGGAGAGTGGGTAGGCATATCTAATTCTTATGATAAGTTCTTGAAGATTCACATTGAGTGTGATGAACTTGTTCCTCAATTTAATATCAAATTTACAAAGGTTCTTAATGAAATCCCTAAGAATTACAAACTCGCTGATCAAATGTGTTTAACAGTTTACTTCGATGCATTTGACAAGAAAATGAACTATCTACTAAGGGATAAACCAAAGAAATTATACTAGGCTTTTATGACTACTAGATAAATTGAGAATAATTTGAAGTATGGATTGACTAGAGGTCATTTTTCCTTGAATAATTGTAGGTATAATGTGTTTCAAAGAAAGGATAAACATAGTGTTGATGTTTTAGCGTCAAATCATAACGTCAACACCCCTACTATAATGTATGATCAGATTGAAAATTCAAATCAAAATATGTGTGTAGAGAAGAGTGAGCTTATTGCAAATAGAGACACATATGTTCGTGATGCTACAGCAGTAGGATATATCTCAGACTTTGATAGGGTTCAGCATTATCTTGATTTTACGAATCAAGGTTTAGTTATAGCAATAAGTTCTTCTCATGATAAATATGTATGATGATGTAAGTAACGTTTCAAAATTTGAAGTTGCTAAACCCAGATCTCAATTTTGTGCAAGTGAAAAAGTTGAAAGTTACCTCTCTGATCATGAACTTAATGTTGTTGATCTGACATGTAATGGAGAGATAACACAAGAGGAAGAGTGTGAGTCACATTCATCTTAGTCATAGTTAGAAGAACAAAGTGCATATATTTCTAATGCTTCAGTAGTAGATGATAATATAGATTAGTCAGATACAAAAGAAATTATTTATCTTATTCATAGATTACATCATGTTGAAAGTATTATTAAATCTGAATTGGAAAGATATGCATCTCAATGTGAGTATGAGGAGGTTGAAAGTCATCTTTCAAGTGATAATAAAGTTGCTAATCCATTGTATTATGAAGAGGCATCATATGCAGACAATGACGAGACTTGTTACTCAAGTCAAGAAGAGGATCATGCTAGTATGTGTTTGTCTTCATCTGAGTCAAATGCAAATTGGGAAGAAGAAAGCAATGATGGAAGTGAATACTCTTTTTTCAGTATAGGTATAAGTTCTATTTCTAAATTTGAAAGTGAAGTTCTAGTTCAAAATTATGTAAATCAACTAGATGTTGAAAGTTTTGAAGAGTTGTCTACACAATACGAGGATAAAGAAATTGTTTATAAGGATGGATTAGCTAATTGTGTAGATAAGTGTCATGAGGATGCATATAGTGATGATAAGTATATGAGTGATCCCAATATTAATGCATTAACACCTATTGGTAAGATATATGATGATTTCCTTGCAAGACATTTGAATCACCTACATGAAGACAATGAAAGTAACCTTGATTTATAGTCCACATGCTTTGTTGATGAAGTAGAAAGTGAGTCTACTTGTCATTTTGATTTTTCTTCACATGTTGAATGTCTCCATAAAGATGAAATGGGTCACAGTTTTAGAGTATACACTAACACTTTATATAATGAAGATCCTGATGATGATCAGCCCATTTTATGTCAAAATGTTCAAAGAGGATCACTACATGGAGTTATCAACCCATTATTTGAAGAAGACATGGAAGTTTTAGATTTAGTTGAAAATGAGTTTGATGATGATACCTTGTCTTAGTGCTATAACAGATCAGAATGTTCTTCTTCCGAGTTTCATAGTGAAACTAATGATTGTGTTGCATTTGATGAGGTAGGTGACAAGATGTTTGATGAAGTTGTTTTTGAAAATCAGTATGCACCTTGCAATGAGTTTTATGATGAACTCTCTAATGTGAAGACTAATCTATTTTTTGATTGTGAAGAACCATTTGAAGATTGTGGATTAGCTTTAGATTCTAACGTTGATGACATGTGTGAGTACAAGTCAGAGTTTTCATTTAAGTATCATCTGCTCATACATAAGGATTCACATTTTGAAGGAATGAGTGATCCTTTTCTCCATGTTGAATATGATGCATTCATATTCAAAGTTGATAGCATGCACGATTTATTAAATGAAGAGGATTTTCAATTTCAGTCTGATATGTTTGTGCATGTTGATCAGTATTTTTATACTGAGCAAATGATTGAGAATGAAGTGAGTTTTTATATGCATTATGGAAGTAAGAATGAAGATTCAATTTTACTAAGTGTTGAGTTTCAAGATGCTGATTTAATTGGTGAAACTGATAGGAGAAGTATTTTTAGTTTACCTCATGCATGTTCAGATGAAAATTAGGTATACGACAAAGGTAAACAATTTTGCTAAAGTTTGGTGGCCCGGGGTCATCATGTGTAAATAGTAGTTGTGTAGATTTCTTGCTTTCAATAAAGCTATTCAAGAGAGATGTTTTTGAAGTTATGGGAATGGTCTACTTCTTCTAGAGATATGAAATCTTGTCATGTCTGCAAGGGACATGCATCCCCAGATAGAGCCACTGTTGGCGCTCAAAATTGTAGCCCAAGTTTTGAGCACCATTGAAGAAATTGAGGCTTATAAATGTTTTTTGATGCCTAAATACCCGACTGTGCCTTTGAGCCCCGTGAGGTGTTTAATGTTTCTAACACCTTCTATTTAGTGTGTCTACCTATTCCATAAAGCTAAACTGTCATTTCGAGTCATTTCGTGAAGTCCTATTTTGAGCAAATCTCAATTCTACATTCTTACCCCAAGTGTCAAATAACGATAGGAGACTAAGTTTGCCATTGAATATCTTGCGCTCAGAAATGTTTCATGACCTGCCACTTTGGGAGTTTCTATTGTCCATATCCAAGAACTTATGTTTTAGATTTTGAGTCATTTCAAGTCCGTTTGACTAGGTTTTGAATCCCTCAAAGTCGTTCGTTCAAATTTGTCATGCTGATGCACATTGCACATAATTCTAGGAAGCCCTATTTGACAAGTTATAACTTTTGACCAATTGACCAAAATGCTAAAATTCATTTTGTGTTGCATTTTAGAGGTTAGAAAATTGTTATGTTTCAAGTTTTAGCTTATGAAAAATTTGTTTGATCAGTTTTCAAATGCGATTCCAAACACAATTTTTATCTTTTTACTAGTGTTAGCATTTGCAGATTTGTCAGGACCCCTGTTCAGGATGTCATAACTTGAGATCCATGATTGGTAAGATCAAATGGATTGTACCACTATGTTGTCCTCTAAAAACTCTTTAAGTGTGCCAGTTTTCACATCTTGACAAATCCATTTGCACACTTTTCCAGGTTCATTCCATTTGCAAAAATTGCTTTTCAGACATTGTTTCCAGTCAATAATTCTGAGTAGCCCACTTTGACTGATCACCATTTTTTCCTTATTATTCATCATGAGCCCAAATTATAGATCCATATTGTCCTCATGACAGTGAACCAATGCCCCAGTTTTCGTCTTCCCAAGTGTCCATTTGCCTAGTTTTCTGAAGCCGATTCTGCACCCAATTTAGTGTTTTCTAACGTGTTTTCTTGCAGGTAATTTTGAGAAGGAAACTTTGATAGAAGAAATCTTTTGACTGGGAATTCTTCATGAGACAATATATGACAGGGTGAAAGTATGTAGAACAGAGAATCAATGTGCCAGATTTCAAAGCTTGGTTAGTTGTTTGGGTCAATTTTTAAAGGCAGTCAATAGACCTCCTGGCATGAAATTTGACTAATTGAAAAAAGTGATAAAATGAGTTTTGATTGAGGGTTCAGTGATCGAACTTGATTTTAAATCAGTTCAAGATGATCAACAGATCAGTTTGCTAGTTTAGTTGTCCAAAAATTTAAAAAAAAATTAATCGGACCCACTTTGGGGTCTGACTGACTGCTCTAGAAGATCCATTGTCTCATTTCAATTGATGATACAAATAATATTCCTTATAATCAACCAACTTTAAGGTGGATTGTACATCTTGCAAGACCTGAGCATTGTGAAGAGTTCAAGACTCAACATAAAGCTGCTAAGGCCCATCAAATGGAGGCACCTGGCCTAGATAGCAGTGATGGCTGCCACCTATGTATACTTTTGTCTTTATGTGGAGAAATTAGATCTTTTCTCACTGCCTCTTGATGTCAATCAACATCTTGAAGAAATTAGATTTATTTTTATTGTCACTATGTGCCAACTATGAGCTAATCATTTGTCAATTTTTGCAAACTAGAAGCTTCTAGCAACTTTAGCTGACTCTCTGCTAATTAAGGCATCAAAGCCACACAAAAGAGGAAGCAGGGAAGCCATAAAAAACACTCAAGGCACATCAAGCAAATAGAATTCAGAAGCAAGCATGTAGCTTGAACAATAGAGGATTCAACACAATCAAATGATGAGATGAAATCACAAACAAAAGCTCCCACAACTTGAAGGGAAAAAGGCCTCCACATTGCAACACATGAAAATAGAGGACACAATCAAAGAAAACTAGTGGCAGTCAAAGAAAAGAATAGAAACATTGTCCAATAACAAAGAGAACAACTAGTTAACGGAGATCATGCCATGTTTTTAAGACCTGCATGCATCGAAGTAGGGATGCCAGTAGATCATGCATGGTTAAGAAAGATTGACATGCATATTGAAGTCAAGAAAGCCACAGTCCAAATGAATGAAGCAGCTACAAGCTTAGAAGACTCTAGGCAGCATGTCAAGGCATCAGACAAAATAGAGCTCACACAACCAAATAAGGGTAGTCTAAATAAGAAGCCGCAGTCGATGAAAAGTTTCACATGCTTTAAAAGGAAGCATTCACACTGATCAAGCAGGGATGCTAGTATAAAGAAGTTTGAATAGTAGGTGCTCCATGTCATGAGTAAGAGTAGAATAGGGGTTAAATTAGTTTATCCCACATTGGCTATGGGTGACATATTTAGGTGTTTAAATAGAACACAATGTTTTTGTTGTAATAAGACAACGACTTATTGAAGCTAGTGCATGTGGAAGGGGCCCACCTGTCATGGCTGTGGGGTCTAAAGTCAAATATATTTTAACCCACAAAATGCTCAGATTAAGCGTATGATCGAAAAGATATTTGAAAGGCTTCATGAACTCACACCCAACATAAGTTTAGGAGGCACATCTCTAAGGCTTCCCAATGTTATGAGAAAGTTTTCAATAGATGCTCGGGAAGAAATTTTCAACCTTCTCTGATGTTACGACTATGAACAGTTTCTTGTAGGAGCGAGAGGAAAATTTTGAAGTTCTTTGGTGCTATCTTCAAGGTCATAAGAGCATAAAGGGTAGTGTTCAGAGTGATAACATGAGGTAAATCTCAAAAGTCTTCACTCTTACAAAAATTGAGTGAGCATGAGAGCGTGAATCAAAGTTTAAAGGGGCCATGTGGACATAAGAGAAACTAGAGGCCATGTGGACATAAGAGAAATTTTCAAAGTTCCCAATGTTATGTGTCATTGAAACTATAGAAGTGGAAATGGAGATGAGAAAGGGTCCCAATGCTACGAGAGAAATGAAATATTCATGGTACGTATGAACGTAAAGATAAATTCAAAGGCCTCCTATGCTATGGGGAGGGAATTAAGGTAAATTAATTAATTAAAAATATTTCAAAAGGAGGTTAGGGCGAATTCAGAATAGACATGTGGCAAGATGAGTAGAGAATAAAGAATAAATAAAGACAAAATCAAATTCAAACTTCAACGAATAATTTTTTTTAATGAAGAATGTGAATACATTTAAAAAGTTTATATAGTTTTGATTGTATAATTTTTAAATTTTTGAATTTTAATGATCTAATGCAATCCAAGAGCCTAAAATTCAAATGGCCATAATAGGGGCATTTTTTGTCAAAATTAGGCACTTTAATTTATCATTGGAACCGAGAGAAGCTGAATTTTCTATTTTTGGGATCAATTTTTGCATAGCAATTCATCAGTTCAATCTGTAAGCAGTTTTGTAATTTTTAGGGCATTCTTAGTGGAATGAGCAGAATTCAGCATAAAGCATCAGGATCAAATAAAAGGTAGATATGAAGGCTTGGTGAAGTCTGGATGTGAAGAAAATTGATTATAAATGGTTTTCTTGGCTTTTAGAAGTCATTTTTAACTGATTCTCATTTTTACCATGGGTAAAGATTAGGCATGAAATCAGTTACTTGTTAAATCAGATATTTGAGATATCCTATGCTTGTAGAGGCCTCATGATGAAGATTTAATTCACCAGTTGAGGGGAGAGATTAGAGAGTTGTTTTAACCTATTGAGAAGGTTTTCCAAGTGGACAGATGTCATGTTCAAATCAGATCCAAGAATAAACTCTTCTCCTATATCTTCTTTTCTTTTTTTCATTATAAGGGTTCCAATTTTTTTCACTGAGAAACTGGTTGGTTCCAATCTTTGGAGAAAAACTAGTCACTGCTGAGATACCAAGTTTTGGATCCAATTTTGATGTGTTCCATACGCAGAATTCTCTTGTATGAACAGCATTAGGAATGTTAAAATAGATAGTTCAGATCTATTAGGTATTTCTATGTTTTCATTTTCATGCACATGACTGTATAATTTCAAGGAAATTAAGACAAAAAGCAACAAATTCGTTAGTTTTATTTTGATTCTTGTCTCCTCTTATCAGTGATCTTCAATGTTTTATGATCTTTGAACAAAGATCTTAGGTTGTACTTGCAGTCCCTCAAGGTTGTATGTTATTTTATTATTGCTTATGACTCAACAAGTTACGTAAATGCTTCGGGGAATTAACAGGGTTGCACATTTACTAATGATGATATCATGTAAGAATGATGTTCAGATTGAGCATAGATGTCTATTTACAAGGTAAATAGATAGATCATATATATGAATATATGAATAAGTATCAGATTATCCACATGTATGCACTTGATTCATAGATATGTCAGTTTCTCAGTGGGATAATTGAAAACCCTCCAATGTTTTCAAACACCAACAATATTAATGGGTTCAAGTGGAATATCCAAGAAGAACTTTAGTTGTGGAGTCCTGAAACAGTGCAGAATTTTTTATTAGAAACAATAGTTACTAATCTAACTAGGGGGGTGAATCAGTTATATGAAAATTAAAACATTTATCCAGTTAAATAATCTTGACTAATCAACCAATATAAACAACAACCATAAAGAGATGCTCATACATAATTACACTAGATATGTTGACTAGGGAAACCCTTGATTAGAGGAAAACCCCAATGGGAATGATGCCCACAAAATGATGTACTAATATGAATATTCCTTGTTAGAGGACGGACCTTGTTAGGATTCTATTACAACATTAAGTACAAGAGTTCCTATTAGGAGGCTTTAAATCCCTATTAGGAGATTCCAACCCTGTTAGGAGTTGTGCAAACCCTATTAGGAGTTTTGGAAGGTAGTTGTACCCACTATCCAAATAACTTCAAGTTTATATCAATGAACCCACTATCCAATTGACCTCGATACTATTCCTTTTAGAATAACAGATGTGTAATAGACTTTTACTTCTTCCTATGTCTAGTATGTTAGACTCCTTCTCCTTTAGATCATGCAATTACATCTAGAGCTCTATGATCAGTAACAGTAACCGTTAAAGTCACTTACATGTATTAGTAAGTTACTCTACTCTGCTACTTAGTAATTCAAAATTATTCTCTTCTTTTTACTAATAAAACATGGAAAACATCTTTTCTTTATACCACACTCAATAATAAATCATTGAGTGAGCTCACACTTGATTATCATACATTAATTAAATGAAATACATATTTAACTAATGATGTTGACTCACAGTTATACACAAACTTTCACACATGTGACTTCTATACATGCACACTCTCTAACATCATCAATAGTTAGTATACTATCTCCATTTGACTATGCAACCCTTTACCATAATTGTAATGAACTGCAGCAATCATACAATAGGAATTTCTTTCCTAATACTTTGTTTCCATTCGGTTCTCTATAGATAAACCATATCTTTTGTACACTATCGATTTAGGTTCTACACACTTACCCTTGTAATAAATAGATAATGTAGTATGTACTAGTGACATAGGGAAGGGGTGAATAACTAGGGCCAAAGGCTCACTAAGCTATCCAAACTACCCTAAAAAGAGTTATCACAATGGAAGCAAGAATAAAGAATAACAACCAAAGGAGGAGGAAGAGTGAAATACTTTTATTGATTTATCAAAATATCTTCATACATGCCTAGCTATAAGGCCTTTTGAGTTAAGGCCAAATACTAATACATTCACATTCAAAGATCCAATAACAAATTCACACTTTCCAGTTCTTCTTTCCAAAATTCAAAAAAACTACTCTAACTCTAAGCCTTAACACTATATATGCTTGCCAAAATGGCTTACAGATCACTCTAGAACATTACATAAGAGGAAGCCCAACCCAAAAATAGTTTGGACACATCCCAAGAAAAGTTCTTAACATAAATGTTGTGATCAAAATAAATCTCACAAGCCAACTTGCAGAAATCACATCCAAATATTGACGCTCAGCATAAGTAGGAAAAATTGGCACACGAAGGGTCACTCAGCATACACTAGGTAACTTGGCACATGAAGAGTCACTTGGCATACACTAGGTAACTTGGCACATGAAGGAACACTCAGAAAACACTAGATTGATATAGTAACTTGGCACCAAGTGCTACAGTAACTTGGCTCCAACTGAGTGCTACAGTAACTTGGCACCAACTAAGTGCTACAGTAACTTGACACCAATTAAGTGCTATAGTAACTTGGCTCCAACTAAGTGCTACAGTAACTTGGCACCAAGTGCTATAGTAACTTGACACCAACTAAGTGCTACAGTAATTGGGCACCAACTAAGTGCTATAGTAACTTAGCACCAATTAAGTGCAACAAAAAAATGGCACCAACTGAGTGTTATAGTAACTCAGCACCAACTAAGTGCTACATTAACTCAACACCAATTGAGTGCTACAGAAACTCAATACCAACTGAGTGCTATAGTAACTTGACACCAACTAAGTGCTATAGTAACTCGACACCAACTTGTAGAATGAAAAAAATGAGTAGGATAATAAGGCAACCTAGGATGCTCCTGCATCAGACAAGTGGTGTTAAAAGAAATGATTCTTTTGAATCATTGATATGTCACAATTTGAGTTCAATCTGACTTAGATTGAAAAATCAATAAAGCATCTTCAATAGGCCTATTCTTCCACTTCACCAAATATTCATAGTAATATTTTCCTCTTGTGCTCTTGCCAACTCTTTGATCTAATATCTATTCAATTTCTTCAACCTACTTCTTAGGATAATCTTCTGATACAACAACTTCATCATTTGAATCATGATACTTATACAAATTAGTAATATTGAATATATGAGATATATCCATCTCATCAAATAACTCAACTTCATAAACATTACACTATCAAACTTCTTCAAGATCTTACAAGGTCCAAATTTCTTCATCTTCAACTTATTGTATGTTTCAACTAGGAATCTTCCTTTCTTGAGATGAACCATCCCCTCATCACCAACTTGAAAATCATAGTGTCTCCTAGACTAATCAGAATTCTCTTTATACTTCTGATTACTTTGTTCTAACCTCAACTTCACTTCCTTATATAATGACTTTAAAATCAGCAAGTTCTTCTCTTGTAGCACTTCTTTTTTGTTCACCAACAACATCTCTCAAATTTGATACTCCTCTAGGCTTCACTCTAGTAACAATCTCAAAAGATGTCTTCCCTGTACTCCTATTCATAGAATTATTATATGCAAATTAAGCTTGTGCCAATACCATTTCCCAATTACTTGGCTTATTTCCAACTATACATCTTCGTAAATTACCTAGATTCTATTCACAACCTCTTCTTGTCCATCTATTTGTGGATGGAATGTAGAACTAAACTTTAATTTAGTACCCATCTTCTTCCACAAAGTCTTCCAAAAATAACCAATAAACTTATTGTCTCTGTCAAAAATAATGCTTCTTGGTAATCCATGCAACCTCACAATCTCTTTAAAAAAAAGTTTAGCAACATGCTCAACATTTAATGTCTTCTTACATGGTATGAAATGAGCCATCTTAGAAAATCTATCCACTACAACAAATATGGAATCATACCCCTTCACTATCTTAGGTAATCCAAGAAATAAATCCATACTAAAGTCACTCTAAGGTTTCTCAGGAATAGTAATAAGTGTATACAAACTAGTATTTTAACTCATTCTTTTGCAACTTGACAAACTCCACAGCTCTTTATAATTTTCTGAACATCCTTATACATTTGTGGCCAATAATATTTCTCTTTTTGCAAACTCAATGTCTTATCAATTCCAAAATTTCTAGCTAATCCACCACTATGTTTTTCCTTAATTAGATTCATCCTCATAGAACTTCTAAGAATACACAACTGAATGCCTTTAAACAATATACCTTCTTGAATGAAATACTCATCATACTTACATATGTGATCTTTTAGATTTGGTGCTCTGCACTCTCTCCATGCCTCTGAAAAATTAAGATCAGCATCATACAACTCTTTCATTTCATCAAAACCAAGAACCTCAACCTTCATTTCAGTCAACAAAGAACATCTTCTACTCAATGCATCAGTAACTCTATTAGTAACTCCACTCTTATGCTTAATATCAAATATGAAACTATGCAATTAATCAACTCACTTCATATGTCTCTGATTAAATTTATGTTGACTTCCCAAGTATTGTAAGGCTTTATGATTAGTATACAAGAAACTCTCCTTAGGAATCAAATAATGTCTCCACTTATTCAATGCTTGAACAATAGCATAAAACTCTTGATCATACAAAAAATACTTCTTTTCGACATCATTCAACTTTTCACTAAAGAAAGAAATAGGTTTACCTTCTTGACTTAATACAACTCCTATTTCATTACCACTTGCATCACATTCAACTTCAAATACTTTGTTGAAATCAGGCAAAGCCAATATAGGTAATTCAAACAACCTTTTGTTTCAAAGTCTCAAAACTCTTATCAGCTCCATGTGTCCACTTGAATTACTTTTTATCTCCCTTCATTGTTTCAGTCATAGCATTACAAATAGCACTCAAATTCCTTATAAACTTTTATAAAAACTAGCCAAACTAAGAAATGATCTTTCCTCACCCACATTCTCAGGTGTAGGCCATTCTAAAATTTCTTTAACCTTCTTAGGATCCATCTTCAATCCATCAGCTAAAATCAAAAATCCTAAATACACAATCTCCTCTTCCATAAAATAATACTTTTTCAAATTATGTAGCAACTTTTTCTCTTTCTACCTCTGCAATACTTGTCTAATATGCTCAAGATGTTATTCCTTAGTCAACCGCCTCACAATAGGTGTTCCATAGTCATGCGCTAGGCCTGGCTTAAAATAATCTATTCAAGCTAAGGACTACTTTTCTCCTATCATGAGGTGCATTTAGATTATCAACCCAAGGACGTATACTTGAAATGGTCGGCACAGTATGTGCACTAGGTACCTTGATGAGTCATTATGTTTGTGCTACAGGAAAGTAAAAATGCAAAGGAAGGAAACTACACTACTGCTGTGGAAAGAAAACTACTAAATCTATGAATGTTGAAAACACAATGACAAGATAACAGAGATTCCATTTTGACTCATCCATTAGATTGTTCTCATAGATGCTGTAGGAACGTTCATGAAGTGTGATGCTACAGGAAGGAATTAACTAGCTACGTCTTAATTAAAATACTGCTAATGCTTAGTAAAATGAATCTATTCTATCCTAATCTAATCCACCTTCCAAGTGGACCCCCTTGGTTGGCTTCTTTAATCTACCAATGTAGGATAGAAACTAAAGAGAACTAATTCATTTCATTAATCAGTCATTACATAATTCAGGATTGTAAAACACAACTGCAACAAACTGTGAATCAGTGTTCCCTCTTACTCGATAAAACTTATCAAAACCAAAAACTAAAAACTTCACACATAGGAGTTGATCCTGACATATATAGGGAATCTACTCTTTATTACATAACAAAAAAGTAACTATCCTAAGTTAAGTCTGAAGGAGAGGATATAGGAGAACAACTGAAAGTGGAAAGGAAGGATAACGGAATTGAGGAGGGACCAATGAAGTGATGGCATCCGCTTGTTACAACACAATGAAGAGAAGGTAATGGCTCATAAAAAGTCTTCCTTATTCACTGCCATGTTTCTTGGAGTGGTCATAACTTCCTTTTTGTGGTTGTTCCTTGATGCTCGTTTCTCCTTGAATGCTGTCGGCAACAAACTTCTGGATTCTTCTGCTCATCCTTTAATCCTTATCATCAAGTTAGTTATGATATAAGACCTATTTTCAAATAAACATCCATCAAACTAAATTCAAGCATAAGAATGTACATTTGGATATTTATATGAAATATTGCATATTAGATATAATTTAGGCAAAGGATGACATAGTTTTTCTACCCCATAAATCATCAAAGGTTTATCAAACATAGGCATATAAGTGTTAAAACAAGGATAAATGGAGTATCATAAAGTATCTTAAACATAACAAAATAGAGGCATTTTTTAGAACCATCATCTGCCTCCTGCTAAACTGATGCTTGTCCTCAAGCATTACACTTCTTTGTCAAAGATTTGAGCTCCCTAACTTCTGTCTTTCCCTTTCTACTGCCCTTGAAGGTGTAATAGAATCCTCTGGTCCTTTCCCATAATTCTCGCCGGTGGTCTTCCTGCAACTTATCAAGTTTGTCAACATCAATATCATACAGGGGCCATAAAAGCATTGGAGGTTGCATGGTTTAAGGATGCCATAGCTTTGGCCTTAGTTGCTTTCCCAGTTCTAAATATTTTGGAACTCTATATAGTGCTTCTTCCAAATTAATAGGACTGTGCGGCTCTGATTTCTTGAGAGAATTAGGTAACTGTGCCCATCTACCTCTTACTCTGATCATAGCTCTCTGGAACGCAAAGTAGGGCAAGTTTTCATTATCGGCATATACTTTGGCTCTAGTAGTAAATAACTTCTTTCTAATGTCTAGATTACTCTTCCCATAGGTTAATGTAAACTAGTCTCCAAACATTTCTTCTGGTTGTATACTTTCTGCCCTCAAGGGTAAAGGTTTTGTTCTCTCTTCATCTCTGTAATTAACCAGTTGTCTGTCATAATTTGCCTCATTAGACATCCATGAAATTAAAGTTTTCAAATGCACATCTCCTATATAGAGCAAAGGATTCCACTTAGTTTTTGCAAGAATGACAAAATTATGAATATACAACTCACACAATAGATTTTTCTGCCATGGTGGTAAGGTTTGATACAGCCCATAAAACTCTTGTGCAGTTTTGAATTCTGCATTTACATTTCTGAGGGTTAGCATCAACTGAAAAAAAAGATATTGTTCTTCCCAAAAAAAAGCATATACTCAAGGAGGTAGTCTGCAAGCAAGAGCTTGATCAACTAATTTAAGTGCATGTTCCATGCATTGTTTCTGTCTTTCTAGTTGTTCTTTCAATTCTTCAATCTCCTCATTTCGTGATGTTATGATCTTGCTCATTCTTTTCTTCTCCTCTTTCCATAGTGCTTCAGAAAATAAATTTTATCCATATAATTGGAAAAGGAGTTTTTGCAAGGTGATGGCACTGTTATCCTCTTCATAATCCTTTTTCTTTTTCCATTCCTGCCATAGATGTTCTGCCAAACTATTGATCCATGTTGACTTATAGGGGACTAAGGCAGTATCTGAATCATGAGTTTCAGGAACTACTTCATTCTAATGGCTTGGAACACCTAGTAAGTCCATTAAGGTTTCATTAATTTCTTGCTCACATGCTACAGGAGGACTACCAGAAACTTTTGTCATCTCAGTGTGAAGGGGAGAATGGTCAAAAATTATCTACACAGGAGACTCTGGGGCAGGTGCTTTAGACAATATAAGATTTTTAAAAATCTTCTGTCTCATTCTAGGGCTTCTTCGCAAAGGAGTCCCTTCTTGTACTATTATCTTTTGCCTACTTTTCTATTTCGGTATCACTGTTGCAGGATTAGTTGTTGCAGGAACCTTCTTTGTTGTCTTCTATTGCTTAATTGTAGGACTAGGTTTTTGTTGAGCAACGATTTCTTCTAGTGACTTTCATTTATTTTTAGATTTACTAGTGGTGGGCCTAGGGATCTCTTGTTTAGGTGGAGGCACATTCACTTGAGTGCAAGAAAATTCTGGTTCAATCCCTTGTGCACTTTCTATTTCGGCTCCCTCAATATTTTGCTCTGCAGGCTCACTACTGGAAACTACGTTTTCCTCACCCTGTCGTTCACTAGGGTCAACTTGGGTTTGTAGGGTTTTAAATTTCACAAAGTCATCCCATGTCAAAGG
This sequence comes from Cupressus sempervirens, assembly GCA_028749045.1. Taxonomy (NCBI): domain Eukaryota; kingdom Viridiplantae; phylum Streptophyta; class Pinopsida; order Cupressales; family Cupressaceae; genus Cupressus; species Cupressus sempervirens. The sequence continues at coordinate 569,376,150 of CM053784.1, read as the reverse complement.
GGATACATCCCTAAGAGACCTTTCTATTAACAACTTAATCAAAGCATGGTGAGTCATAGAATTATCTTTCCCTTTTTGAGTCTCTTCTACACTAATACAGAGCATATTATATAGAAAATTTTGAAGATTCACAGCAATATTGTGCCTTATAGAAGTAAGAAAATTAAAATAGTGTGCATGTAAGTGAGAAAATCTGCCTTCACAAGTAAAATACCTGATGACATGCATTTCTAGGTCAGGGTATGGAGGTGACAAAGACAATCTCTTGCACCCCTGCTTTGTAACATCCAATAGAGGGTCATGTGGGGTAGTGAACTGGGCACTTGCTGACCTAGCGTCATGTGAGCTTGGATAATGCTCTCTGATAGGAGGTAACCCTGTTACTTCTGCAATTCATTCTTCTGTTGCAATTACTATCAAACCCCACATAGAAGCTTCACCTTCATCAAATGTCCTAGTGAATTCCACAGCTACTTCTTTATCATATGTTGTTAAATTCAAACAATAACCTAACCACCTGTTGGTCTGACTTTTTGTGTGATAAAAGTCTTTTGTCCAAATTGTAGAAAAGTCATACTTTTTTTTCTAAGTGAAACATAGGGTTTCTAGATAATCCATCCATTGGCTAGCCTTTGAAAAAACCTTATGAAAACCCTATGTTCTTTCTATTTGTAAAGTGTTGGGCACAAAATTTTTGAATCTTCAAATAAGATGAATATTCTGTCACCTTTTATCTTATGTGCCCTCAAGATACCTTTCCTCTCATATTGCCCCAACTGTCTGATCTAAATAGATCTACCGATGTCATTACCTCGCTATGCCAACATGGGCACTTTCTATGTATGGTGAGGTAGCGAGTGCTGAATAATTTATAAAACGGGACCGCAAAATGAAGATACGACGGTCGGAGCTTGGTTTTCTAACTGATTTATTATGCAGGTACACTTTGAGATTACTGTCAAAATAGGAAAGGGGACCCAGCAGAAGCAGTCTAAAGTTCAAGCCAGAATAATGATTTTTTCGATGCTTCACTACCTCGCTATCAAAAAATTTTGACACTTCACCATTAGCGAAGTAGCGAGGCCCCGTGAAATCAAGAGCCGGTGACATTTCATTTTGTCGGTACCGTAACTAAACCTGGTGGCATGACAAGTGATAAATGCCATTTTTAGAAGCAGTTTAATAATAGAAATAATTGTATGATGCCCCCTTGTATTTCACGGTGCTGAAATTCATTAAAGTGTTGAAGCTCGCTACCTCGCTATCGAAAAAATCAAACACTTCACTATTAGCGAAGTAGCAAGGCCCCGTGAAATTGAAGAGTCGGTGGGACCTTTGGTGACGTGGGATGATAATTAGGACTGCAGTAAAATTTTGAAAGCTGCCAACTATGTAGAATTTTGTATTTCATCAATGCCCTTCTAATGAAATGTACAAAGAGATCCTGAGCGTCAGATTGGAATGGAATCAACAATCCTTGCTACCTCGCTTTGAAAAGTTGCATGCTCTTTAAGCTATGCAATGTAGTGAATATGAATCAAAAGACTCCGTGAAGTTTCCTCACCCTTAATTGAATATATGATTACCAACCATCGTCTTCTCACTATGAAGAGTTGCGAGGGAGATATTTATAGTGACATAGCGAATAGGGCCCACCACCTTCTTTCTGAGAAAGCCCAGTAACATATCATATGCCTATTTTGGATCAGATCGATGATTGTTGCTACTTCGCTATGGCAAGGTGCTCATTCTTTATGCATAACAAAGTAGTGACATGTTGACACATGTCCTTAGTTGCCAGTGGGTTCGGATATAAGCACCATCAAGGAAAGAGTTATGTACATAGTAAGTTCTCATTGGGTGAATTAACTAACATGTCAAGTGCAATGCCTAGTTGTTCTCTCTGAATCACATGATTGTAGGATTCTTTAAGATCAACGGCGTAGTTTTAAATACAGAATGTGGTGCTACTCTCTGTATTAATTAGACATGAAAGCATCACACGTGAAAAAATAGAGTATAACATAGAAGATTTCATCAGTTCATCTTATGCGAGCAAAGATTTTGAGCCACTCTTATGCAAAAGCAATTACTGAAGGAAAGTGTTCCCAAGTCTGGTAGAATTTGCAAAATTATCTAGTTGTGGAAAGATTGCAGAAATACAGAGGAAAACAGAGACGGAATTCAAGTAAGTAGTACTGCCATAATCTTTGTAGGTTTTTTCAGTTCTAAAAAATAGTCCAAAATGCCTCCAAAGAAGGGATTTTCAGGTCAAATAAACTATTTGGATAAAAATGTGCATGATGACCTTCTTGAGTTGCTCCCTAAGTCTACTATAGAGATAGTGCAATTTAAAAGGTTAACCTCTTTGAACCCTAGGCTAAGGATAGCTGATGGATTGTATGATAAGGGTAATTGGGTCCAGGATGCTCAAACTTCTCAAACTCATTTGAGTTTGTTCAAAAAGTGGTTTGTAGAAAAGAAATTATATGCCCCTCATGCCAATATATGGAACTTTGATCTTGGAAAGCTAGTTGTTCCCAGTGTGTTTATGGATTATGACCTTCTTGAAGCTGTAGCAAAAAGTTATGATCAAGCCACTAAGGTAGTGAGAAGAATGGATGGTGAGGTTTTAATTACCATCAGTCCAGAAGAAATTAGGAAAGTTTTTAGTCTGGGACCTCTCACTAGGTATCATGTGCCCATTGATTTGATAGAGTTAGAAAAAGAATAAATGTCCAAAAGGGATGTAGTTAGACAAGGTGCATTGAAAGACCACATAGGCAGAATTGGAAACCAACCAGCAATAACATCATCTTCTAAAGAACCTTTCAATAAATCATGCTTTAATGCCAGGGTAGTAGAGATATACAGGACCCTGTGCAGAGTCTTTGAAGAGGGTGAAGAAGATTTTATTCCTGTGAGCTTCATGTATATGATCACCCAAATATCCTCTTTCGATGTAGAAATAATTTTTGATTTTGCATCTTACCTGGCTAATGAGATTCACAATGGATTGGTGGGGATTGCAAAGGGCAAGGTGGAAAAGGTTTGGGGTCAGTACTCCCTATTGATGCATATGTTTCTTTTTAAAGGGGTTACATATTTCGGTAAAGAAATGATTTTAAATAGGGACCAAGAGGGGGAAGCATTACCAATTCAATTGTGGAGTGCAGACATGACTGGGGAAGCAGAAAATGCTAGTTTTGTTAGATTTGATAGGCACTTTGCTTCTAAACTAAGATGCCTCATATTAAGTGACCATCCCAGAATTCCTAAGGCACTAATGCACCTTGTTAGGCCTATGGACAGACCCCATAGTCTAAAAGTTTCACATAATTGGGGAGATACCATCCCATATCCAGTCTCAACTGTCATTAGGGTCTATGGATTCAAAGGGACACCCCATGTACTACCCTATTAGGTGCCTTTAGAGGTAGGGGTAGCTAAGTTTTTATGGCAGTTGGGAGGAGTGGAGGAGACCTTTTTGCAAAAAAGGGGAACAGGATCAATTTTTCCTACTTGCACTGTAGCTCACCAGTTTGTAATAACTAAAGAAGGGTGGATCTTCCTCTACAAATTTTTGGATCAGTATAAGATGGCAGTATCTCATGCTGATTTTTGTGACACAGAAGGTTTCTTTAATTCTGCTCTTAGACATAGGATCAAGCTGCGTCCATGTCAGTATGAATTCTATTTCCCTGAAGATGTAATAAGAAATGAATATTCTCTCCAGGAGCAAGAAACAAAGAAAGAGAAATGGAGAGTTTATTCAAAAGTTTTGGAGTTTATTAATTTTTTTGACAAGGATTACAGTCCTCTTAGTAATGTTGCAACTAATGCAAATAAAATAAATAAGCTCATGAGTACATTCTCGGAAATAATGGAGGTAATGAATGAGAAGAAACAACATTTTATTGATTTTTTTTCAAATAAAGCTAGAGAAGTTATGAGGAAATTGGGTTTCACCCCTAACATAGGGACAGGTCCATTGGTTGTGCGAAAGAGGACAAGATATACTGTTATTCGGGATCAGATACCCATTGTAAATAAAGAAAAATAGATAATTGAATCTACTAGTACTGTCCTTGAAGAAAGACCCCCTGAACCTTCTCCCTAAAGAAGAAAAATAATAAGGGAAGAGGAATCCCATGACGAAGGTTACTCACCTTCCCAAACTCCAATCAGAATTAAGGAAGAGGAGCTCACCAATGAGCAAATTGAACAAATGGGGTCACAAGGAGGAGTTTTTGTTACTCAAGCAGAAATTGATGAAGGGAACCCCTAGGAGCCTCCTATGTCGAGTTTTGAATTAACTGTAGCAGATTTCAGAGGAAGGGAATTAGACCCTGTTTTGGAACAAGCCAGTTAGCAATTTTTGTCTGATAATAGTTTTGTAAAATCTAGGGCTTTCCATCAGTTTGCATGGAGGGAAAACATGCACATTTTTGAACAAAGATGTAGGAATATGAAAACAAAGCATCCATAAATGGATGAAGCCTCTATTCAGAATCAAATAAAGGAAGAAATGATACAAGAGTTCTAGAATATAACCCTTGAAGAGGGTAGACAGATGGTGAAAGATGCAAATATTTAATTATTTCCCAATTGGGATATTGTTGATGCCTTAATTTTTAATTCTGTGTCAAATAATTTAGGATTACAAGATCTAGATAAAGAGGAATTATTGGGAACAGCATTCTGTAATGATCAAGTTGCCCTTGTTATGTGGTCATTAAGAAGAGGATCTAGGACTACTCTATTACAGCCTGATGATTTAGGAATAACAAGGAGTATCATTGTGAGGAGGGTTGCTGATACTTCACATGTACAAGCAGCCCACATGAATGTGGACTATTCTAAATTTGCCTTGGCCACTATAGAAAAAGAAGAAAAGGAAATGACTAATCTGCTGAGTAAGTATGAAATAGTGGTGGATGCCTACAATAAAGAAGTAAAAAAGAAAATTGAGCTGAAAAACAAGGTATCTCAATTGGAGAAGATAGTTGGGAAAATAAAGGTGGGAGAATCTAGTACACTTAGAATTGCATACCCTTCACAGTCATTTGTTCAATCAACCCCTATCATTGAAATACCTAACACCCTTGAAAGGCCCCAATTCTATACTGCAGAGGACTTTGAAGCAAAAAAAACAAAATTACATGAGTTGCAGATAGAATTTAGAAATCAACAAGAAGAAAAATTAAAGCAGATTGTGAAATATTTGAGGGATAAAATACAATGGTCAACTTTTTATGATCAGTTGACAAGAATTGTAACCCTCATGGATGAGTTGAACAGAGATAAGGATAAACTGATTCTTCTTGCATAGAAATGGAGGGAGAGAAATAATGATATTACAATCATATGTATATCTGCAGTCCAAATGCATTATCATCAAGTTGAGAATATTTTTTATTTTTAAAATAAGCTAGAGAATTTTGATGATGAAAGAGATTCTTTACAGAGAAGATTAACACTCTATTTTTCCCAATATATGCCTGAAAAAATCACTTTATTTTCTTGTGCTTTAGAATCTGTTGATACAATAAAGGAAAAGGAAAAGTGGAAAAGGGAGTTGGATGAGTTATTTAATGAAATAATAATAAACATCATGAGTGAGATTGGCCACTGGTTCTGAGCAAAGACAAATGAAGAGCTAGTAAAAATATAGTTATTTTATACTGCTATGAGAAAAGAATTTGATGATTTAGAAGAAAGTGCAAATTGTTTAATAAAGATACAAAGAGAAGCTCTAAGTTTTGATTTTCCAGATGATGATGCTTTTAATAAATGGAAAAATTAGTTTATGGAACAGATGTTAGGAGACGATGAGGAGGAAGATGCAAAAGTAACAGTTACCCTCGTAGTTAGTAATGAAGACATGGAAGATCTCCAGGTTAAAGTGAGTTTGCAGGTAACTGAAGATGATACATCACTTTCAAACCTCATGGCTATGTAATCCAAGGATGAAGAATGATTGTAAGATCAGATCATATTTTCTTGTCTCAACAACTAAGAAGCATAACAGAAAGGGACCCACCAAGGAATGTTTGTTGTAATAAGCCTTTCCGTTATTTTGTTCTTGTCTTTTTGTCAAAATTTTAGGTGAGTGCCTTTTTAAAAGGACACCTATCATTTGTCTTTAGCTTGAAGCTTGTTGCATCTCACACTATTTAAGTGAGATCCCAAGGCTAAAGAAGGGTCCGAATTCTATTTCTTCTAAGTATTGTGCTTAGTCTGGTTTTTGGTCCAAATTTTGAAAGCAAGTTTGTAATGAATTTTTCTTTCAATTCTCTAAGAATACATGAATATAGAATGAGTTGTGTTTCTTTCTGAAGGCCATTCTGAGTCTATTGTAAAAGATATACCCATTTCAAAGGAAATGAATACAAATTATGAACTATCCCCATATTAGTTCTTTCTAAATTTTGTCTCCTTTTAAATACTTAGCGACCTTGATGTTGTATGATTAAAAGCTTGTGCAATTGAATGCAATCTAGTTAGGTTGTATATCCATTTATCATTGTTGTTAATTCAATGGATTAAATAAAGGCTTTGATGAATGTCATAAGATTCCTTAAGTATTGAAAAGGATTTTGAATGATAAATTCTGATAAAAATTGCTAATAGAATTTGTTGTAAAGCAACAAATTAGATCTAAGAATTTGCTATAGACTCTGAACCCCAATGGATTAGGCACTGATCAAGTGATTTCAGCTAAAGGAGAAATATATTATAAATGGTTATTCAAATGCATCATCAAATCAAATTTTACTTTTATTTCCTATAGATCTTCAAAGTTGGCCAGCACTTGTCTACATGGAATGTTTTAGCTTCAGTTAGCCATTGTTGTTAAAAAAATTTGGAGATCTATAGAAGAATTCTTGGCCATATATGTTTATGGGATGTGTTTATCAAGTTAATAAGAATTATGTATATGTTTGAGGATCTTGAAATGAGAATCAAAATGAAACTAAGAATAATCCTCATACAGTTGTTTCAGTTTTAAACCATCCCTGGGTACACCCACCCTGGTTTTGTAGAGCCAAAAGAGTAGAAAACCATCTATGGTTTTGTTCAAGTTGGGTCCAAATACCTTACATATGCAATTGTTAATAAGAATAGGCTAGTCTTTAGATTGTGTATGTACTACCATTCTGGTATTAAGCATTTTGTCGCTTAGTAGTTTTAGTACTTTTTAAAACACCAACACCACCCACATGCATTGAATCTTCTTACTGCTTCTACATCAAAGAGCAACAAAATGTGCTCAACCAGCTCTTTTCTCTATAAACCTCCTCCCATTTCTTGATAATTCTGCTACTCCGTTTTCCTCTCCCTTTCTGAATGCAAACTTCAAAACTTTGCGTTATTTCTCAAACGCTTCACCGCTTCTTTTTGGGAACATTAATTGCCATAACCAATTTTTATGTGCCATAATTAAATTTTAGGTAAAATTAAATCATTAATTTGCATGGAAATCATCCGAAAATATGGTTCAAATGCAAAAATTTTAAAAGAAATAGGTCACATCATGGCTTAGCACAAAAAATTTGGCATGAATAAAGAAAAATTCATTTAGAAAGTGGGAGTACAACACTTGACATGGCATACTTATGGAAAAAAGTTCTCATTAATAAAGGGTAATGCCAAGATTTTCAAAAATCATCATTGTTAATCAGGCATGTCATTGGATAGTACGACACTCCTCTGCCCCCTGCTAATTTTACGACAAGTGTCCTCACGTGTCAGACTAGTATGGGTTAGCGAGTGGAATATGTCGTAATTATAAAGATTATGCAGTATTAGATATAATTAACAAAATCTGCAAACTTATAAATGAATAATAGTTTGAAAATGTTTATACCTGCCAAGCAAATTGTCACATGCTCCAAAAAAAAAGTGGCAGAAATAATGTAAATGGTAGCATCCATTAGCATGTGTAGACTTGATTAAAAACACAAAAACATATGTAGAAAGTGAGTCGATGGAAGATTAAGAAATGGAGTGAGGTGGGTGGATGGAAGATTAAGATATGAATGGAAAGATATATCCTGAAAAGAAAATAGACCTTATGTGAACATAAAGTTATTATTATGGAGATGCAAATTAGAATTAATGTTGAAGAAGAGTAGGCGAAAGGTTTTCAACTTCGGCTGTAGGAAGAGATACTTGAGTTGTTGTTGGATCCAGTTGTTCGAACTGTTGCATGAACTCATCTTTTGTTTGAGGCTATTTGTAAAGGTTAAGTCGATGACCATTGATCAGTATTTTGAAAGGCATATCATCAATTTTGGTTAGTTGAACTGTTCCATTGTCAAAGACATGAATGATTTGATATGGTCTTAACCATCGCATCTGCAGCTTCCCTGGCATATCCTTAAAGCGAAAACCATACAATAATGCCTAGTCACTAGCTTTGAACTGTTTGTTGAGGATATGAGAATCATGCCAATGTTTTCTCTATTTTGCACCAGTTCAGTATGTTCTAAAGAAGTCTTGTGCATTTCATCCAAAGAATTAAGATGTAGGAGACGTTATCTTTGTGCTGCAGGAAGATCAATATCTAAGGTCAAGGCTATTCTTGAAGTCTTGTGTTCAAATTCAATTGGAAGCATTACCACTTTCCCATACAAAACCTCAAATAGTGTGAATCTGGTACTGGTTTTCCAAGTTATTCTATAAGCCCAAACAACTTCTTGTAACCGGTTGGTCCAATCCCGATGATGCAAATGGACTGTTTTAGTTAGAATATTTACCAGCTCACAGTTGGTAACTTCTCCTTGTCCATTGGCTTGTGGATGGTAAGGACTGGATTTGCGATGCCTGATGTTATATTATTTTGTCAATTCTAAAATCAGGTTAGAAGTAAATTGTGTGCCTTGATCAATAACCAATTCTTTAGGAACTCCATAACGTGTAAAAATCTCTTCATACAGAAATTTGGCAACTTTTTCATCATGGGCATGTTTCATAGCTTTAACCTCAACCCATTTGGTTAGGTAGTCAGTAAAAACCAAAATATAAGACTTCCCATTGGATGGAGGATCAATACAACCGATGAAGTCCATTCCCCATTTGTCAAATGGTGTTAACACCATTTGAGGGTTCAGACGCATTTCATCTATTTTGGTTGGGCGACCCATTCTTTGGCATTGGTCACACTTTCTTGTATAACTGATTGCATCTTTATGAAGGGTAGGCCAATAGTAACCAATGGCTAAGATTTTGAAAGCTATTCTGTTGGCTGCAAAATTTCCTTCGCAGGGCTCATTATGACATGCATGCAAAATATCATATGTCTCATCTTCTCTTACACATCTGCGCATAACTTGATTAGGTCTAGTATAGAACAAAAAATTTTCTATACATGAGAAATGGAAGCTTTTCTGTATGAGCAGCTTTCTCTCCTTATAAGAAAAATTTTTTGGTGTCTTATTAGTTGCAATGTAGTTAGCAATATCTTCATACCATGGAACTTTAACAGCAATATGAAACAAATGTTCATCTAGAAATACATCATCTACCAGGGTAGTGTCAGTATCATGATGATTGATTCTTGACAAATAATCAGCTACGAAATTTATTTTTCCAAGCTTATCTACTATGATTATGTCAAATTCTTGTATCAATAGTAACCATCTTGCTAACCTACCAGTTATAGTAGGTTTGTTCATGAGATACTTGATTGCTGCATGATCAGTATGAACATAGATAGGATAACCTGTGACGTAATGCCGAAATTTATTAAGAGCATAGACTACTACTAAAAATTCTTTTTTAGTCACTGTGTAATTCAGTTCTAGACCATGAAGACTCTTACTAATATAATAAATGGCATTCTCAAAATTTGAGTGTTTCTGTGCTAAAACTGCTCCTATGGCATAATCAGAACCATCTGTGTGTGTGTGTGTGTGTATATATATATATATATATATATATATATATATATATATATATTAAAAGGTAGGTTCCAATCAGGGCCTTGTAAAATTGAGGATGTGGTCAAAAGTTGCTTAAGCTGTAGGAAAGCTTTATCACACTCAAGTGTCCATTTGAATTCAGCTTCTTTTGTAAGCAACTTATACAAGGGACTGGCTATTTTACTGAAGTCTTTTATAAAATTTCTGTAATATCTGGCATGTCCCAGAAAAGATATGATATCTTTTAATTTAGTGGGTATGGGTAATGTTTGAATTACCTCAATTTTAGCTGAGTCTACTTATATACCTACAGTAGATATGAAATGACTGAGTACCAAACCCTCTTGCATGAACATGAAATAATTTTCACTATTTAGTGACAAATTATGTTCTTAACATCTTACCAAAACTTTTTCAAGATTTATCATTGCTTCTTCAAAAGTCACTCCAAATGTTGTAAAGTCATCCATATAGATTTCCATACAATCATGTGATATATCAGGAAAAATACTAATTATAGCTCATTGAAACGTTGCAGGAGTGTTACAAATACCAAACAGTAAACCAGAGTATGCAAAAGTACCCCATGGACAGGTAAATGTAATTTTGTCTTGGTCTTCAGGAGAATTACTGTTTTGATTATAGCCACTGTATCCATGTAAAAAGGAGAAGTACTTCTTTCCAGCTAGTGTATCCAAAAATTGATTTATGAAGGGTAAAGGAAAATGATCCTTTTTAGTAGCCTTATTCAACTCCCTATAATCCACACAAATTATCCATTTTCCTCCTTTCTTAGGTACTATAACTAGTAGTGATACCCATTTACTATTAGATATAGGATAGATAAAGCTAGCATGAAGCAATTTCTGCAATTCTGCTTTGACTATTTCTCTGAGGCTTGGATTTATCCTTCTCTGAGGTTGACGAAGTGGTAGACAACCTTTATTAATGTATATCCTATGGGTACATAGTGTAGGGCTTAATCCTTTCATATCATCATAATCCCAAGAAAAATTCTTCTCATGCTTCTGAAGCAATTCTTTTAACTGTTCCATCTATACGGATGTCAATTTGGGGTTAACATGCAGTTTATGGCCTTTACTCAGTTCAATAGGAATAGTGGAGTCTACCATAGCAATTTCAGAGATTGGGCTTCCTTCTACTTCACAGGGAAGTAGTGAACAAAGATTTTTAGGTTCCTTAAGTAAAGTACAACTTGTATCACACTACTCATATGTAATCAATTCTAATACTAAACTTTCAGACACATCTTTTCCTACCACACAGGTGTTGGTAAGGATGCTCTAGATTATTGAATCTTCTTCTTGCAACTTTGCAAAAGATTGCCTATGTAACAGCATAAGTTGTACTATGGAATTTATCACTTCTTCTTCAGCTCCTAAATCTGGCAAAAAAGATGTACTCAAATCTGGTAATAGTTGTGGAGGAGGATATAGATCAAATTGCTTGGTTGCTTGGCCATTTGATATGGCCATATTCCCTGATCTGCAATTTATGTTTGCATCAGTTGTGGCCAACCATGGTCTACCTAGAATGACAGGATAGCCAGATAGGTTTACTTTAGGGGACAAAATCATGAAGTCTGCAAGATATTCAAAGGAATCTAAGGTCACAACAATATTTTCTATCATTCCATCAGGAGTGATAGTGGAACTATCTACAAGCTGCAGAATAGGTTGTGTGGGCCTTAATCCTTCTATTTGTAACTTCTTCATGGTTTCTTTAGTCATCACATTTATAGCAGCTCCCAAATCTATTAAGGCATTTTTAACAAATTGACCATTGATGCTGACACTTACTACTGGACTCCCTGGGTCAGAATATTTTTGTGAAAGCACTCTTCCTAACATGATATCAGCTAAATGTCCAACAACATGAACTGTGGTAGGATCCTTCTTCTTCCTTCCAGGTTTCTTTAGAAAAGCTTCCCTTATATCTTTTCCATAAGCAGGAATGTCCTTAATAGCTTGAAACAAAGGTATTCGGACATGCATATTCTTCAACTGGTTAACAATGTCAAAGGGTTGTTCCTTACTTTGTTCCTTTTGTATTAGTTGGTCTAGAAAAGAAGGATCTACTACTAGTTGATCTGGTATTGGTATGGTAACATTAGTTGGGTCAACAGGTTCATCAACCAAAGGTTCTAATGTTGTAGGAGAGTCTGATACTTCAGTTATAAGAGTTGGCCTTGGTGCTGGTAAGGTCGTTCCAGATCTCAAATGTATATCTGTGACATCTAGGGCATAAGCAGGGTACTCCTAGATATCAATACTATACATGGGCTGCTGTGGTTTTCTATTTGGATTTGGTTGAGGCTGTGCAGGTAGCTATGTTTGCTTTTGAGGTCCACTATTTGTAGGTGGTGGCATTAAAGCAGGTTGTTGAGCTGGAGGGGGTAATTGTGGAACACTAGTATTTTGGTTAGGCCATTGTTGAGATCCCTTCCATTGGTTTAGAGATTGCCAATTCCCTTGGCTTGAAGATTTCCAATACCCTTGGGGTGGTTGCCATTGGTTCTGCTAGTTCTTGGCCCATTGGTTATTCTACTGGTTAAGCCAAGGTTGTTGGAAATTTTGAGACCATTGAGACTATTGTGGGTTATTATTTCCAGCATTATTCCAATTGGGTAGGTTTTCTGGAGGACCTTGGGTATTGCGGTTTTGCCATTGATTACCATATGAATTTAAATTTTGCAAGGGGTCTTGAGGCATACCTTGACATTGAGCCCATGGTCGGTGTTGAGCAACAAAGAATACTTTCTCATCATCCTAAGCCCATGATCCATTGTAAAGCTGATTCTTTCAATGTGGCTAGAAATAATTTAAGCTTATGGGCATCAGTGTTGTAGTCAAAACTATGACAAAGGATGTCGAACTCATACAAGAAGGTATCGGGGTCTTCAGTTGCAAGGCCATAGAACTTTGGAAGAGTAGTGGGAGGTATATTCTTGAGATTGGCATTGGTTATGAGACTTGGAAGTGGAAATGGAAAAGTGGGTTGACCCATTACTGGTGGGACTAGATTATGAGGTTGCTGCTGAAAAGGAAGGTTAGGCACTGGGTGATTAACAACTGGTGGATTCAAGGTAGTCTTATCAAGAAAATTGGTCAATATTATAGTGAAATCTTGGAGACCAAATATATCTAGGGATTCAGCTCTTGATGATGATACTGTGGGGAAAATAGGACTTGCGTCTTCAAAGGGCAACTCAACTTCTTCATTCAAATTAACAAATCCCTGTGGAAGAAATCTGCCATATTCATCTCATCGTCTTCCTCTTCGATGCATGCAACTAAAATTTTCACACTGGTAAAAAGAACTTAATCTAAAAACTATGACTAAAAAATGCTCCTGGCTTGACACCATCCCCGGCAACAGTGCCAAAAATGAACCGCCTAGGTGTTCCATAGTCATGCACTAGACCTGGCTTAGGAATAATCTATTCAAGCTAAGGACTAATTTTCCCCTACCATGAGGTGCATTTAGATTGTCAACCCAGGGACGTATACTTGAAATGGTCGGCACAGTATGTGCACTAGGTACCTTGATGAGTCATTATGTTTGTGCTACAGGAAAGTAAAAATGCAAAGGAAAGAAACTACACTACTGCTGTGGAAAGGAAACTAATGAATCTATGAATGTTGAAAACATAATGACAAGATAACAGAGATTTCATTTTGACTCATCAATTAGACTATTCTCGCAGATGCTGACGGAACATTCATGAAGTGTGATGCTACAGGAAGGAATTAACTAGCTACATCTTACTTAAAATATTGCTAATGCTTAGTAAAATGAATCTATTCTATCCTAATCTAATCCACCTTCCAAGTGGGCCCCCTTGGTTGGCTTCTCTAATCTACCAACGCAAGATAGAAACTAAAGAGAACTAATTTATTTCATTAATCAGTCATTACATAATTCAGAATTGTAAAACACAACTGCAACAAACCGTGAATTAGTGTTCTCTCTTACTCGATAAAACTTATCAAAACCAAAATCTAAAACTAAAAACTTCACACACAAGAGTCGATCTCGACATATATAAGGAATCTACTCTTTATTACATAATAGAAAAGTAACTATCCTAAGTTAAGTCTGCAGGAGAGAATATAGGAGAACAACTGAAAGTGGAAAGGTAGGATAACAGAATTGAGGAGTGAGTAATGAAGTGGCGGCAATCACTTGTTACAATGTAAATGCAGAGAAGGTAATGGCTCATAAAAACTCTTCCTTATTCGCTGCCATGTTTCCTAGAGTGGTCATAACTTCCTTTTCGTGGTTGTTCCTTGATGCTCGTTTCTCCTTGAATACTTTTGGCAACCAACTTCTAGATTCTTTCGCTCATCCTTTAATCCTTATCATCAAGTTAGTTATGATATAAGACACATTTTCAAATAAGCATCCATCAAACTAAATTCAAGCATAAGAATGCACATTTGAATATTCATATGAAATACTGCATATTAGATATAATTTAGGCAAAGGATAAAATAGTTTTTCTACCCCATAAATCATCAAGGGTTTATCAAACATAGGCTTATAAGTGTTAAAACAAGGATAAACAGAGTATAATAAAGTATCTTAAACATAACAAAATAAAGGCATTTTTTAGACTTATCACCGATAATTCAAGCATGCTCACCAAGTTTGCCCCTAGGTCATCTCCCAAGGTTGGCTCACAAGGTAGACTTGCAAAGTTTCCTTAATGAGTTGACTCTTCAAGTTTGCTCGCGAGGTTGACTCCCCAATTCGGCTCACCAAGTCAGCTCACCAAGTTCACTCACCAAGTCGCCTCCCCAGTTCGGCTCACCATGTCATCTAAATGAACTAACTCACCGAGTCGCCTCACCAAGTTGGCTCTTTAATTCCACTCGCCAAGTTGCCCCACCAACTCGCCTCGTTAAGCCCACTTGCCAAGCTGACAATTCCAGTGCACTCACCAAGCTGACTCTTGCAGTTTTCTCACCAAGTGGATTTCACCTTGCCAGGTCAACCCCACCAAGTCACCTCAATGAGTTGACCCTCTAAGTCCACCCACCAAGTTACCTCAAGCATAAGTGTTGAGAAGTTATTTCAGTTTTTTGCTGTAAAAATATGCTAAAAATCTTCAGGCTCATCATTGGAGGACTTAGACTGCCCAGATGAGGTCCAAAAAATTGAGGGAAGGGTGCATGCGACGTTTCAAGCCTATAGATCAGGAGCTAGCATTTTTGAAAAGTGGTCATAATAGCCAATCGGAGCAACGATTTGTGAGTTATGGCCTTTGGAAGTTGGGCTACCAAAATTTCTAAAATAATTTGTCAAAGATGTATTAGGCAGACTTATGTGTATTTTCAAGGTCTTCCAACCATAGGTATTAAGTCTAAGCATCTAGAACCTTCTCGGCTGGCATACAATTGCTTATTTAAGAAAGGCCCGAACATCGTCTAGGACAACTCTGGGTGATAGCTAGCAGCTTGTCTTGCAAACTGTTGCAGTGAAGGCACTCCTATGGGTTAGCATATTGTGCTTATGAATTATGAAATTCCACTTTTGCGGTCCAAATGACAAGACCACATTTTGTTCTCGCATTTTCTATTATTTCTATGGTTCTGTTATAATTTAATGGTATTAAGGGGAGTTTCTTGCGTCACCTCACCAAGTCATGTCTTAAGCCCTACTCACCATGTCGGCTTTCCAAGTCAGCTCAACAAGTCAACTTTTCAAGCACGCTCGCTAAGTCGACACTTTTAGTTCGCTCACAAGGTATTCTCGCATGGTCAGCTCATCGTGTCACCCCACCAAGTTGCCTCAATGACCAGACTCATCTAGTTGCCTCGCCATGTTGACTCTTTAAGTCTTCTCACCAAGTCAGCTTGCCAAGTTGCCTCTCCTCAAGGCTGGTGACCAAGGTTTGGATAGGTTCGCTCATCGGGTCACCTCACCAAGTGGGGTTGCCAGGTCCCCCACCAAGTAGCCTCAATAAGTTGACTCTTTCAATTTTCTCGACAAGTTGGCTCACCAAGTCGGCCTACCATCTTGCCTCTCCAACTTTCCCAACCAAGTTTCCTTTTAAAGCTCGCTCACCAATTTGACTCACCAACTCGGCTCCCCAGGTTGGTGCACCAAGTGCTCTCACCAAGTCAACTCTTTAAGTTTGATCATGAAGTCACCTCATGAGGTCGGCGCACCAAATCGACTCTTTAAGTCTGTTCATCAAGCCACCCCACCAAGTCGACCCTTTAAGTCCATTCATCAACTCACCCCACCAAGTACACTCTCACCAAGTCGACTCTTTAAGTCCTTTCATCAAGTCACCTGACCAAGTTGACTCTTTAACTATGTTCATCAAGTTACCAAAACAACTACTCTCACCAAGTTGACTCTTTAAGTTCGTTCATCAAGTCACCCCACTAGGTCAGCCAACCAAGTCGACTCTTTAAGTCCATTCATCAGTTCACCCTGCCAAGTACTCTCACCAAGTTGACTCTTTACGTCTACTCATCAAGTCGCACCACCAAGTACTCTCACCAAGTTGACTCTTTAAGTTTGTTCATCAAGTCACCCCACCAAGTACTCTAACCAAGTTGATTCTTTAAGTGCATTCATCAAGTCACCTCACCAAGTCCTCTCACCAAGTCGACTCTTTAAGTCTGTTCATTAACTCACCCCACCAAGTACTCTCACCATGTCAACTCTTTAGGTCTGTTCATCAAGTCACCCTGCCAAGTTGACCCTTTAAGTCCATTAATCATGTCACCCCACCAAGTACTCTCACCAAGTTGACTCTTTAAGTCCTTTCATCAAGTCACCCCACCAAGTCCACTCTTTAAGTCCGTTCATCAAGTCACCAGAACAAGTACTCTCACCAAGTTGACTCTTTAAGTTCGTTCATCAAGTCACCCCACCAGGTCGACCCACCAAGTACTCCCACCAACTTGACTCTTTAAGTCTGTTCATCAGTTCACCCCACCAAGTACTCTCACCAAGTTGACTCTTTAAGTCTACTCATAAATTTGAGCCACCAAGTACTCTCACCAAGTCGACTCTTTAAGTCCGTTCATCAAGTCACCCCACCAAGTACTCTAACCAAGTTGATTCTTCAAGTGCATTCATCAAGTCACCCCACCAAGTACTCTCACCAAGTCGACTCTTTAAGTCTGTTCATCAAGTCACCTCACCAACTACTCTCACCAAGTCAACTCTTTAGGTTCGTTCATCAAGTCACCCCACCAAGTTGACCCTTTAAGTCCGTTCATCATGTCACCACATTAAGTACTCTCACCAAGTTGACTTTTTAAGTCCTTTCATCAAGTCACCCCACCAAGTTGACTATTTAAGTCTGTTCATCAAGTCAACAGAACAAGTACTCTCACCAAGTTGACTCTTTAAGTTTGTTCATCAAGTCACCCCACCAGGTCGGCCCACCAAGTCGACTCTTTAAGTCCGTTCATCAGTTCACCCCGCCAAGTCCTCTCACCAAGTTGACTCTTTAATTCAGCTCATCAAGTCGCACCAACAAATACTCTCACCAAGTTGACTCTTTGAGTCCGTTCATCAAGTCACCCCACCAAGTACTCTAACCAAGTCAATTCTTCAAGTGCATTCATCAAGTCACCCCACCAAGTACTCTCACCAAGTCGACTCTTTAAGTCTGTTCATCAAGCCACCCCACCAAGTACTCTCACCAAGTCAACTCCTTAGGTCCCTTCATCAAGTCACCCCACCAAGTACTCTCACCAAGTCGACTATTTAAGTCCTTCCGTCAAGTCACCCCACCAAGTTGACTCTTGAAGTTTGTTCATCAATTCACCAGAAAAAGTAATCTCACCAAGTCGACTCTTTAAGTCTATTCATCAAGTCTCCCCACCAGGTCAGCCCATCAAGTACTCCCACCAAGTCGACACTTTAAGTCCGTTCATCAGTTCACCCCACCAAGTACTCTCACCAAGTTGACTCTTTATGTCTGCTCATCAAGTCGACCCACCAAGTACTCTCACCAAGTTGACTCTTTGATTCCATTCATCAAGTCACCCCAAAAAGTACTCTAACCAAGTTGATTCTTGAAAGGTGCTCATCAAGTCACCCCACCAAGTATTCTCACCAAGTTGACTCTTTAAAACTATTCATCAAGTCACCCAACAAAGTACCCTCACCAAGTCAACTCTTTAGGTCCATTCATCAAGTCACCCCGCCAAGTCGACCCTTTAAGTCTGTTCATCAAGTCACCCCACCAAGTACTCTCACCAAGTAAACTCTTTGAGTCCTTTCATCAAGTCACCCCACCAAGCTGACTCTTTAAGTCTATTCATCAAGTCACCAGAACAAGTACTCACACCAAGTCAACTCTTTAAGTCCATTCATCAAGTCACCCTACCAAGTCAGCCCACCAAGTCCTCCCACCAAATTGACTCTTTAAGTTTGTTCATCTGTTCACCCCACCAAGTGCTCTCACCAAGTTGACTCTTTAAGTTTGCTCACTAAGTTGAGCCACCAAGTACTCTAACCAAGTCAACTCTTTTAGTCTATTCATCAAGTCACCCGACCAAGTACTCTAACCAAGTCAATTCTGTGAGTGCGTTCATCGAGTCACCTAACCAATTATACTCACCAAGTTGACTCTTTAAGTTTGTTCATCAAGTCACCCCACCAAGTACTCTCACCAAGTCAACTCTTTAGATCCGTTCATCAAGTCACCTCGCCAAGTTGACCCTTTAAGTCCATTCATCAAGTCACCCCACCAATTACCCTCACCAAGTTGACTCTTTAAGTCCTTTCATCAAGTCACCCCACCAAATCAACTGTTTAAGTCCATTCATCAAGTCACCAAAACAAGTACTCTCACCAAGTCAACACTTTAAGTCCGTTCATCAAGTCATCCCACTAGGTCAGCCCACCATGTCGACTCTTTAAGTCTATTCATCAGTTCACCCTACAAAGTACTCTCACCAAGTTGACTCTTTAAGTCCACTCATCAAGTCATGCCACTAAGTACTCTCACCAAGTCGACTCTTTGAGTTCGTTCATCAAGTCACCCCACCAAGTACTCTAACCAAGTCAATTCTTCAAGTGCGTTCATCAAGTCACCCCACCAAGTACTCTCACCAAGTCAATTGTTTAGGTCCATTCATCAAGTCACCCCACCAAGTCGACCCTTTAAGTACATTCATCAAGTCACCCCACAAGGTACTCTCACCAAGTCGACTCTTTAAGTCCTTTCATCAAGTCACCCGACCAAGTTGACTCTTTAAGTCTATTCATCAAGTCACCAGAACAAGTACTCTCATGAAGTCAACTCTTTAAGTCCGTTCATCAAGTCACCCCACTAGTTCGGCCCACCAAGTACTCTCACCAAGTCGACTCTTTAAGTCTGTTCATCAATTCACCCCGACAAGTACTCTCACCAAGTTGACTCTCTCAGTCCGCTCATCAAGTCGCGCAACCAATTACTATCACCAAGTTGACTCTTTAATTCCGTTCATCAAGTCACCCCACCAAGTACTCTAACCAAGTCAATTCTTCAAGTGCGTTCATCAAGTCACCCCACCAAGTACTCTCACCAAGTCAACTCTTTAAGTCTATTCATCAAGTGACCCCACCAAGTATTCTCACCAAGATAACTCTTTAGGTCTATTCATCAAGTCACCCTACCAAGTCAACCCTTTAAGTCCTTTCATCAAGTCACCCCACCAAGTACTCTCACCAAGTCAACTCTTTAAGTCCTTTTATCAAGTCACCCCACCAAGTCTACTCTTTAAGTCCATTCATCAAGTCACCAGAACAAGTACTCTCACCAAGTTGACTATTTAAGTGCATTCATCAAGTCACCCAAATAGGTCGGCCCACCAAGTACTCTCACCAAGTCAACTCTTTGAGTCCATTCATCAATTCACCCCGCCAAGTACACTCACCAAGTTGAGTCTTTAAGTTCGCTCATCAAGTCGTGCCACCAAGTTGACTCTTTACATTCGTTCATCAAGTTACCAGAACAAGTACTCTCACCAAGTCGACTCTTTAAGCCCGTTCATCAAGTAACCCCACCAGGTTGGCCCACCAAGTCAACTCTTTAAGTTTGTTCATCAGTTCACCCCGCCAAGTACTCTCACCAAGTTGACTTTTAAGTCCACTCATAAACTCGCGCCAAGAAGTACTCTCACCAAGTCGACTCTTTAAGTATGTTCATCAAGTCACCCCACCAAGTACTCTATCCAAGTTGATTCTTCAAGTGCGTTCATCAAGTCACCCCACCAAGTACTCTCACCAAGTTGACTCTTTAAGTCTGTTCATCAAGTCACCCCACCAAGTACTCTCACCAAGTAAATTCTTTAGGTCTGTTCATCAAGTCAACCCACCAAGTCAACCCTTTAAGTCCGTTCATCATTTCACCCTACCAAGTCGACTCTTTAAGTTTGTTCATCAAGTCACCCCACCAAGTACTCTCACCAAGTCGAATCTTTAAGTTCATTCATCAAGTCACCCCACCAAGTACTCTCACCAAGTTGACTGTTTAAGTTCATTCATCAAGTCAACCCACCGAGTACTCTCACCAAGTTTACTCTTTAAGTTTGTTCATCAAGTCACTCCACCTGGTCGGCCCACCAAGAACTCTCACCAAGTTGACTCTTTAAGTTCGTTCATCAAATCACCCCACTAGGTCGGCCCACCAAGTACTCTCACCAAGTCGACTCTTTAAGTCCGTTCATCAAGTTACCCCACCAGATTGGCCCACCAAGTACTCTCACCAAGTTGATTCTTTAAGTTTGTTCATCAAGTCATCCAACCAGGTCCGGCCACCAAGTACTCTCATTAGGTTGACTCTTTAAGTCCATTCATCAAGTCACCCCAACAAGTACTCTCACCAAGTCGACTCTTTAAGTCTGTCCATCAAGTCACCCCACAAGGCTGAGTACTCTCACCATGTTGACTCTTTAAGTCCATTCATCAAGTCACCCCACAAAGAACTCTAACCAAGTCAACTCTTTAAGTTCATTCATCAAGTCACCTCACTAGGTCAGCCCACCAAGTACTCTCACCAAGTTAACTCTTTAATTGCATTCATCAAGTCACCCCACGAGGTCATCCCACCAAGTACTCTCACCAAGTTGACTCTTTAAGTATTTTCATCAAGTCACCCCACCAGGTTGGCCAACCATGTAGTCTCACCAAGCTAACTGTTTAAGTTCGTTCATCGAGTCACCCTGCCAGGTTGGCCCACCAAGTATTCTCACCAAGTCAACTCTTTAAGTGTGTTCATCAAATCACCCCACCAGGTCAGCACACCAAGTACTCTTGCCAAGTTGAGTCTTTAAGTTCTTTCATCAAGTCACCCAACCAGGTCGGCCCACCAAGTACTCTCATCAAGTCGACTCTTTAAGTTTGTTCATCAAGTCACCCCACCAGGTCATTCCACCAAGTACTCTAACCAAGTCCACTCTTTAAGTCTATTCATCAAGTCACAACACAAATTAATCTCACCAAGTCGACTATTTAAGTCTGTTCATATAGTCACCCCACAAAGTTGGACCACCAAGTCAACTCTTTAAGTTCGTTCATCAAATCACCCCACCAGGTCAGCCCACCAAGTACTCTCATCAAGTCACCCCACCAGGTTGGCCCACCGAGTACTCTCACTAAGTCAATTCTTTAAGTCCATTCATCAAGTCACCCCACCAGGTCAGCCCATCGAGTACTCTCACCAAGTCAATTGTTTAAGTTTATTCATCAAGTCACCCCACTAGGTCGGCGCACCAAGTACTCTCACCATGTTGACTATTTAAGTTTGTTCATCAAGTAACCCCACCAGGTCTGCCCACTGAGTACTCTCAGCAAGTCGACTATTTAAGTTCGTTCACCAAGTCACCTCACCAAGTTGGCTCACCAAGTACTCTCACCAGGTCGACTCTTTAATTTCATTCATCAAGTGACCCCACCATGTCGGCTCACCAAGTAGTCTTACCAATTCTGCTAGCCAGGTCTGCTCGCCAAGTCACCGATGTCAGTTTTTGGCTCTGTTACCAAACTCAACAAAAATGGGGTCATGGATGGCTATTCGATTACATTTTTCAATGAATTGATTTTTTAAGGCACTTGTCTACATCAATGCATATTTCTAATGCAGAGCAAGCCTTGCACTAATATCTTATATATCAGAGGTAGTGTGCTCGAAATGAAGTCGAGTCATAATTTTCAAATCAGATAGCCTTGGATATAAAATGGAAGTTGAGCCGTTCTAGCTGAGCCATAAATTTCAAATTCTGTTGGCTATGATACAAAATTCAAGCCGAGCCATAATTTTCAAATTTGGTTAGCTTGCGATATAAAATGGGCACCCGAGCCATTTTACTTGAGTCATAATTTTCAAATCAGGTAGCTTTCGATATAAAATGGTAGTCAAGAAATTCTAGTAGGTCTCCAAAAATTAATCAATTTACTCCCTTAACTAATGCAATCAAATCACCTAACCAATGCCAATATTTGTCTCCATTGACAACCTCATAAAAAATGGGGTTGTGGATGGCAATTCGATCACATTTTTCATTGAATTGGGTTTTAAGGTACTTGTCCATTGAATGTACATTTCTAATGTAGAGTAAGCCTTGCACTAATAGTTTATATAGGAGAGGTAGTGTGCTTGACAAATGGTGGCCGAGCCTTGCACTAATAGCTTATATAGGAGAGGTGGTTGCCGTGAGCCTCTCCCATGCCCCTTTCATTGATTCAACATTCGTGTCTAGGCGGATCGGATTGTTGGATTTTCAACTGGTGTATGCTAATGTTGAATCAATTAAAGGGGTGTGAAGCGACCTCTGAGTGCTTCTCCTCAGCTCTCTTTTAGATCATGTCTTCTAATCACTCAATTTTGGAAAAGGTGAGGTAGTGGTTACCGACCCATGGCGTGTCTTTTTGGAGATTTTAAAACTTGATCTAAACTTGAGCCCTTGTCTAGCAGTCTAGCATTGCTTGGTATAATGGCAATTTTCTATGGGCATGAATCCTCCAACGAATGCTATGCCTGGACTGTCTCTTAGATCATCTTCTTCGACAACTTGACTGATGCAATTTTGTGTAGGCATGGCAGCAACATTTTCCATTATATAGCATCTCTGTCCATTGAGTTTGAAGTCAATCTAATGGTGAGCCCTTGTCTAGAAATTTAGGTGGGTGCTTGGCGCTCTAGCAATTTTTCATGGTGTACATATCATGGCTATATGGGAGCTTTGATACTGAAAGCTCTCGGTGAACCTGCAAGCCATTTTTGTGCCTGTCTTTGCTATTCAACCTATCCTTAACAAGCTATTGAGGAAACTCCAAATGTCAAGTTGGTCTCATCCTCTATCAATGTTAATCAACCTAACATAAAAAATCCCATCCAGCTACCATGGGCACTCCAAATACCAAGCCGTTGTTGCCATGCCATCTTACTTGGACTCCTAGACGATCAAGGCCGACATTGTGTTCGCTCATCTCAAGTAAACCTCAAAAAAGGCACCAAGGCAAATGGTATTGTCGAGTTGTCCCACCTGAGCTGTTCCACCCGATCTCCAAAAGTTGACCATTTCACTCCCTTGGCTCAATGAATTCACATCTCCTAACTGATGACAATCTTTTGCTCCTCTGTCGACCTCATAAAAAATGGGGTTGTGGATGGCTGTTTGGTCACATTTTTCAACGATTTGGATTTTTAAGGCAGTTGTCAATGTGTTCGCTAATTTCTAATGCAGAGCGAGCCTTGCACTAATAGCTAATATAGGAGAGGTGGTTTCCACAAGCCTCTCCCATGCCCCTCTCATTGATTCAACGTTGGTGTCTAGGCAGATGGATGTGTCAATTTTCAAAACGGTGGACACTGATGTTGAATCAATTAGAGGTGCATGAAGCCCACCCTCAAGGTGTTATTTCTTGACTCTCCTTTAGATCATGTTTTCTTATCAATCGACTCACGAAATTTCAAAAAAATGTTTGGTAGCGGTTTTCAACCCTCACCGCGTGTACTTCATGATTTTAAAACTTGATCTAAATGGGAGCCCTCGTCTAGCACCTCCATCCGGTGTTTGCTCAGGTATTACATAAATTTTTGCCATCAGCATGAATCCCCCAATGAATGCCTACCCTTGGACTCTCTCTTAGATCACCTTCTTTGATCACTCGACCAACGCAATTACGAAAGATACTTGGTAGCGGTTGCCATTCTACTGCGTTTCTGTTCAGTGATTTGGGAGTTGATCTAATGGCGAGCCATTGTCTAGCCATGAGGTGGGTTCTTCGTGCTCTAGTAATTTTTTCTGTGCCTATCCTGGCTACAATGGGAGCTTTGATAAAAAAAATCTCTCGGTGACCCTCCCCAATATAATTAGTGCTGGTGTTCAAGGAAAACACATTGTTCAAATTTCAAATATTGGCACCAGCATCATTTCCATTGGGAGGGCTCTCTCCCAAAAGTCGTCTCTTTGCAATAACTTCTTCAGCACAAAATTGTCAGAATGGTTCGGCAGTGGTTGTTGTTCCAATGGTGCTGTTGTGGTGGTTGCCTGGATGGCAATCTGAAGGGCAAGCTGTCATCTAGCAGTTGGGCTATGCATCACGAGTGACAAGGGAGCCTTTTTTATTGAAAGCTCCCTGTGGCTATTGATCAGAAGAGCCATTGCTTGTGTGAGAAAGGAAAAACGCGGCCTCAGATTCCAAACAAAATCAACGACATCAGATCTGTATAAGTGCAGAATGAAGTGAATGGAGAGAGCTCTCGATAAATGGCGACATGGTGGTTGCAAGAGAAAATTGACCTATTCAGAGCATTAGCCTCGGGCCATTGTGATGGCTTTGCAATTGCTCTTTAATTGTAACCTATGTTTGCAAAGTAGCAGAGTTTGCATGTAAGATTGGCCTTGTTCTTGATAGTTCTAGGAGATGAACTCTGAAACTTTTGGATTGGGACCTTTCAAGGTGAAATTCATCCAGTTGATCGGATGAGCTCGATGTGCTTGTATCTATTCCAAGATGGTAATGATGGTCATTAATTTATGGTGGTGAGTATGTCCCATTTGGTAATCACAATGGCAGAGCTGGTGGGAGGTACTTGTCGCTTTGTTTTGTTGGATACCCTTAATGTAAGTGTTTGCATGGCTCGCAACACACTGCACATTTGGTGTTCGATTCTAGGATACGCTTGTTGCTGAGTGTATGGAGTGGTATCTTTTAGCCAACGGCTCATTCTCTTGGCACGTTCTATCATTGCTTTTTTATCCTACCTAGATGGCAAGAAGGAAAGAGATGGTTGCATGGGTGCATTGCTCGACGTCCCTAATTTCTTCAAGGGTCCACTCTCCACCTCAAGTTTTTCCGATTGGTAGGGTCTTAGGATTGAGAGGGGTTGGCGAAAGGTTTGGTTACCACATAATTTAGTCGCTAGTGCGTTCTTGGTGTGTGCTCGCCTCTTCACTATCTCATCCTACAAAAGTGCATGGCACTGTCATGACAGCTTTTGTGGTCTAGGCCAGTAGAAGCATAGACTATTACCATTAATTTTTGTTTGGATGCAGAAACTCTCCATGCCCTATCCTGTGCGTGCAATCCAAATGGCTACAGCTCATGGGTACTGCGGGAGATACTCTTCTTAAGCTTCACCCTAAATAGAGTATTCAGTGTTGCATTGTGTGGGAAAAAATCCCAAGGCGTTTCATCTCTCTTCAGATTCAAAATTTTGGGAGGGCTTGTCAAAGTGTGGCCATTTGTACGGAGTGCACCAAAAAAGCGTGTAGGGGGCATATGCTTGGGAAATGGATGTCTTTGAGTGTCCTTACTCAGTTGCGTGCATGGTGTACATCTTTGCATTACGACTCTGCTGCAAGCATTTGTAATTAGAGAATTTTGGGGGAATGGGTTTCATACGAGATGTTCTTCTCAAGCTCCTACAAACTAGAGCACTCATCTTTGCAATGCTCTAATAAGTGCAGGCCCAACATGTCTGTCTAGGGGAAGAAATCACACGAATGCTTTTTGCCAAGATGTGGGTGCTCACGGGTGGTTCCCTCATGGTGCAGTTCTTTGCTATCTGCATGTTCATGTGATTGAAGCTTGTCCGACAATGCTAGTGTGAGTGTTCACTCGTAGGAACTTTTATGTACCTACGCTGGCAGATCACGTGTCACAGGGAACAGTTAGTGAAGTTGTGCTGGGAAAGGAGATATTTGGCAGAGGTTGAGACATGTCTATGTATCCGGGAGGGCTCTCATCACCTAAAAATGTGCATAGGGGGTTTTATACATGATGCCCTTGAGTTGCCTTATAATTGAGGTAGTCGCGTGCACAGTGATGCCCCCCCGCCAATCGCATGACCAGCCATGTTTTTGACTCACACGGCCCTTCCCCCTTCAGCACGGTGGTCTCTGTAGGAACTTCGACAACCAACCCTTCGTCATGGGGAAAATATTTTTTGCGATCGAGAAGACTTTTGTCTATGCGAGTGCACCTCAACAAGAATGTAGGAGCCATATGCTTGGGAAATGGATGTCTCTGAGTGGCCTTACAATTGAGGTGGCTACGTGCGCGGTGCATCTCATACAGACTTGAGACTTCTTTTCGAGTAGTGGTGACAGCGAGCTCGAGGGTAAAGGGTTTCGTATGAGATATTCTTCCCAGGTGTCTGTGAACTGAGGCTCCCTATTTGGTCCTCTCCGGTCAATGATGGGAAACTTTCCTCTTGTGTGAATTCTTTGAGCATTACAAGTCCTGCTTGTGCTGTGAATGTCATTCTTGTTGCTTGTGTCGAGGATTATGTTAGGATGCATGATGGAACGAATGCAAATTTCAGTTTCCAATCGCGGCAGGCATCCCTTGGCTATAGCAAGTCTTGGGTGTCCCCTCATTGTTAGAAGAAACCTAGTTGATCCTGCTAGTAGTCATATGCTTGTCTCAAAGATTAAGCCATGCATGTCTAAGTATGAACTATTTCAGAGTGTGAAACTGTGGACGGCTCATTAAATCAGTTATAGTTTCTTTGATGGTACTTTGCTACTCGGATAACTATAGTAATTCTAGAGCTAATACATGCACCAAATCTCAACTCTTGGAAGGGATGCATTTATTAGATAAAAGGTCGGTGTGGGCTTGCCCACTATTCTGGTGATTCATGATAACTCAACGGATTGCACTACCTTTGTGCTGGCGACGCTTCATATAAATTTCTGCTCTATCAACTTTCGATGGTAGGATATAGGCCTACCATGGTGGTGACGAGTGATGGAGAATTAGGGTTCGATTCCAGAGAGGAAGCCTAAGAAATGGCTACCACATCCAAGGAAGGTAGCAGGCACGCAAATTACCCAATCCTGACATGGGGAGGTAGTGACAATAAATAAGAATACTGGGCTCATCGAGTCTGGAAATTGGAATGAGTACAATCTAAATCCCTTAAAAAGGATCCATTGTAGGGCAAGTGTGGTTCCAACAACCATGGTAATTCCATCTCCAATAGTGTATATTTAAGTCGTTGCAATTAAAAAGCTCGTAGTTGGACGTTGGGTCATCACAGTCGGTCCACCTTCTTGGTGTGCACTGGCCCTCACGTCCCTTCTGCCAATGGCATTTTCTTGGCCTTAACTAGCTGGGTCATAGTTCTGGTGCCGTTACTTTGAAAAAATTAGAGTGCTCAAAGAAAGCCTATGTTGTGAATACATTAGCATGGAATAACATGATAAGAGTCTAGTCATGTTCTGTTGGCCTTGGGGACTAGAGTAATGATTAATAGGGACTGTCGGGGGCATTCGTATTTCATTGTCAGAGGTGAAACTCTTAGATTTATGGAAGATGAACCACTGCGAAAGCATTTGCCAATTATATTTTCATAAATCAAGAATGAAATTTGGGGGCTCGAAGATGATCAGATACCATCCTAGTCTCAACCATAAATGATGCCGACTAGGGATCGACAAATGTTGCTCTAAGGACCGTAGGTGAACCTTCGGTAGGATCATTATTGGTTCAAGACCCTAAATCGTGTAGGGGATGGAGCTGGCCTCCTCCCCGCCCCTAAAATCTTGGCAACATGTGAACACTTGGCCCTACAGTGATGTGCTGGATGGCCAAGCTACGATTCCAACACCATCAAGGTTGAGGGTCACATCAAATGTCGTGATTGAAAGTGTGGATTCCCTACGGGGCAAAGAGACTCGAATGCAATCTAGATTATGATCGGTGCCTTTGAACAAGGTCTACATCAGAGAGAGAGGTCCCTACTCAGTTGTAGTTCAGAGGGAGATTAGGCTTCATCCCCCATTGAGATTTCATGGCCCGATCGTGTGCGTGGTGATGTGCCAGGGATCCATTGTTTCAATGGCGGCAAGTTGGTACTGCCACAACCCCCTGTTTCCTCGCCCAGGTGTGTTAACTCGTCGCTTGGAGCATTCTATGTTGAGGATGGGTGCACTCGCATGATTTGCAAGGCAGGGGCCCCATCCGATGACACGGCTCTCCCATGAGTCGACTACCACCTTTGCAAAGCGATGGGGCAGGGACACACCATAGCATTCCTCGTCACACCCATTGGGTGCTCAGGGTTCAGGATGTGTCAACACCCAAAACATGGGTGCAACACGCACCTTAGAAATCCAAAAAATGAAGCACAATCTAGTTCCTTGTGCACTTGGGTCGCCAAAAGATAAAAACATAACAAAATCACAACTCTCGGCAATGGATATCTCGATTCTCGCCACGATGAAGAATGTAGCAAAATACGATACTTAGTGTGAATTGCAGAATCCCATGAATCATCAAGTCTTTGAATGCAAGTTGTACCCAAGGCCTCGACCAAGGGAACGTCTACTTGGGTGTCACACTACAAAATTTCCCTTCCTAGTGAGAAGCAGAGATGGTTGTCTGTGTCTGCAAGTGGCATGGTCGGCTAAAATGAGCATGAGGTTCATCGATCCATTGCAATGAGTGGTGGCTCCCAAAGGCCAGCGTTGGTTTGCGCTGATCAAACGATTCCTCACGAGGAACTTTATTCTGGGTCCAGTGGCCCGTCATAGTGCAGGCATGCTGCATCTCTACCGCATCCCCAAGTCAAGCATGAATACCGGCTAAGTTTAAGCATATCAATAAGCAGAGGAAAGGAAACTTACCAAGATTCCCCTAGTAATGGTGAGCGAACCAGGAAGAGCCTGGCATGAAAATTAACGGTCGTGCCTATTGAATTGTAGTCTGTAGAAGCATCCTCAGCGACGGACTAGGCCCAAGTCCCCTAGAAGGGGATGCCGGAGAGAGTGAGAGCCCTGTCAGGCCTGGACCCTGTTGCACCACGAGGCGCTATCGATGAGTCAAGTTGTTTGCGAATGCAGCCCTAATCGAGCGGTAAATTCTGTCCAAGGCTAAATACAGGTGAGAGACCAATAGCGAACAAGTACCATGAGCGAAAGATGAAAAGGACTTTTAAAAGAGAGTTAAAGAGTGCTTGAAATTGCCAGGAGGGAAGTTGATGGAGGCCGACGATGTGCCCTAATCAAATGCAAAATGGTGTGAGCCAGTCTGCCACTTGGTTCATGAGACGTGCCAGCGTGGGCTGTCACGGCAGCACAAGCGCGTGCCTTTACGGTAGACTCTTAGGCACTTGCGTGCTCATGGCACTACCCAATGGGATTTCCATCCGACCTATCTTGAAACACGAACCAAGGAATCTAACATGTGTGCGATTTGGTGGGTTCAAAAAACCCACAGGTGCAAGGAAGCTGACTAGCGAGATCCCCTCTCGAGGGGTGCACAGCCGACTGACCCTGATCTTCTATGAAGGGTTTGAGTGCGACCACACCTGTTGGGACCCGAAAGATGGTGAACTATGCCTGAGTAGGGTGAAGCCAGAGGAAACTCTGGTGGAGGCCCGGAGCAATACTGACATGCAAATTGTTTGTCTGACTTGGGTATAGGGGCAAAAGGCTAATCGAACCATCTAGTAGCTGGTTTCCTCTAAATTTTTCCTCAAGATAGCTAGAGCTCACGTGCAAGTTTTATCGAGTAAAGAAAATGATTAAAGGCATTGGGGGCATAACACCCTCGACCTATTCTCAAAATTTAAATAGGTAAGTCAGTAAGGCTGCTCTATTGAGCCACACCATAGAATTGTGAGCTCCAAGTGGGCCATTTTTGGTAAGCAAAATTGGCGATGCAACATGAACCAAAAGCCAAGTTACGGTGCTAAATTGTGTGCTAACCCAGATCCCGCAAAGGGTGTTGGTTGATTAAGATAGCAGGACGGTGGTCATAGAAGTTGAAATCTACTAAGGAGTGTGTAACAACTCACCTACCAAATCAACTACCCTCGAAAATGGATGGTACTGAAGTGCACAACCTATACTCGGCTATCAGGGCAAGTGCCAGGCTCCAATGTGTAGGAGGACATGGGGGTTGTTGCAAAACCTTGGGCATGAGCCTAGGTGGACTGGCCCCTAGTGCAGATCTTGCTTGTAGTAGCAAATATTCAAATGAGAACTTTGAAGACTGAAGTGGGGAAAGGTTTCATGTGAATAGAACTTGGACATGGGTTAGATGATCCTAAGAGATGGGGAAACCCTATTTCAAGGGCGCACTTTGTGCGATCATCGAAAGGGAATCGGGTTAATATTCTCAAACTGAGACATGGCGATGGACGACAACATTAGATAATCTAGAGATGTCGGCGAGGGCCCTGGGGAGAGTTTTCTTTTCTTTTTAATAGCCTGCCCACCCTAAAATCGGTTCAATTGAGATAGGGTCCAACGGCTAGGAGAGCACTGCACATCCTGCAGTGTGCGATGTACCTTCAGTGGCCCTTGAAAATTTAGAGGACCAAGTACCATTCACACTCAGTCATACTCATAACCGCATCAGGTCTCCAAGGTGAACAACCTCTGCTCAATAGAATAATGTAGGTAAGGGAAGTCAGTAAGATGGATCCGTAACTTCAATAAAAGGATTGGCTCTGAGGGCTAGGCCTAGGAGTCTGCACCCCGAACTCGTGGGCTGTTGATGGCCTGCACGAGCTACTCCCGTGGTGAGGGTGGTCCGTCGTGTGTCGATCGGGCGATGAACACAACATGCCCCCTTCAGAGGGCTTTCCCTAGCCAGCAAACAATCAACTCAGAACTGGTACAAACAAGGGGAATCTGACTGTTTAATTAAAACAAAGCATTGCGATGGTCCCTGCGGATGCTGACGCAATCTGATTTCTGCCCAGTGCTTTGAATGTCAAAGTGAAGAAATTCAACCAAGCACCGATAAATGGCGAGTGTAACTATGACTCTCTTAAGGTAGCCAAATGCCTCATCATCTAATTAGTGACGTACATGAATGGATTGACGAGATTCTCACTGTCCCTATCTACTATCTAGCAAAACCACAGGCAAGGGAACGGGCTTGGCAAAATCAATGGGGAAAGAAGACCCTGTTGAGCTTGACTCCAATCTGACTTTGTGAAATGACTTGAGAGGTGTGAATAAGTGGGAGTTTTTGAGCGCAAGTGAAATACTACTACTTTTAATGTTATTTTACTTATTCCGTGAGGCAGAGATGGGGAAATGCCCCTATTTTTGGCCTTAAGGTGCATCTAGGTGCACCGATCTGGGTGGAAGACATTTTCAGGCGGGGAGTTTGGCTGGGGCAACACATCTGTTAAAAGATAATGCAAGTGTCCTAAGATGAGCTCAACGAGAAAAAAAATCTCGTGTCAAACAAAAGGGTAAAAGCTCATTTGATTTTGATTTTCAGTATGAATACAAACTGTGAAAGCATGGCCTATCGATCCTTTAGACTTTTGGAATTTGAAGCTAGAGGTGTCAAAAAATTTACCACAGGGATAACTGGCTTGTGGCAGCCAAGCGTTTATAGCGATGTTGCTTTTTGATCCTGCAATGTTGACTCTTCCTATCATTGTGAAGCAAAATTCACCAAGTGTTGGATTATTCACCCACCAATAGGAAATGTGAGCTGGGTTTAGACCGTCGTGAGATAGGTTAGTTTTACCCTACTGATGATCCGCGTTGCGATAGTAATTCAACTTAGTACGAGAGGAACTATTGATTCACACATTTGGTCATCGCGCTTGGTTGAAAAGCCAATGGCATGAAGCTACTGTGTGTCAAATTATGACTGAACGCCTCTAAGTCAGAATCCATGCCAGATGCGGTGCATATCTCTCTCTAGTTTCATCGCAATCGTGAGGGCAAAAAAATCTCCCAAATGCCAAATTCTCGATAGGTGGGGTTTGTAATTTCTACTAGGATGAAAAAATCTCCCAAGTGCCAAATTCTGAGTGGGTGGGGTTTTGTGAAAATTTTTGCAAGGGCAAAAAATCTCCCAAGTGCCAAATTCTCGATGGGTTGGGTTTGTAATTTCTACCAGGAAGAAAAAATCTCCCAAGTGTCAAATTCCCGGTGGGTGGGGTTTTGTAAAAAATTTTGCAAGGGTGAAAAAATATCCCAAGTGCTAAATTCTCAGCAGGTGGGGTTTGTAATTTTTGCCACGACAGAAAAAGCTCCCAAGTGCCAAATTTTGAGGGCGAGTGGGGTTTTGTGAAAATTTTTGCGAGGGCAAAAAAATCTACCAAGTGCCAAATTCTCTACGGGTGGGGTTTGCAATTTTTGCAAGGCTGGAAAAATCTCCCAGGTGCCAAATTCCCGACAGGTGGGGTTTTTAATTTCTGCCGAGGCGAAAAAAACTACCAAGCGCCACATTTCAGGCGGGTGGGGTTTTGTAAAAAATTTCACGACGGCAAAAAAATCTCCCAAGTGTCAAATTCCAGGTGGGTGGGGTTTGCAATTTTTGGGAGGGTGAAAAAATCTCCCTAAGTGCCAAATTCTTGACAGGTGGGGTTTGCAATTTTAGCGAGGGCATAAAAATCTCCCAGATGCCAAATTTTTGGCGGTGGGGTTCGTAATTTCTGCCAGGGTGGAAAAATCTCTTGAGTGCTAAATTTTGGGCAGGAGGGAGGGGTTTTGTAGAAATTTCTCCCAGGGCAAAAAAATCTCATGAGTGCCAAATTTCGGCCAAGTGGGGTTTTGTAAAATTTCCAAGAGGGGAAAAAAAATCTCCCTAGTCCCAAATTCTAAGCTGGTGGGGTTTGCAATTTTCGAAAGGGCGAAAAAATCTCCCAAGTGCCAAATTTTCGACAGGTGGGGTGTTGTGATTTCTAAAAGTGTGAAAAAATCTCTCAAGTGCCAAAGCTTCCTCGAGGGAAAATAAGTCTTCCAAGTGCAATTTCCATGTGAGTCAAGTTTGTAATTAGTGCAATTGCGGGTGGGTCGGGTTTTCAATTTTTGTGAGGGCAAAAAAATCTTCCAAGTCCAAATTTTGGGCAGGTGGGGTTTCATAATTTCCAAGTGCCAAATTCTGAGCGGGTGGGGTTTGTAAATTTCGTGAGGGCAAAAAAACTTCCATGTCCAAATTTTTAGTGGGTGGGGTTTGTAAATTTTCATGAGGGAAAAAAAATCTTTTGATTGGAAATTCCAAGCGGGTGGGGTTTTGTAATTTTCACGAGGGCAGACAACTCATGTACGTGATCCAAAATTTGTTAACTTGTTTTTTTGGTTAACGCCCAAAGTTTTGAACTCAAATCGAGTCAACTACCCTGACTCGAATCACCTCGAGCCTAATCGCCTCTGAATTTTTTGCACAACCCATGTCACCGCGCTCGACTTGATTCTAAGTGCCCCGAGTCATGTACGTGGTCCAAAAGAGGTCAACTTTTTTTTTGGGTTAATGCCCAAAGTTTTCAACTCAAACCATGTCGGCAACACTGACACGAATCGCCCGAACTACCCCAACCCTGACTCAAATCTCGTTGAGCCTTAACCACCTCCAATTTTTTCGAATGACTCATGTCACCATGCTCGACTTGATTCTAAGTGCGTCGAGTCATGTGCATGATCCAAAGGCAGTCAATTTTTTTTGTGTTAACGCCCAAAGTTTTCAACCCAAATTGTGTCGACAACCCTGACTCGTATTGCCTCAAGCCTTAACAGCCTCCAATTTTCTCGCAGGACTCATGTCACTGTGCTCGACTTGAT
This sequence comes from Cupressus sempervirens, assembly GCA_028749045.1. Lineage (NCBI taxonomy): Eukaryota > Viridiplantae > Streptophyta > Pinopsida > Cupressales > Cupressaceae > Cupressus > Cupressus sempervirens. Next base: position 569,342,195 of record CM053784.1, on the reverse strand, counting down.
GCCCCGAGTCATGTATGTGATCCAAAAGTGGTTAACTTCTTCCTTTTTTGGTTAACATCCAAAGATTTCAACCTGAATTATGTCAACAACCCTGACTCAAATCGTCTCGAGCCTTAATCGCATGCAATTTTTTTGCACCACTCATGTCATCATGCTTGACTTGATTCTATGCGCCCCGAGTCATGTACATGATCCAAAAGCAATTAACTCTTTTTTTGGCTAATGGCCAAAGTTTTTGAATCGAATCAGCTACCTTGACTCAAATTGCCTCGAGCCTTAACCGCCTCCATTTTTTTCGCTCGACTCATGTCATCGCACTCGCCTTGATTCCGAGTGGCCCAAGTCACTTACATGATCCAAAACTGGGTAACGTTTTCTTTTTTCTTTTTTCTTTTTTTTTTCAAGTCTAAAAGTTTTAAACTAAAATAGAGTCAAATACCCCGACTCGATTTGTCTCCAAATTTTTTGCACGACTCATGTCACCGTGCTCGACTTGATTCTAAGTGCCCCGAGCCGTGTACGTGATCCAAAAGCAGTTAACTTTTTCTTTTTGGTTAATGCCCAAAGTTTTCAACCCGACCCACCTCAGTAACCTCAACTCGAAGCACCTCGAGCCTTAATGGCCTCTAATTTTTTTGCATAACTCATGCCACCGTCAACTTTTCGCACGAATCATGTCACCGAGGGCACCTCGATGCTACGTGACCCGAGCCCTATGCGCGATCCAAAATTGGGTAACATTTTTTTTTGAACTCCCAAATTTTCATTCTTTTTCACCTTACGGGGCCTATCATGATCTCTTTTTATAAAGGAAATTCTCAAATTAGATCGTTTTGGCTACCCTACCTCAAATCTCGCTAGCTAGGCATAACACCTCGAGTCAGCTTAGAAATAAGTGAACTAAGAACTGTGCATGATCCAAAAGTGGGTAACTTGTTTTTTTTTTTCATAATGCCCAAAATTTAGCACTTTTCGCTATATAGGGCCTCCCATGATTTATTTTTCCCTCGTCGACCCACTCTGGCCACCCAATTGAGTCACCCGAGGCTAGGGCGATGGAGATGGGTTTACCCAGTCGGGTGACCCAAGTTGGGTTGACCCAGGTGTGCGATCCTGGCTGGGGATAGCAAGTCAATTATATAAGTTTTCTTGTCAATTTTGCTAGCTAGGATAGCTCACCAAGTCATCTGACCATGTGGTCTTTGCCAAATAACCCCAACAAGTTGCTTCAAAGAATTGACTCTTTGACTCCACTCACAGCTCGTCAAATAGGCTCACCAAGATGACTTACCATCTTGCCTCACCAGGTTGACCCACCAGGTCACCTCTTCTTTAAGACCACTCACCATGTTGGCTCCCCAAGTCAGCTCACAGAGTTGACTATTTAGGTTGCCTCACCAAGTCAAATCCTTAAGTTTGCTCACCAAGTCAGCTCCCTAAGTCATCTCACCAAGTTGACTCACCTAGTCATTTTACCACCTTGCCCCAGCAAGTGTGCTCACCAAGTTGCCCCACCGAGTTGTTTCTCTAAGGCCACTCACCATGTCAGCTCACCAAGTCGGTTGTTTAAGTATGTTGCCAAGTCAACTCTTTAAGTTCGCTCACCAGGTCAGCCTGCCCAAGTTAGCTCTTTAAGTTTGCTCGCCACGTTCTCCCACTCAACTCGTATCAACAAGCTAACTCACTTAGTCACCTCACAAAGTTGAGTCTTTAAGTGTGCTCACCAAGTTGACTCACCATATCGCCTCGATAAGTTGGCTTGTTGAGTTACCCCACCAAGTCACCTCTTTAAGCTCGCTTACCATGTCAGCTCGTCAGGTCGGCTCACCAAGTCAACTAATCAAGTAGGCCCACCAAGTCACCTCACCATGTTGACTTTTTGAGCCCACTCGCCAGGTCATCTCACCAAGCCGACTCGAGTACATTGCCAAGTTGACTCTTTAAGTTCTCTCGCTAGGTCAACTCGCCAAGTCTCTTATAAGTTTATGGTATTAAGGGGAGCTTCCTGCATCACCTCACCAAGTCACATCTTAAACCCTGCTCACCATGTCAACTTTCCAAGTCAGCTGAACAAGTCGACTATTCAAGCACGCTTGCCAATTTGACACTTTTAGTTCACTCTCAAGGTCTTCTCGCATGGTTAGCTCATCCAGTCACCCCACCAAGTCACCTCAATGACCCAACTCATCTAATTGCCCCACCAAGTTGACTCTTTAAGTTTGCTCACCAAGTCAGCTTGCCAAGTTGCCTCTCTTCAGGGCTGGCGGCCAAGGGTTAGATAGGTTCACTCACCAGATTGCCTCACCAAGTGGGCTTGCCAAGATACCCCACCAAGTAGCCCAAAAAGTTGACTCTTTAAGTTTGCTCAATAAGTTGGCTCACCTAGGCGGCCTACCATCTCGCCTTGCCAACTTTCCCAACCAAGTTGTCATTTTAAGCTTGCTCACAAATTTGACACACCAGCTAGGCTCCCCAAGTCGGCACACCAAGTGCTCTCACCAGGTCAACTCTTTAAGTTTGATCATCAAGTCACCCCATGAGGTCAGCACACCAAGTTGACTCTTTAAGTCTGTTCATCAAGCCACCCCACAAGGTCGGCAAACCAAGTACTCTCACCAACTCGACTCTTTAAGTCTGTTTATGAAGTCACCCAAATAGGTCATCCCACCAATTACTCTCACCAAGTTGACTCTCTAAGTTTGTTCATCAAGTCACCCCATCAGGTCGGCCCACCAAGTACTCTCACCAAGTCAACTCTTTAAGTCCGTTCATCAAGTCACCCAACCAAGTACTCTTACCAAGTTGACTCTTTAAGTTTGTTCATCAATTCACCATGCCAAGTACTCTCAAAAAGTTGACCCTTTAAGTCCACTCATCAAGTTGTGCCACCAAGTACTCTCACCAAGTCGACTCTTTAAGTTCGTTCATCAAGTCACCCCACCAAGTACTCTAACCAAGTCGATTCTTCAAGTGTGTTCATTAAGTCACGCCACCAAGTACTCAAACCGAGTTGACTCTTTAAGTCTATTCATCAACTCACCCCACCAAGTACTCTCACCAAGTCAACTCTTTAGGTCCGAGTTGACTCTTTAAGTCTATTCATCAAGTCACCCCACCAAGTACTCTCATCGAGTTGACTCTTTAAGTCTATTCATCAAGTCAACCCCACCAAGTACTCTCACCAAGTCAACTCTTTAGGTTCGTTCATCAAGTCACCCCACCAAGTTGACCCTTTAAGTCTGTTCACCAAGTCACCCCACCAAGTACTCTCACCAACACAACTCTTTACGTCCTTTCATCAAGTCACCCCACCAAGTCAACCCTTTAAGTCCGTTCATCAAGTCACAAAAACAAGTACTCTCACCAAGTTGACTCTTTAAGTTCGTTCATCGAGTCACCCCGCCAGGTCGGCCCACCAAGTACTGCCACCAAGTCAACTCTTTAAGTTTGTTCATCAATTCACCCAGCCGAGTACTCTCACCAAGTTGACTCTTTAAGTCCGCTCATCAATTCTTGTCTCCAAGTACTCTCACCAAGTCACCTCTTTAAGTTCATTCACCAAGTCACCCCACCAAGTACTCTCACCAAGTCGACTCTTTAAGTTTGTTCATCAAGTCACCCAACCAAGTACTCTCACCAAGTCAACTCTTTAGGTTCATTCATCAAGTCACCCCACCAAGTACTCTCGCCAAGTCAACTCTTTAGGTCAGTTCATCAAGTCACCCCACCAGGTCGACCCTTTAAGTTGTTTCATCAACTCACCCCACCAAATACTCTCACCAAGTTCACTCTTTAAGTCCTTTCATCAAGTCATCCCACCAAGTCGACACTTTAAGTCCATTCATCAAGTCACCAGAACAAGTACTCTCACCAAGTTGACTCTTTATGTCTATTCATCAAGTCACCCCACCAGGTCGGCCCACCAAGTACTCTCACCAAGTTGACTCGTTAAGTCCGTTCATCAGTTCACCCCGCCAAGTACTCTCACCAAGTTGACCCTTTCAGTCCGCTCATCAAGTTGCACCAAGAAGTACTCTCACCAAGTTGACTCTTTAAGTTCATTCATCAAGTCACCCCACCAAGTACTCTAACCAAGTCGATTCTTCAAGTGTGTTCATCAAGTCACCCCACCAAGTACTCTCACCAAGTCGACTCTTTAAGTCTGTTCATCAAGTCACCCCACCAAGTACTCTCACCAAGTCGACTCTTTAAGTCATTTCATCAAGTCACCCCACCAAGTCAACTCTTTAAGTCCATTCATCAAGTCACCAAAACAAGTACTCTCACCAAGTGGACTCTTTAAGTCCGTTCATCAAGTCACCCCACCAGGTCGGCCCACCAAGTACTCTCACCAAGTTGACTCTTTAAGTTTGTTCATTAGTTCACCCTACCAAGTACTCTCACCAAGTTGACTCTTTAAGTTCGCTCATCAAGTCGCACCACAAAGTACTCTCACCAAGTTGACTCTTTGAGTTCGTTAATCAAGTCACCCCACCAAGTACTCTAACCAAGTCGATTCTTCAACTGTGTTCATCAAGTCACCCCACCAAGTACTCTCACCAAGTCAACTCTTTAAGTCTGTTCATCAAGTCACCCAACCAAGTACTCTCACCAAGTCAACTCTTTAGGTCTGTTCATCGAGTCACCCCACCAAGTTGACCCTTTAAGTTCGTTCATCAAGTCACCCCACCAAGTACTCTCACCAAGTTGACTCTTTAAGTCCTTTAATCAAGTCACCCCACCAAGTCGACTCTTTAAGTTCATTCATCAAGTTGCCAGAACAAGTACTCTCACCAAGTTGACTCTTTAGGTTTGTTCATCAAGTCACCCCACAAGGTCAGCCCACCAAGTACTCCCACCAATTCGACTCTTTAAGTCTGTTCATTAGTTCACCCCACCAAGTACTCTCACCAAGTTGACTTCTTAAGTCTGCTAATCAAGTCGAGCCACCAAGTACTCTCACCAAGTCGACTCTTTAAGTCCATTCATCAAGTCACCCCACCAAGTACTCTAAACAAGTCGATTCCTCAAGTGCGTTCATCAAGTCACCCCACCAAGTACTCTCACCAAGTCAACTCTTTAAGTTTGTACATCAAGTCACCCCACCAAGTACTCTCACCAAGTCAACTCTTTAGGTCCATTCATCAAGTCACCCAACCAAGTTGACCCTTTAAGTACGTTCATCAAGTCTCCCCAACAAGTACTCTCTCACCAAGTTGACTCTTTAAGTCCTTTCATCAAGTCACCCCACCAAGTCGACTCTTTAACTCCGTTCATCAAGTCACCAGAACAAGTACTCTTACCAAGTTGACTCTTTAAGTTTATTCATCATGTCACCCCAATAGGTCGACCCATAAAGTACTCTCACCAAATTGACTCTTTAAGTCTGTTCATCAGTTCACCCCACCAAGTACTCTCACCAAGTTGACTCTTTAAGTCCTCTCATGAAGTTGTGCTACCAAGTACTCTCACCAAGTCGACTCTTTAAGTTTGTTCATCAAGTCACCCCACCAAGTACTCTAACCAAGTCAATTCTTCAGGTGCGTTCATCAAGTCACCCCACCAAGTACTCTAACCGAGTCGACTCTTTAAGTCTATTCATCAAATCACCCGACAAAGTACTCTCACCAAGTCAACTCTTTAGGTCAGTTCATCAAGTCACCCTGCCAAGTCGACCCTTTAAGTCTGTTCATCAAGTAACCCCACCAAGTACTCTCACCAAATTGACTCTTTAAGTCCTTTCATCAAGTTATCCAACCAATTTGACTCTTTAAGTCTGTTCATCAAGTCACCAGAACAAGTACTCTCACCAAGTTGACTCTTTAAGTCCATTCATCAAGTCACCCTACTAGGTCAGCTCACCAAGTACTCTCACCAAGTTGACTCTTTAAGTCCATTCATCAGTTCACCCTACCAAGTACTCTCACCAAGTTGACTCTTTAAGTCTTCTCATCAAGTTGCGCCACCAAGTACTCTCACCAAGTTGACTCTTTGAGTCCATTCATCAGGTCACCCCACCAAGTACTCTAACCAAGTCGATTCTTCAAGTGCGTTCATCAAATCACCCCACAAAGTACTCTCACCAAGTTGACTCTTTAACTTTGTTCATCAATTCACTCCACCAAGTACTCTCACCAAGTCAACTCTTGAGGTTCGTTCATCAAGTCACCCCACCAAGTCGACCCTCTAAGTTTGTTCATCAAGTCACCCCACCAAGTACTCTCACCAAGTTGACTCCTTAAGTTTGTTCATCCGTTAACCCCGTCAAGTACTCTCACCAAGTTGACTCTTTATGTCTGCTCATCAAGTCACGCCACCAAGTACTCTCACCAAGTTGACTCTTTAAGTCCATTCATCAATTCACCCCACCAAGTACTCTAACTAAGTCGATTCTTCAACTACGTTCATCAAGTCACCCCACCAAGTACTCTCACCGAGTCAACTCTTTAAGTCTTTTCATCAAGTCACCCCACCAAGTTTTCTCACCAAGTCAACTCTTTAGGTTCATTTATCAAGTCACTCTGCCAAGTCGACCCTTTAAGTTCATTCATCAAGTCACCCCACCAAGCACTCTCACCAAGTCGATTATTTAAGTCCTTTCATCAAGTCACCCCACCAAGTCAAATCTGTAAGACCGTTCATCAAGTCACCAGAACAAGTACTCTCACCAAGTCTACTTTTTAAGTTCGTTCATCAAGTCAACCCACCAGGTTGGACCACCAAGTACTCCCACCAGGTTGACTCTTTGAGTTTGTTCATCAACTGACCCCACCAGGTCAGACCACCAAGTACTCCCACCAAGTCGAATCTTTAATTCTGTTCATTAGTTCACCCTGCCAAGTACTCTCACCAAGTTGACTCTTTAAGTCTGCTCATCAAGCCGTGCCACAAAGTGCTCTCACCAAGTCTACTCTTTAAGTCCGTTCATCAAGTCACCCCACCAAGTACTCTAACCAAGTCGATTCTTCAAGTGCACTCATCAAGTCACACCACCAAGTACTTTCCCTATGTTGACTCTTTAAGTCTATTCATCAAGTCACCCCACCAAGTACTCTCACCAAGTCAACTCTTTAGGTTCGTTCATCAAGTCACCCCACCAAGTCAACCCTTTAAGTTTGTTCATCAAGTCACCCCACCAAGTACTCTCACCAAGTGGACTCTTTAAGTCCTTTCATCAAGTCACTCCACCAAGTCGACTCTTTTCTGTTCATCAAGTCACCCCTCTAGTTCGACCCACCAAGTACTCCCACCAAGTCAACTCTTTAAGTTCATTCATCAGTTCACCTTGCCAAGTACTCTCACCAAGTTGACTCTATAAGTCCGCTCATCAAGTCATGCCACCAAGTACTCTCACCAAGTTGACTCTTTAAGTCCATTCATCAAGTCACCTTGCCAAGTCGACCTATGTTTGCATAGTAGTAGAGTTCGCATGTAAGATTGGCCTTGTTCTTGATAGTTCTAGGAGATGACCTCCAAAACTTTTGGATTGGGTCCCTTCAAGGTGAAATTCATCTAGTTGATTGGATGAGCTTGATGTGCTTGTATCTATTCCGAGACAGTAATGATGGTCATTAATCTGTGGCGGTGAGTATATCTCATTTGGTAATCACAATGGCGGAGCTGGTGGGAGGTACTTGTCGCTTTGTTTTGTTGGATACCCTTAATGTAAGTGTTTGCATGGCTCGCAACACACTGCACATTTGGTGTTTGATTCTAAGATGCACTTGTTGCTTTGTATAGAGTTGTATCTTTTAGCCAAGGGCTCCGTCTCTTGGCACATTCTATCATTGCATTTTTATCCATTACGGACGGCAAGAAGGAAAGAGACGGTTGCACGGGTGCATTGCTCAACGTCCCTAATTTCATCAAGGGTCCACTCTCCATGTCAAGTTTTGCCAATTGGTAGGGTCTTGGGATTGAGAGGGGATGGCGAAAGGTTTGGTTGCCGCATAATTTAGTCACTAGTACATTCTCAGTGTGTGCTCACCTCTTCACTATCTCATCCTACAGAAGTGCATGGCACTGTGGCGATAGCTTTTGTGGTATGGGTCAGTAGAAGCGTAGAGTATTACTATTAATTTTTGTTTGGATGTGGAAACTCTCCATGCCCTGTCCTACGTGTGCGATCTGAGAGGTTGCGGCTCATGGGTTTTGCAGGAGATACTCTTCTTCAGCTTTCCCCTAAATAGAGCATTCGGTGTTGCATTGTGTGGAAAAAAAGCCCAAGGCATTTCATCTCTCTTCAGATGCAAAATTCTAGAAGGGCTTGTTGGAGTATGGCCATTTGTATGGAGTGGACCAAAAAAGCATGTAGGGGGCATATGCCTAGGAAATGGATGTGTTTGAGTGTCCTTACTCGGTCACATGCGTGATGTACATCTTTGCATTACGACTCTGCTGCGAGCATTTGTGATTCGAGCATTTTGGGGGAACAGGTTTTGTACGAGATGTTCTTCTCAGGCTCCTGTGAACTAGAGAGCTCATCTTTGCAATGCTCCAACAAGTGCAGGCCCAACATGTCTATCTAGGGGAAGAAATTGCATGAATGCTTTTTACCAAGATGTGGGTGCTCATGGGTGGTTCCCTCACAGTGCAGTTCTTCAGTATGTGCATGTGCATGTGATTGAAGCTTGTTCGACAACACTAGTGTGAGTGTTCACCCATAGGAACTTTTTTGTACCTATGCTGGCAGATCATGTTTTACGGGGAATGGTTAGCAAAGTTGTGCTGGGAAGGGAGATATTTGGTAGAGGTTGAGACATGTTTGTGTATGCGAGTGGGCTCTCATCACCTATAAATGTGTGTAGGGGGTGTTATACATGATGCCCTTGAGCGGCCTTATAATTGAGGTTGTCACATGCACAGTGATGCCCCCCTACCAATCAGATGACCAGCCATGTTTTCAACTTGCATGGCCCTTCACCCTTCAGCACAGTGTTCTCCATTGGCACTTTAGCAACTAGCCCTTCATCATGGGAAAAATGTTTGTTGCGATCAAGAAGACTTTTGTCTGTGCGGGTGCACCTCAACAGGCGTGTAGGAGGCATATGCCTAGGAAATGAATGTCTCTGAGTGGCCTTACAATCCTGCCAGTACTCGTATGCTTGTCTCAATGACTAAGCCATGCATGTCTAAGTATGAACTATTTTAGACTGTGAAACTGTGGAAGGCTCATTAAATCAGTTATAGTTTCTTTGATGGTACTTTTCTACTCGGATATCTGTAGTAATTCTAGAGCTAATACATGCACCAAATCTTGACTCTTGGAAGGGATGAATTTATTTCATAAAAGGTCGGCGCGGGCTCACCAATTATTTCAATGATTCATGATAACTTGATGGATCGCACGGTCTTTGTGCTAGTGACGCTTCATTCAAATTACCACAATCCAAGGAAGGAAGAAGTCATGCAAATTACCCAATCCTAACACGGGGAGGTAGTGACAATAAATAACAATACTAGGCTCGTCGAGTTTGGTAATTGGACTGAGTACAATCTAAATCCCTTAATGAGGATCCACTGGAGGGCAAGTCTAGTGCCAGCAGCCGCGGTAAGTCCAGCTCCAATAGCATATATTTAAGTTGTTGCATTTAGAAAGCTTTTCGTTGGACCTTGGGTAGATACGGTTGGTTCACCTTCTTTGTGTGCACTCGCCCTCACATCCCTTCTGTCAGCGGCATGTTCCTGGCCTTAACTGGCTGGGTCACAGTTTGGGTGTTGTTACTTTGAAAAAATTAGAGTGCTCAAAGAAAGCCTACGCTCTGAATACATTAGCCTGGAATAATTTGATAGGAGTCTAGTCCTATTCTGTTCGCCTTCGAGACCGGAGTAATGATTAATAGGGACTATCGGGGACATTCATATTTCATTGTCAAAGGTGAAATTCTTGGATTTATGGAAGACGAACCACTGCAAAAGCATTTGCTAAGGATGTTTTAATTAATCAAGAACAAAAGTTGGGGGCTCAAAGATGATTAGATACCATCCTAGTCTCAACCATCAATGAGGCCAACCAAGGATCGACGGATGTTGCACTAAGGACTCTGCCAGCACCTTCTAAGAAATCAGAGTTTTTGGGTTCTAGGGGGAGTATGCTTGCAAGGCTGAAACTTAAAGGAATTGACGGAAGGGCACCACCAGGAGTGGAGCCTGTGGCTTAATTTGACTCAACACGGGGAAACTTACCAGGTCTAGACATAGTAAGGATTGATAGATTGAGAGCTCTTTCTTAATTCTATCGGTGGTGGTCAATGGTCATTCTTAGTTGTTGGAGAAATTTGTCTGGTTAATTCAGTTAACGAATGAGACCTTAGCCTACTAACTAGCTATGTGGAGGTTCCCCTTCGCGGCCAGCTTCTTAAAGGGACTATGGCCTCCTAGGCCATGGAAGTTTGAGGCAATAACAAGTTTATGATGCCCTTAGATGTTCTGGGCCGCACACACACTACACTAATGCAACCAACGAGTTTCTCTCCCTGGCCTGAAGGGTTTGGGAAATCTTGGCAAATTGCATCATGATGGGGATAGACCATTTCAATTATTGATCTTCAACGAGGAATTTCTAGTAAGTGTGAGTAATCAGCTCACGTTGACTATGTCCCTGCCCTATGTATACACCACCCGTCGCTCCTACCAATTGAATGATTCAATGAAGTGTTCGAATCATAGCGATGATGGTGGTTCCTGTTAGCAACATCATGAGAAGTTCATTGAACCTTATCATTTAGAGGAAGGAGAAGTGATAACAAGTTTTCCATAGGTGAACCTATGGTAGGATCATTGTCAGTTTGAGACCCTGAATCATTTAAGGGATGGAGCTAGCCTCCTCCCCGCCCCCAAAATCTTAGTGATGTGTAGAAACTTGGCCCTACAGCGATGTGCTAGATAGCCAAGCTATGAGTCTAGCACCGTTAAGGTCAAGGGTCACATCGAATGCCGTGATCGAAAGCATAGATTCCCCGTGGGGCGAAGACACTCGGATGCAATCTGGATTATGATCGGTGCCTTCAAACAATGTATGTGTTAGAGTGAGAGGTCTCTACTTGGTTTTAGTTTAGAGGGAGTTTGAGCCTCATCCCCCATTGAGATTTCATGGCCTGATCGCATGTGCGGTGTTGTGCTAGGGATCTGTCATTTCGACGATGCCAAGTCAGGACTGCTACAACCCTTCGTTGCCTTGCCCAGGTGTGTTAACTCATTGCTTGGAGTGTTCTATGTTTAGGATGGGTGCACTCACATGATTTGCAAGGTAGGGGCCCTGTCTGATGACATGACTCTCCCATGTGTCAACTCCCACCTTTGCAAGGCGATGTTGCAGGGACACACCACAGCGTTCCTCGTCACACCCATCGAGTGCTCGGGGTTCAGGATGTGTCAACACCCAACACACAAGTGCAACGCGCACCTTACAAATCCAAAGAATGAAGTGTGATCCAGTGCCTACCACAATTGGGTCACCGAAAGACAAAAACATAACAAAAGCATGACTCTCGACAATGGATATCTAAGCTCTCGCCACGATGAAGAATGTAGTGAAATGTGATACTTAGTGTGAATTGCAGAATCCCATGAATCATCAAGTCTTTGAACGTGATTTGTGATGGTCGTCCATGTTTGCAAGTGGCATGGTCAGCTGAAATGAGCACAAGGTCCATTGATCCGTTACGACGAGCAGTGGCTCCCAAAGGCCGGCATTTGTTTGCGCTAATCGAACAATTCCTCGTGAGGAAATTTATTCTTGATCCAGCGGCCTACCACAATACAGGCATGCTGCATCAAATCAAGATTCCCCTAGTAATGATGAGAACATTTGGAATAGCCCAGCATGAAAATGGATGGCTGTGCCTGTCGAATTGTAGTCTGTAGAAGCATCCTTAGCGACAGACTAGGCCCAAGTCCCCTATAAGGCGGCGCTAGAGAGGGTGAGAGCCCCATCGGGCTTGGACCCTATCACACCATGAGGCACTGTTAGTGACTCAGGTTATTTGGGAATGCATCCCTAATTGGGTGGTAAATTCCATCCAAGGCTAAATACGAGCGAGAGATCGATAGCGAACAAGTACTGTGAGGCAAAGATGAAAAGGACTTTGCAAAGAGAGTTAAAGAATGTTTTAAATTACTAGGAGGGAAGCAGATGGAGGCTGGCAATGTGCCCTAGTCAGATGTGGAATGGTGTGAGCCAATCTGTCACTCGGTTCGGGGGACGTTCCAGCATGGGCTGTTGCGACGGCACAAGTGAAACCTTCTAGTTGCACAAGTGAGTAGTCGAGGAGCGAAGTACGCGCCTTTATGGTGGGCTCTCTGGCACATACGTACTCATGGCACTAGCCAGTGGGATTTCCATCTGACCATCTCGAAACATAGACAAAGGAGTCTAACATGTGTGCGAGTTGGCGAGTTGTGAAAACCTACGAGGTGCAAGGAAGCTGACTGGCAAGATCCCCTCTCGAGGGGTGTACCACCGACCAACCCTGATCTTCTATGAAGGGTTCAAGTGCAAGCACACCTGTTGGGACCTGAAAGATGGTGAACTATGCCTAGGCAAGGCAAAGCCAGAGGAAACTCTGGTGGAGGCCCGCAGTGATACTGACATGCAAATCGTTCATCGTACTTGTGTATAGGGGCGAAAGACTAATCAAACCGTCCAGTAGCTAGTTTCCTTCGAAGTTTCCCTCAGGATAGCTGGAGCTCATGTGCGATTTTTATCGGGTAAAGCAAATGATTAGAGGCATTAGGGGCATAATTCCCTCAACCTATTCTCAAACTTTAAATAGGTAAGTCGGCGTGGCTGCTCTGTTGAGACGGGCCATGGAATTGCAAGCTCCAAGTGGGCCATTTTTGGTAAGCAAAACTGGCGATGTGGGATGAACCAAAAGCCTAGTTACGGTGCCAAATTGTGGGCTAACCCAGATCCCACAAAGGGTGTTGGTTGATTAAGACAGCAGGACAGTCTTCATGGAAGTCAAAATTCACTAAGGAGTGTGTAACAACTCACCTGCTGAATCAACTAGCCTCAAAAATGGATGGCGCTAAAGTGCACAACCTATACTCGGCCATCGGGTCAAGTGCTAGGCTTTGATGCATAGGAGGATGTGGGGGTTGTTGTGAAACCTTGGGCGTGAGCCTAGGTGGACCGGCCCTCGGTGTAGATCTTGGTGGTAGTAGCAAATATTCAAATGAGAACTTTGAAGACTGAAGTGGGGAAAGGTTCCATGTGAGCAGCACTTGGACATGGGTTAGTCAATCCTAAGAGATGGGGAAACCCTATTTCAAGGGTGCACTTTACACGATCATTGAAAGGGAATTGGGTTAATATTTTTGAACCTAGACGTGGCGGCATATGACAACATTAGGAAATCTGGAGACGTTGGCGAGGGCCTCGGGAAGAGTTATCTTTTCTTTTTAACAACCTGCCCACCCAAAAATCAGTTCAAGCAGAGATAGGGTCCAGCAGCTGGAAGAGCACCGCACGTCCCACGGTGTATGGTGCGCCTTTGATGGCACTTGAAAATCTAGAGTACTAAGTATTGTTCACACCCGATCATACTCATAACCAAATTAGGTCTCCAAGGTGAATAGCCTCTGGTCAATAGAAAAATGTAGGTAAGGGAAGTCGGCAAAATGGATCCGTAACTTCAGGAAAAGGATTGGCTCTAAGGGCTAGGCCTAGGGGTCTGCACCCTAAACTAATGGGTTGTTGGTGGCCTACCTGAGCTACTCCCACGGTGAGGGTAGGCCATCGCATGCCGATCAGGTCGCAGACACAGAATGCCCCCTTCGGAGGGCATTCGCTAGGCGGCGAACAGTCGACTCAGAACTTGTATAGACAAGGGGAATTTGACTATTTAATTAAAACAAAGCATTGCGATGGTCCCTACAGATGCTAACGCAATGTGATTTCTACCCAGTGCTCTAAATGTCAAAGTGAAGAAATTCAACCAAGCACGAGTAAATGGCAGGAGTAACTATGACTCTCTTAAGGTAGCCAAATGCCTCATCATCTAATTAGTGATGCACATGAATGGATTAATGAGATTCCCACTATCTCTATCTGCTATCTAGCAAAACCACAACCAAGGGAACAAGCTTGGAAAAATCAGCGGGGAAAGAAGACCCTGTTGAGCTTGACTCTAGTCTGACTTTTTGAAATGACTTGAGAGGTGTAGAATAAGTGGGAGCTTTTGGGTGCAAGTGAAATACCACTACTTTTAACATTATTTTACTTATTTTGTGAGGCCGAGATGGGGAAATGCCCCTATTTTTGGCCTTAAGGTGCGTCTGGGCATGCTAATCTAGGCAAAAGACATTGCTAGGTGGGGAGTTTAGCTGGGGCGACACATTTGTTAAAAGATAACGCAGGTGTCCAAGATGAGCTCGACGAGAACAGAAATCTCGTGTGGAACAAAAGGGTAAAATCTCATTTGATTTTGATTTTTAGTACAAATACAAATCGTGAAAGCGTGGCCTATCGATCCTTTACACTTTCAGAATTTGAAGCTAGAGGTGTCAAAAAAGTTACCATAGGGATAACTAGCTTGTGGTAGCACAACGTTCATAGTGACATTACTATTTGATCCTTCGATGTCGGCTCTTCCTAGCATTGTGAAGTAGAATTCACATGGTGTTTGATTGTTCACCCACCAATAGGGAATGTGAGCTGGGTTTAGACCCTCGTGAGACAGGTTAGTTTTACCCTATTGATGATCTACAATATGATAGTAATTCAACTTAGTACGAGAGGAACTGTTGATTCACACATTTGGTCATCGCGCTTGGTTGAAAAGTTAGTGGCACGAAGCTACCATGTCTCAGATTATGACTGAATGCCTCTAAGTCAGAATCCACACTAGATGCAGCGCATATCTCTCTCCGGTTGCATCACAACCCATAGTAGGGGTGCTCTTGCACTCCCAGGGGCTCGTGTCATTGGCCATCTCCAATTGGTGCATTAGCCCATTGGAGCAACCTTTGATATTAATTTCAAGTGGTCGGCGAGAAGAATATTTTGTAGATGACTTAAATAACTGACGGGGTATTGTAAGTGGCAGAGTGGCCTTGCTACCACATTCACTGAGATTCAGCCCTCTATCGCCTCGATTCGTAAAAACATTTTTGACTCTGAAGTGGGTGGGGTTTACAATTTTTGCGAGGGCGAAAAACTCTTCCAGGTGCCAAATTCTCGGCCAGGATTAGTAATTTTTGCCAGGGCAAAAAAATCTCCCAAGTGCCAAATTTCGAGCAGGTGGGGTTTTGTGAAAATTTTTGCGAAGGTGAAAAAATCTCCCAAGTGCAAAATTCTCAGTGGGTGGGGTTTTGTAAAAAATTTCACGATAGCAAAAAAATCTCCCAAGTGCCAAATTCTCGGCAAGTGGGGTTTGCAATTTCTGCCAGTATGAAAAAAATCTCCCAAGTGCAAAATTTTGAGCAGGTGGGGCTTTGTGAAAATTTCTGCGACGGTGGAAAAATCTCCCAAGTGCAAAATTCCTAGCGGGTGGGGTTTTGTAAAAATTTTCACATGGGCAAAAAAATATCCCAAGTGCCAAATTCTCGGCAGGTGGGGTTTGTAATTTTCGCCAGGACGAAAAATCTCCCAAGTGCCAAATTTTGAGCAGGTGGGGTTTTGTGAAAATTTTTGCGAGGGGGAAAAAATCTCCCAAGTCCCAAATTCTCGGCGGGTGGGGTTTGTAATTTCTGCCAGCACGGAAAAATCTCCCAAGTTTCAAATTATCGGCAGGTGGGGTTTTGTAAAAATTTTCGTGAGGGTGAAAAAATCTCCCAAGTGCCAAATTCTCAGCAGGTAGAGTTTGTAATTTCCACCAGGATGGAAAAATCTCCCAAGTGCCAAATTTTGAGGGCGAGTGGGGTTTTGTGAAAATTTCTGTGAGGGTGAAAAAATATCCCAAGTGCCATATTCTCAACGGGTGGGGTTTTGTAAAAATTTCCCCGAGGGTGAAAAAATCTTCTAAGTGCCAAATTCTTGGTGGTGGGGTTTGTAATTTGTGCAAGCGCGGAAAAATATTCCAGGTGCCAAATTTCGAGCGGGTGGGCTTTGCAATTTTCGTGAGGGCAAAAAAATCTCCCAAGTGCCAAATTCCCGGCGGGTGGGGTTTGTAATTTCTGCCGGGGCAAAAAAATCTCCCAAGTGCCACATTCTGGGTGGGTGGGGTTTTATAAAAAATTTCACGAGGGCAAAAAAATCTCCCAAGTGCCAAATTTTGGGTGGGTGGGGTTTGCAATTTCTACGAGGGCGAAAAAATCTCCCAAGTGCCAAATTCTCGGTGAGTGCAGTTTGCAATTTTTGCGAGGGCGTAAAAATCTCCCAAGTGCCAAATTCCTAGCAAGTGGGGTTTGTAATTTCTACCATGGCAGAAAAATCTCCCGAGTGCCAAATTCTAGGTGGGAGGGAGGGGTTTTGTAGAAATTTTTGTCAAGGTAGAAAAATCTCCCGAGTGCCAAATTTTGGGCGAGTGGGGTTTTTTAAAATTTCCATGAGGGGGAAAAAAATCTCCCAAGTCCCAAATTCTGAGCTAGTGGGGTTTGCAATATTTTGAAGGGCGAAAAAGTCTCCCAAGTGCCAAATTCCTGGTGGGTGGGGTTTTGTGATTTCCGCAAGTGCGAAAAAATATCTCAAGTGCCAAAGTTTCCTCGAGAGCGAAAAAGTCTTCCAAGTGCAATTTCCATGTGGGTCAGGTTTGTAATTAGTGCAATTTCAGGCGGGTCAGGTTTGCAATTTTTGTAAGGGCGAAAAAATCTTCCAAGTCCAAATTTTGGGCGGGTGGGGTTTCATAATTTCCAAGTGCCAAATTCGAAGCGGGTGGGGTTTGTAAATTTCGTGAGGGTGGAAAAATCTTCCAAGTCTAAATTTCGAGTAGGTGGGTTTGTAAATTTTCATGAGGGCATAAATATCTTCCAACTGCAAATTCCAGGCGGGTGGGGTTTTGTAATTTTCATGAGGGCAGACGACTCATGTACGTGATCCAAAATTGGTTAACTTATTTTTTTGGTTAACGCCCAAAGTTTTGAACTCAAATTGAGTCGGCTACCCCGACACGAATTGCCTCCGAATTTTTTACACAACCCATGTCACTATGCTTGACTTGATTCTAAGTGCCTCGAGTTATGTACGTGGTCCAAAAGAGGTCAATATTTTTTTTTGGGTTAATGCCCAATGTTTTCAACTCGAACCGTGTCGGTAACCCCAACACAAATCGGCAAAACTAACCCAACACCGACTCGAATCGCGTCGAGCCTTAACTACCTCAAACTTTTTTGCATGACTCATGTCACCGTGCTAACCTTGATTCTAAGTGTGCCAAGTGATGTGTCTAATCCAAAGGTGGTCAACTTTTTTTTTGGGTTAATGGCCAAAGTTTTCAACCCAAATTGTGTCAGCAACCCCGACTCATATCACCTCGAGCCTTAACCGCCTCCAATTTTTTCGCAGGACTCATGTCATTGTGCTCAACTTGGTGCCTCAAGTCATGTACATGATCCAAAAGAAATTAATTTCTTCCTTTTTTGGTTAACACACAAAGATTTCAACCCGAATTGTGTCAGCAACCCCGACTCAAATTTCCTTGAGCCTTAATCGCCTGCAATTTTTTTGCACCACTCATATCACCGTGCTTGACTTGATTCTATGTGACCCAAGTCATGTACATGATCCAAAAGCGATTAACTCTTTTTTTGGCTAACAGCCAAAGTTTTCGAATCGACTCAGCTACCCCAACTTGAATTGCCTTGAGCCTTAACCACCTCCATTTTTTTTTCGCTTGTCTCATGTCACCACACTTTCCTTGATTCTGAGTGGCCTGAGTCACTTACATGATCCAAAATCGGGTAACTTTTTCTTTTTTCTTCTTTCTTTTTTTTGTCATCTCCCAAAGTTTTGAACTTGAATAGAGTTAGATACCCCAACTTGAGTCATCTCCAAATTTTTTGCACAACTCATGTCACCGTGCTCAACTTGATTCTAAGTGCCCCGAGTCGTGTACGTGATCCAAAAGTAGTTAACTTTTTCTTTTTTGTTAATGCCCAAAGTTTTCAACCCAACCTGCCTCAGCAACCTCGACTCAAAGTGCCTCAAGCCTTAATGGCCTCAAATGGTTTTGCATGACTCATGCCATCATCAACTTTTCACTCGAATAATGTCACCCAAGGCACCTCGATGCTATGTGACCTGAGCCCTGTGTGCAATCCAAAGTCGGGTAACATTTTTTTTGAGCTCCCAAAATTTCATTCTTTTTCGCGTTACAGGGCCTATCATCATCTCTTTTTATAAAGAAAATTCTCAAATTAGATTGTTTCGGCTACCCTACCTCGAATCTGGCTAGCTAGGCGTAACACCTCGAGTCGGCTTGGCAATACGTGAACTAGAACTTGTGCGCGATCCAAAAGTGGGTAACTTGTTTTATTTTGTAATGCCCAAAATTTAGAGCTTTTTTTTGTACAGGGCCTCCCATGATTTTTTTTTTCCTTGTTGACCCACTCTGGCAACCTAGTCAGGTCGCCCGAGGCTAGGATGATAGAGATGGGTTGACCTAATCAGGTGACCCAAGTTGGGTCGACCCAGGTGTGTGATCCTAGCTAGGGATAGCAAGTCGATTCTATAAGTTAGCTTGCCAATTTTGCTAGCAATGTTAGCTCACCAAGTAATCTGACCATGTGGTCTGTGCCAAATCACTCCACCAAGTTTCCTCAAAGAATTGACTCTTTAGGTCCGCTCACAGCTCCCCAAGTCAGCTCATCGAGTAGACTAGGAGTTGGCATTTCTGATGTATTAGGCAGACTTATATGTATTGTTAGGGTCTTCCAGCCATAGGTATTAAGTCTGAGCATCTAGAACCTTCTCGGTCGGCATATAATTGCCTATTTAAGAAAGGCTCAAAAGTTATCTAGGACAACTCTGGGTGATAGCTGGCAACTTGTCTTGCAGAGTGCTGCAGTGAAGGCACCTATGTGGGATAGCATATTGTGCTTATGAATTATGCAATTCCACTTCTGTGGTCCAAATGACAAGACCACATTTTATTCTTGCATTTTCTATTATTTCTATGGTTCTGTTATAAGTTTATGTTATTAAGGGGAGCTTACTGTGTCACCTTAACAAGTCACGTCTTAAGCCCTGCCCACCATGTCGGCTTTCCAAGTTAGCTCAACAAGTCGACTGTTCAAGCATGCTCGCCAAGTTGACACTTTTAGTTCACTCATAAGGTCTTCTCACATGGTCAGCTCATCGAGTCACCCCACCAAGTCACCTCAATGACCCAACTCATCTAGTTGCCTCACCAAGTTGACTCTTTAAGTTTTCTCACCAAGTCAGCTCGCCAAGTTGCCTCTCCTCAGGGCTGGCGACCAAGGGTTGGATAGGTTCTCTCACTGAGTTACCTCACCAAGTGGGGTCATTAGGTCACCCCACCAAGTAGTCTCAACAAGTTCACTCTTTCAGTTTGCACAACAAGTTGGCTCACCAGGTCAGCCTACCATCTCCCCTCACCAACTTTCCCAACCAAGTTGCCTTTTTAAACTCACTCACCAATTCAACTCACCAGCTCGGCTCCCCAGTTGGGTGCTCCAAGTGCTCTCACCAAGTTGACTCTTTAAGTTCGATCATCAAGTCACCCCACGAGGTCGACGCACCAACTTGACTCTTTAAGTCCTTTCACCAAGCCACCCCACAAGGTTGGCACACCAAGTACTCTCACCAAGTTGACTCTTTAAGTCCATTCATGAAGTCACCCAACCAGGTCAGCCGAACAAGTACTCTCACCAAGTCGACTCTCAGAGTTCGTTCATCAAGTCACCCCACCAGGTCAGCCCATCAAGTACTCTCACCAAGTCGACTCTTTAAGTTCGTTCGTCAAGTCACCCCAAAAAAGTACTCTCACCAAGTTGACTTTTTAAGTCTGTTCATCAATTCACCCCGCCAAGTACTCTCACCAAGTTGACTCTTTAAGTCCACTCATCAAGTCGCGCCGCCAAGTACTCTCACCAAGTCAACTCTTTAAGTTCGTTCATCAAGTCACCCCACCAAGTACACTAACCAAGTAGATTCTTCAAGTATGTTCATCAAGTCACCCCACCAAGTACTCTCATTGAGTTGACTCTTTAAGTTTGTTCATCAAGTCACCCCACCACTTACTCTCACCAAGTCAACTCTTTAGGTCTGTTCATCAAGTCGCCCAACCAAGACGACCCTTTAAGTCCGTTCATCAAGTCACTCCACCAAGTACTCTCACCAAGTCGACTCTTTAAGTCCTTTCATCAAGTCACCCCACCATGTCGACCCTTTGAGTTCGTTCATCAAGTCACTAAAATAAGTACTCTCACCAAGTCGACTCTTTAAGTCTGTTCATCAAGTCACACCAACAAGTACTCTCACCAAGTCAACTCTTTAGATCCGTTCACCAAGTCACCCCACCAAGTACTCTACCCAAGTAAACTCTTTAGGTCTGTTCATTAGGTCACCCCACCAAGTTGACCCTTTAAGTCCATTCATCAAGTCAACCCACCAAGTACTCTCACCAAGTCAACTCTATAAGTCCTTTCATCAAGTCACACCACCAAGTTGACTCTTTAAGTAAGTTCATCAAGTAACCAGAACAAGTACTCTCACCAAGTTGACTCTTTAAGTTTGTTCATCAAGTCACCCCACCAGGTCAGCCCACCAAGTACTCTCACCAAGTGGACTCTTTAAGTCCATTCATCGATTCACCCCGCCAAGTACTCTCACCAAGTTGACTCCTTCAATTTTCTCATCAAGTCGTGCCACCAAGTACTCTCACCAAGTCGACTCTTTAAGTTTTTTCATCACATCACCCCACCAAGTACTCTAACCAAGTTGATTCTTCAAGTGCGTTCATCAAGTCACCCCACCAAGTACTCTCGACAAGTCAACTCTTTAAGTTTGTTCATCAAGTCACCCCACCAAGTACTCTCACCAAGTCAACTCTTTAGGTCCGTCCATCAAGTCACCCTCCCAAGTCGACCCTTTAAGTTCATTCATCAAGTCACCCAACCAAGTACTCTCACCAAGTTGACTCTTCAAGTCCTTTCATCAAGTCACCCCACCAAGTCAACTCTTCAAGTCCATTCATCAAGTCACTAGAATAAGTACTCTCACCAAGTTGACTATTTATGTTTGTTCATCAAGTCACCCTACCAGGTCGGCCCACCAAGTACTCCCACAAAGTCAAATCTATAAGTTTGTTCATCAGTTCACCCTACCAAGTACTCTCACCAAATTGACTCTTTAAGTCTGCTCATCAAGTCGCGCCACCAAGTACTCTCATCAAGTCGACTCTTTGAGTTCGTTCATCAAGTCACCCCACCAAGTACTCTAAACACGTTGATTCTTCAAGTCCATTCATAAATTCACCCCACCAAGTATTCTCACCAAGTTGACTCTTTAAGTCTGTTCATCAAGTCACCCCACCAAGTACTCTCACCAAGAAACTTCTTTAGGTTTGTTCATCAAGTCACCCCACCAAGTCAACCGTTTAAGTTCGTTCATCAAGTCACCATAACAAGTACTCTCACCAAGTCAACTCTTGAAGTCCTTTCATCAAGTCACCCCACCAAGTCGACTCTTTAAGTCCATTCATCAAGTCACCAGAATAAGTACTCTCACCAAGTCGACTCTTTAAGTCCGTTCATCAAGTCACCCCAGCAGGTCAGCCCACAAAGTTGACTCTTTAAGTCTGCTCATCAAGTCGTGCCACCAAGTACTCTCACCAAGTTGACTCTTTAAGTACGTTCATCAGTTCACCCTGCGAAGTACTCTCACCAAGTTCACTCTTTTAGTCTTCTCATCAATTCATGCCACCAAGTACTCTCACCAACTCAACTCTTTAAGTTCATTCATCAAGTCACCCCACCAACTACTCTAACCAAGTCGATTCTTCAAGTGCATTCATCAAGTCACCCCAACAACTACTCTCATCGAATCGAATCGACTCTTTAATTCTTTTCATCAAGTCACCCCACCAAGTTCTCTCACCAAGTCAACTCCTTACATTCGTTCATCAAGTCCGTTCATCAAGTCACCCCACCAAGTACTCTCTCCAAGTCAACTCTTTAAGTCCTTTCATCATTTCACCCCACTAAGTCAACTCTTTAAGTCCATTCATCAAGTCACCAGAACAAGTACTCTCACCAACTCAACTTTTTAAGTTCATTCATCAAGTCACCACACCAAGTACACTCACCAAGTCGACTCATTAAGTCCTTTCATCAAGTCACCCCACCAAGTTGACTCTTTAAGTTCGTTCATCAAGTCACCAGAATAAGTACTCTCACCAAGTCAACTCTTTAAGTTCATTCATCATGTCACCCCACCAGGTTGGCCCACCAAGTACTCCAACCAAGTTGACTCTTTAAGTTCGTTCATTAGTTCACCCCACCAAATACTCTAACCAAGTTGACTCTTTAAGTCTACTCATCAAGTCGAGCCACCAAGTACTCTCACCAAGTCGACTCTTTAAGTCCATTCATCAAGTCACCCACCGAAGTACTCTAACCAAGTCGATTCTTCAAGTGCATTCATCAAGTCACCCCACAAAGTACTCTCACCAATACAACTCTTTAAGTCTGTTCATTAAGTCACCCCACCAAGTACTCTCACCAAGTCAACTCTTTAGGTCCGTTCATCAGGTCACCCCACCAAGTCGACCATTTAAGTACGTTCATCAAGTCACCCCACCAAGTACCCTCACCAAGTTGACTCTTCAAGTCCCTTCATCAAGTCACAGCACCAAGTCGACCCTTTAAGTCTATTCATCAAGTCACCAGAACAAGTACTCTCACCAAGTTGACTCTTTAAGTCTGTTCATCAAGTCACCCCACCAAGTCGGTCCACCAAGTTGACTCTTTAAGTCTGTTCATCAGTTTACCCCACCAAGTACTCTCACCAAGTTGACTCTTTAAGTCCGCTCAGCAAGTCACGCCACCAAGTACTCTCACCAAGTCAACTCTTTGAGTCTGTTCATCAAGTCACCCCACCAAGTACTCTAACCAAGTTGATTCTTCAAGTGCATTCATCAAGTCACCCCACCAAGTACTCTCACCAAGTCAACTCTTTAGGTCCGCTCATCTAGTCACCCCACGAAGTCGACCCTTTAAGTTTGTTCATCATGTCACCCCACGAAATCGACTTTTCAATTCCATTCATCAGGTCACCAGAAAAAGTACTCTCATGAAGTCGACTCTTTAAGTCTGTTCATAAAGTCACCCCACCAGGTTGGCCCACCAAGTACTCTCACCATGTGGACTCTTTAAGTCTATTCATCAATTCACCCCGCTAACTACTCTCACCAAGTTTACTCTTTAAGTTCCTTCATCAAGTCATGCCACCAAGTACTCTTAGCAAGTTGACTCTTTAAGTCCATTCATCAAGTCACCCCACCAACTACTCTAACCAAGTCAATTCTTCAAGTGCGTTCATCAAGTCACCCCACCAAGTACTCTCACCAAGTCGACTCTTTAAGTCTGTTAATAAAGCCACCCCGCAAAGTACTCTCACCAAGTTAACTCTTTAGGTTTGTTCATCAAGTCACCACACCAATTACTCCTACCAAGTCAACTCTTTAGGTTCGTTCATCGAGTCACCCCACCTAGTTGACCCTTTAAGTCCGTTCATCAAATCACCCCACCAAGTACTCTCACCAAGTTGACTCTTTAAGTCCTTTCATCAAGTCACCCAATGAAGTTGACTCTTCAAGTCTGTTAATCAAGTCACCAGAACAAGTACTCTCACCAAGTTGACTCTTTAAGTTCGCTCATCAAGTCACCCCACCAGGTCGGCCAACCAAGTCGACTCTTTAAGTCCATTCATCAGTTTACCCCACCAAATACTCTAACCATGTTCACTCTTTAAGTTTGCTCATCAAGTCGTGCCACCAAGTACTCTCACCAAGTCAACCCTTTAAGTTCATTCATCAAGTCACCCCACCAAGTACTCTAACAAAGTCGATTCTCTAAGCGCGTTCATCAAGTCACTTCACCAAGTACTCTCACCAAATTGACTCTTTAAGTTTATTCATCAAATCACCACACCAAGTACTCTCACCAGGTCAACTCTTTAGGTCTATTCATCAAGTCACCCCACCAAGTTGACGCTTTAAGTCTGTTCATTCATCAATTCACCCCACCAAGTAATCTCATCAAGTCACCCCACCGAGAACTCTAACCAAGTCGATTCTTCAAGTGTTTTCATCAAGTCACCCCACCAAGTACTCTCACCAAGTTGACTCTTTAAGTCTGTTCATCAAGTCACCTGACCAAGTACTCTCACCAAGTCAGCTCTTTAGGTCCGTTCATCAAGTCACCCTGCCAAGTTGTCCCTTTAAGTCTGTTCATCAAGTCATCCCACCAAGTACTCTCACCAAGTCGACTCTTTAAGTCCTTTCACCAAGTAACCCCACCAAGTACTCTAACCAAGTCGATTCTTCAAATGCGTTCATAAAGTGACCCCACCGAGTACTCTCACCAAATCGACTCTTCAAGTCTGTTCCACAAGTCACCCCACCAAGTACTCTCACCAAATCAATTCTTTAGGTTTGTTCATCAAGTCACCTTGCCAAGTCGACCCTTTAAGCCCATTCATCAAGTCACTCCACCAAGTACTCTCACCAAGTCAACTCAATAAGTCCTTTCATCAAGTCACCCCACCAAGTTGACTCTTTAAGTTTGTTCATCAGGTCACCAGAACAAGTACTCTCACCAAGTTGACTCTTTAAGCCCGTTCACCAAGTCACCCAACCAAGTCAGCCCACCAAGTACTCCCATCAAGTCGACTCTTTAAGTCTGTTCATCAGTTCAGCCAGCCAAGTACGCTCACCAAGTTGACTCTTTAACTTTGCCCATCAAGTCGAGCCACCAAGTACTCTCACCAAGTTTACTCTTTAAGTCTGTTCATCAAGTCACCCCACCAAGTACTCTAACCAGGTCAATTCTTCAAGTGCGTTCATCAAGTCACCCCACCAAGTACTCTCACCAAGTCGATACTTTAAGTCTATTCATCAAGTCACCCCACCAAGTACTTTCACCAGGTCAACTCTTTAGGTCCTTTCATCAAGTCATCCCGCCAAGTCGACCCTTTAAGTTTGTTCATCAACTCACCCCACCAAGCACTCTCACCAAGTTGACTCTTTAAGTCCTTTCATCAAGTCACCCCACCAAGTTGACTCTTTAAGTCTTTTCATCAAGTCATCAGAACAAGTACTCTCACCAAGTCGACTCTTTAAGTTCGTTCATCAAGTCACCCAACCAGGTCGGCCCACCAAGTACTCCCACCAAGTCGACTCTTTAAGTTTGTTCATTAGTTCACCCTACCAAGTACTCTCACTAAGTTGACTCTTTAAGTCCACTCATCAAGTCGCACCACCAAGTACTCTCGCCAAGTCGACTCTTTGAGTCCATTCATCAAGTCACCCCACCAAGTACTTTAACCAAGCTGATTCTTCAAGTGTGTTCATTAAGTCACCCCACCAAGCACTCTCACCAAGTCAACACTTTAACTCCTTTCATCAAGTCACCCCACCAAGTTGACTCTTTAAGTCCATTCATCAAGACACAAGAACAAGTACTCTCACCAAGTTGACTCTTGAAGTCCATTCATCAAGTCACCCCACCAGGTCGGCCCACCAAGTACTCCCACCAAGTAACCTCTTTAAGTTTGTTCATTAGTTCACCCCACCTAGTACTCTCACCAAGCTGACCCTTTAAGTCTGCTCATCAAGTTGCGCCATCAAACACTCTCACCAAGTACACTCTTTAAGTCCATTCATCAATTTACCCCACCAAGAACTCTAACCAAGTTGATTCTTCAAGTGCGTTCATCAAGCCACCCCACCAAGTACTCTGACCAAGTCGACTCTTTAAGTTCGTTCATCAAGTAACCCCACTAAGTACTGTCACCAAGTCAACTCTTTAGGTTTTTTCATCAAGTCACGCCGCAAAGTCAACCCTTAAAGTTCGTTCATCAAGTCACCCCACCAAGTACTCTCACCAAGTCGACTCTTTAAGTCCTTTCATCAAGTCACCCCACCAAGTCAACTCTTTAAGTCTGTTCATAAAGTCACCCCACCAAGTACTCTAACCAAGTCGATTCGTCAAGTGTGTTCATCAAGTCACCCCACCATGTACTCTCACCAAGTCAACTCTTTAAGTTTGTTCATCAAGTCACCCCACCAAGTACTCTCACCAAGTCAACTCTTTAGGTTTGCTCATCAAGTCACCCTGCCAAGTCGACACTTTAAGTCCGTTCATCAAGTCACCCCACCAAGTACTCTCACCAAGTTGACTCTTTATTTCCTTTCATCAAGTCACCCCACCAAGTCGACTCTTTAAGTCTATTCATCAAGTCACAAGAACAAGAACTCTCACCAAGTTGACTCTTTAAGTCCGTTCATCAAGTCACCCCACCAGGATGGCCCACCAAGTACTCCCACCAATTCGACTCTTTAACTATGTTCATGAGTTCACCCTGCCAAGTACACTCACCAAGTTGACTCTTTAAGTCTAGTCATCAATTCGAGCCACCAAGTACTCTCATCAAGTCGACTCTTTAAGTCCGTTCATCACGTCACCCCACCAAGTTCTCTAACCAAGTCACTTTGTCAAGTGCGTTCATCAAGTCACCCCACCAAGTACTCTCACCAACTCGACTCTTTAAGTTTGTTTGTCAAGTCACCCCACCAAGTACTCTCACCAAGTCAACTCTTTAGGTCTGTTCATCAAGTCACCCCTCCAAGTTGACCCTTTAAGTTCATTCATCAAGTCACCCCACCAAGTACTCTCACCAAGTCAACTCTTTAAGTCCTGTCATCAATTCACCCAACCTAGTCAATTCTTTAAGTCTGTTCATCAAGTCACTAGAACACGTACTCTCACCAAGTCAACTATATAAGTCTGTTCATCAAGTCACCCCACCAGGTCGGCCCACCATGTACTCCCACATAGTTGACTCTTTAAATCCGTTCATCAGTTCTCCCCACCAAGTACTCTCACCAATTTGACTCTTTCAGTCTGCTCATCAAGTCGAGCCACCAAGTACTCTCACCAAGTCAACTCTTTAAGTTCGTTCATCAATTCACCCCACCAGCTACTCTAACCAAGTTGATTATTCAAGTGCGTTCGTCAAGTCACCCCACCAAGTACTCTAACCAAGTCGACTCTTTAAGTCTGTTCATCAAGTCACCCCACCAAGTACTGTCACCAAGTCAACTCTTAAGGTTCATTCATAAAGTCACCCTACCAAGTCAAAAATTTAAGTCCTTTCATCAAGTCACCCCACCAAATTGACTCTTTAAGTCTGTTCATCAACTCACCAGAACAAGTACTCTCACCAATTTGACTCTTTAGGTCCGTTCATAAAGTCACCCCACCAGGTCGGCCCACCAAGTGGAATCTTTAAGTCAATTCATTAGTTCACCCTACCAAGTACTCCCACCAAGTTGAATCTTTAAGTTTTCTCATCAAGTCACGCCACCAAGTACTCTCACCAAGTTGACTCTTTGAGTTCGTTCATCAAGTCACCCTACCAAGTACTCTAACCAAGTCGATTCTTAAAGTGCATTCATCAAATCACCCCACAAGGTCAGCCCACTAAGTACTCCTACCAAGTTGACTCTTTAACTCTGTTCATCAGTTCACCCCGCCAAGTACTCTCACCAAGTTGACTCTTTAAGTCCGCTAATCAAGTCGTGCCACCAAGTACTCTCACCAAGTCGACTCTTTAAGTCCGTTCATCAAGTCACCATACCAAGAACTCTAACCAAGTCGATTCTTCCAGTGCATTCATCAAGTCACCCCACCAACTACTCTCATCAAGTTGGTTCTTTAAGTCTATTCATCAAGTCACCCCACCAACTACTCTCACCAAGTCAACTCTTTAGGTCCGTTCATCAAGTCACCTCGCCAAGTTGACCCTTTAAGTCCGTTCATCAAGTCACTAGAACAAGTACTCTCACCAAGTTGACTCTTTAAGTCTACTCATCAAGTCACCCCACCAGGTTGGCCCACCAAGTACTCCCACCAAGGCGACTCTTTTAGTTCGTTCATCAGTTCACCCTGCCAAGTACTCTCACCAAGTTGACTCTTTAAGTCTGCTCATCAAATCGTGCCACCAAGTACTCTCACCAAGTCGACTCTTTAAGTTCGTTCATCAACTTACCCCACCAAGTACTCTAATTGAGTTAATTCTTCAAGTGTGTTCATCAAGTCACCCGGCCATGTACTCTCACCAAGTCGACTCTTAAAGTCTATTTATCAAGTCACCCTACCAAGTACTCTCACCAAGTAAACTCTTTAGGTCCGTTCATAAACTCAACCTTCCAAGTCGACCCTTTAAGTTTGTTCATCAAGTCACTGCACCAAGTACTCTCACCAAGTCGACTCTTTAAGTCCTTTAATCAAGTAACCCAACCAAGTCGACTCTTTAAGTCCATTCATCAAGTCACCAGAACAAGTACTCTCACCAAGTCGACTCTTTAAGTCCATTCATCAAGTCACCCCACTAGGTCAGCCCACCAAGTACTCCCATCAAGTCAACTCTTTAAGTTCGTTCATCAGTTCATCCCAACAGGTACTCTCACCAAGTTGACTCTTTAAGTTCGTTCATCAAGTCACCCCACCAACTACTCTAACCAAGTCGATTCTTCAAGTGCATTCATCAAGTCACCCAACCAAGTACTCTCACCAATTTGACTCTTTAAGTCTGTTTATCAAGTCACCCCACTGAGTACTCTCACCAAGTCAACTCTTTAGGTCTATTCATCAGGTCACCCCACCAAGTCGACCATTTAAGTCCATTCATCAAGTCACCACACCAAGTACCCTCACCAAGTTGACTCTTTAAGACCTTTAATCAAGTCACCCCACCAAGTGGACTCTTTAAGTCCGTTCATCAAGTCACCAGAACAAGTACTCTCACCAAGTCGAATCTTTAAGTTCGTTCATCAAGTCACCCCACTAGGTTGGCCCACCAATTTGACTCTTTAAGTTTGTTCATCAGTTCACCATGCCAAGTACTCTCACCAAGTTGACTCTTTAAGTCCGCTCATCAAGTCATGCCACCAAGTACTCTCACCAAGTTGACTCTTTGAGCCCGTTCATCAAGTCACCCCACCAAGTACTCTAACCAAGTCGATTCTTCAAGTGCGTTCACCAAGTCATCGCACCAAGTACTCTCACCAAGTCAACTCTTTAGGTCCATTCATCAAGTCACCCAATGAAGTAGACCCTTTAAGTTCGTTCATCAAGACACCTGACCAAGTTGACTCTTTAAGTCTGTTCAGCAAGTCACCAGAACAACTACTCTCACAAAGTTGACTCTTTAACACTATTCATCAAGTCACCCCACCAGGTCAGCCCACCAAGTACTCTCACCAAGTCGACTCTTTAAGTTCGTTCATCACTTCACCCCACCAACTACTCTTGCCAAGTTCACTCTTTAAGTCCGTTCATCAAGTCGCACCACCAAGTACTCTAACCAAGTCGACTTACTCTTTAAGTTCGTTCATCAAGTCACCCCACCAAGTACTCTAACCAAGTCGATTCTTAGAGTGTGTTCATCAATTCACCCCACCAAGTACTCTCTCCAAGTCGACTCTTTAAGTCTGTTCATCAAGCCACCCCGCTAAGTACTCTCACCAAGTCAACTCTTTAGGTCCGTTCATCAAGTCACCCCACCAAGTACTCTCACCAAGTCAACTCTTTAGGTCCATTCATCAAGTCACCCCACCAAGTCGACTCTTTAAGTTTGTTCATCAAGTCACCAGAACAAGTACTCTCACCAAGTTGACTCTTTGAGTTCGTTCATCAAGTCAGCCCACCAATTCGATTCTTTAAGTCTGTTCATCAGTTCACCTTGCCAAGTACTCTCACCAAGTTGACTCTTTAAGTCCACTCATCAAGTCGCATCACCAAGTCAACTCTTTAAGTTCATTCATCAAGTCACCCCACCAAGTACTCTAACCAAGTTGATTCTTCAAGTGCGTTCATCAAGTCACCCCACCAAGTACTCTCACCAAGTCGACTCTTTAATTCTATTTATCAAGTCACCCCACCAAGTACTCTCACCAAGTCAACTCTTTAGCTCCGTTCATCAAGTCACCCTACCAAGTTGACCCTATAAGTTTGTTCATTAAGTCACCGCACCAAGTACTCTCACCAAGTCGACTCTTTAAGTCCTTTCATCAAGTCACCCCACCAAGTCGACTCTTTAAGTATGTTCATCAAGTCACTAGAACAATTATTCTCACGAAGTTGACTCTTTAAGTCTGTTGATCAAGTCACCCCACCAGGTCGGCCCACCAAGTACTCCCACCAAGTCAACTCTTTAAGTTTGTTCATCAGTTCACCTCGCCAAGTACTCTCACCAAGTTGACTCTTTAAGTCCGTTCATCAAGTTGCGCAACCAAGTACTCTCACCAAGTTAACTCTTTAAGTTCGTTGATAAAGTCACCCCACCAAGTACTCTCACCAAGTCGACTCTTGAAGTCATTTCATCAGTTCACCCCACCAAGTTGACTCTTTAAGTTTGTTCATCAAGTCACAAGAACAAGTACTCTCACAAAGTCGACTCTTTAAGTCTGTTCATCAAGTCACCCCACCAGGTTGCCCGACCAACTACTCCCACGAAGTCAACTCTTTAAGTCTATTCATCAGTTCACCTGGCAAAGTACACTCACCAAGTTTACGCTTTAAGTCTTGTCATCAAGTCGAGCCACCAAGTACTCTCACCAAGTCGACTCTTTAAGTTCATTCATCAAGTCACCCCACCAAGTACTCTAACCAAGTCGATTCTTCAAGTGCGTTCATTAGGTCACCCCACCAAGTACTCTAACCAAGTCAACTCTTTAAGTCTATTCATCAAGTCACCCCACCAAGTACTTTTACTAAGAAAACTCTTTAGGTCTGTTCATCAAGTCACCCCGCCAAGTCGACCCTTTAAGTTTGTTCATCAAGTCACCCCACCAAGTACTCTAACCAAGTCGACTCTTTAAGTCCTTTCATCAAGTCGCCCCAAAAAGTCGACTCTTTAAGTCCTTTTATCAAGTCACCAGAACAAGCACTCTCACCAAGTTGACTCTTTAAGTCCGTTCATCAAGTCACCCTACCAGGTTGGCCCACCAAGTACTCCCACCACGTCGACTCTTTAAGTTTGTTCATCAGTTCAATCCACCAAGTACTGTCACCAAGTTGACTCTTCAAGTCTGCTCACCAAGTTGAGCCACCAAGTAGTCTAACCAAGTTGACTCTTTAAGTCCGTTCATCAAGTCACCCCACCAGGTAATCTAACCAAGTTGATTCCTCAAGTGCGTTCATCAAGTAACCCCACCAAGTCCTCTCACCAAGTCAACTCTATAAGTTTGTTCATCAAGTCAGCCCACCAAGTACTCTCACTAGGTCAAGTCTTTAGGTCTGTTCACCAAGTCACCCCACCAAGTCGACCATTTAATTTCGTTCATCAAGTCACCCCACCAAGTACCCTCACCAAGTCGAATATTTAAGTCCTTTCATCAAGTAACCCCACCAAGTCGACTCTTTAAGTCTGTTCATCAAGTCACCAGAACAAGTACTCTCAGCAAGTCGACTCTTTAAGTCCGTTCATCAAGTCACCCCACCAGGTCAGCCCACCAAGTCGACTCTTTAAGTTCGTTCGTCAGTTCACCCCGCCAAGTACTCTCACCAAGTTAACTCTTTATGTTCACTCATAAAGTCACGCCACCAAGTACTCACACCAAGTCGACTGTTTGAGTCCGTTCATCAAGTCACCCCACCAAGTACTCTAACCAAGTCGATTCTTCAAGTGTGTTCATCAAGTCACCTCACCAAGTACTCTCACCAAGTCAACTTTTTAGGTTCGTTCATCAAGTCACCCCATGAAGTCGACCCTTTAAGTTCGTTCATCAAGTAACCCCACAAGGTACTCTCACCAAGTCCAGTCTTTAAGTCATTTCATCAAGTCACTTGACCAAATCGACTCTTTAAGTCCATTCACCAAGTACTCTCACCAAGTTGACTCTTTAAGTTCGTTCATCAAGTCGTGCCACCAAGTACTCTCACCAAGTCGACTCTTTAAGTCTGTCGGTCAAGTCACCCCACCAAGTACTCTAACCAAGTCGATTCTTCAAGTGCGTTCATCAAGTCACCCCACCGAGTACTCTCACCAAGTCGACTCTTTAAGTTTGTTCATCAAGTCACCCCACCATGTACTCTCACCAAGTCAACTCTTTAGGTTCATTCATCAAGGCACCCCACCATGTTGACCCTTTAAGTCCGTTCATCAAGTCACCCCACCAAGTACTCTCATCGAGTCGACTCTTTAAGTCTATTCATAGAGTCACCCCACCAACTACTCTCACCAAGTCAACTCTTTAGGTCCGTTCATCGAGTCACCCTACCAAGTCAACCCTTTAAGTCCGTTCATCAAGTCACCCCACCAAGTACTCTCACCAAGTTGACTCTTTAAGTCCTTTCATCAATTCACCCCACCAAGTCGACTCTTTAAGTCTGTTCATCAAGTCACCAAAACAAGTACTCTCACCAAGTCGACTCTTTAAGTCTTTCCACCAAGTCACCCCACCAGGCCGAGTACTCTCACCAAGTCAACTCTTTAATTTCATTCATCAAGTCACCCCACCAAGTCGACTCTTTAAGTTTGTTCATCAAGTCACCCCACCAGGTCGGCCCACCGAGTACTCTCACCAAGTCAACTCTTTAAGTGCATTCATCAAGTCACCCCACAAGGTCGTCCCACCAAGTCAACTCTTTAAGTCCGTTCATCAAGTCACCCCACCAAGTTGACCCACCAAGTACCCTCACCAAGTCAACTCTTTAAGTCCATTCATCAGTTCACCCCGCAAAGTACTCTCACCGAATTGACTCTTTAAGTCTGCTGATCAAGTCGTGCCAACAAGTACTCTCACTAAGTCGACTCTTTAAATTCATTCATCAAGTCACCCCACTAAGTGCTCTAACCAAGTCGTTTCTTCAATTTCGTTCATGAAGTCACCCCATCAAGTACTCTCACCAAGCCAACTCTTTAATTTTGTTCATCAAGTCACCCCACCTAGTACTCTCACCAAGTCAACTCTTTAGGTCTGTTCATCAAGTCACCCGACCAAGTCGACCCTTAAAGTCTTTTCATCAGGTCATCCCACCAATTAATCTCACCAAGTTGACACTTTAAGTCCTTTCATCAAGTCACACATCGACTCTTTAAGTCTGTTCATCAAGTCACCAAAACAAGTACTCAAACCAAGTTGACTCTTTAAGTCTGTTCATCAAGTCACCCCACCAAGTTGGTCCACCAAGTACTCTCACCAATTCGACTCTTTAATTCTGCTCATCAATTCACCCTACCAACTACTCTCAACAAGTTGACTCTTTAAGTCTGATCATCAAGTCGCGCTACCAATTACTCGCACCAAGTCAACTCTTTTAGTCCGTTCATCAAGTCACACCACCAAGTACTCTAACCAAGTTGATTCTTTAACTACGTTCATCTAGTCACCCTGTTGGTGTTTTAAAAAGTACTAAAACTACTAAGCAAAAAAAATGCTTAATACCAGAATGAGAGTACATACACAGTCTAAAGATGGAACAAAACTAGAAAAATTGCATGAGGATTATTCTTTGTTTCTTTCTGATTCTCATTTCAAGATCCTCAAACATATACATAATTCTTACTAACTTGATAAACACATCCCATAAACTAGAACAAATGCATGAGGATTATTCTTTGTTTCATTTTTATTCTCATTTCAAGATCCTCAAACATATACATAATTCTTACTAACTCGATAAACACATCCCATAAATAGATATGGCCAAGAATTATTCTATAGATCTGTAGATGTTTTCAACAACAATGGCTAACTGAAGATAAAGCATTCCATGCAGACAAGTGCTGACCAACTTTGAAGATCTACAGGAAACAAAAGTAAAATTTGATTTGATGATGCATTTGAAAAACCATTTATAATATACTTCTCCTTCAGCTGAAATAACTTGATCAGTGCCTAATCCATTACGGTTCAGAGTCTATAGCAAATTCTTAGATCTAATTTTTTGCTTTACAACAAATTCTATTAGCAATTCTTATCAGAATTTATCATTCAAAATCCTTTTCAATACCTAAGAAATCTCATCACACTCATCAAAACCTATATTTAATCCATTGAATTAACAGCAATGATAAATGGATATACAACCTAACTAGGTTGCCTTCAATTGCACAAGCTTTTACTCATACAACATCAAGGTAGCTAAGTATTTAAATGGAGACAAAATTCAGAAAGAAATGATATGGGGAAAGTTCATAATTTGTATTCATTTCTTTTGAAAATGGTATATCCTTTACAGTAGACTCAGAATGGCCTTCAGAAAGAAACACATCTCATTCTATATTTATGGATTCTCAAAGAATTGACAGAAAAATACATTACAAACTTACTTTCAAATTTTGGACCAAAAACCAGACTAAGCACGGTACTTAGAAGGAATAGAATTCATACCATTCTTTAGCCTTGGAATCTCACTTAAATAGTGTGAGATGCAACAAGCTTCAGGCTAAAGAAAGTGACAAGTGTCTTCTAAAGGATACTGACAAATGTCTGTCACAAAAGACAAAAACAAATAACAAAATAGCTAATACACCAAAAAATCCTTGATGGGTCCCTTTCTGTTATGCTTCTCAGTTGTTGAAACAAGAAAATAAGATCTAATTCTTCAATTATTCTTCATCCTCAGAGTAAATAGCCATGAGGTTTGAAAGTGATGTATCATCTTCAGTTACCTATAAATTTATTTCGACCTGGGGATTTTCCATTTCCTCATTATTAACTACAAGGGTGACTTTTACTTTTACATTTTCCTCCTCATCATCTTCTAACATTTGTTCTAGAAACTAATTTTTCCATTTATTAAAAGCATCATCATCTGTCCAATGAAAACATAGAGCTTCTCTTTGTATCATTATTAAAGAGTTTGCACTTTCTTCTAAATCATCAAATTCTTTTCTCATAGCAGTATAAAATAACTGTATTTTTACTAGCTCTTCATTTGTCTTTGCCCAGAACCAGTGGCCAGTCTCACTCATGATGTTTACTATTCTTTCATTAAATAACTCATCCAACTCCCTTTTGAACTTTTCCTTTTCCTTTATTGTATCAACAGATTCTAAAGCACAAGGAAATAAAGTGAATTCTTCAGCCATATATTGGGAAAAATAGAATGTTAATCTTCTCTGTAAAGAATCTCTTTCATCATCAAAATTCTCTAGCTTATTTAATAAATCAAAAATCTTCTCAACTTGATGATAAGGCATTTGGACTGCAGATATACATATGATTGTAATATCATTATTTCTCTCCCTCCATTTCTGTGCAAGAAGAGTCAGTTTATCCTTATCTCTATTCAACCCATCCATGAGGGTTGCAATTCTTGTCAACTGATCAAAAAAGGTTGACCATTGTATTTTATCCCTCAAATATATCACACCCTACTTTAATTTCTCTTCATATTGATTTCTCAATTCGATCTGTAACTCATGCAAAAAAAAAATTTCCTCTTCAAAATCCTCTGCAGTATAGAATTGGGGCCTTTCAAGGGTGTCAAGTATTGCAATAATAGGGGTTGATCTAGATCCAACCAATGGTTGTGAAGGGTATGCAATTGTAGGTGCATTGGATTCACCCATTTTTCTTTTCGCAAGTATTCTCTCCATTTGAGACATTTTTTTGACCAGTGATTGTATCTGTATACCCCTTTCCTCATATGCTTTCAAAACTTCTTCAAACCTAGCATTGAGTTGGGCAAACTTATCTTCTTCTTGTCCAGATACAACACCACCCAATTTTAGCATTTTTGAAGCCATTCCCATTACTTGTTTACTACTTACCTCACTAGCCCTGTATAGTGTCAATGTACTAGTATGTTCTGTAGTGGGAAACTCATGCATCCTGGTACTTTCTCTCTTATCTATGGACCAAAAACAAGGGCTTGGTGGTCATCACTAAATTTGACCCCTCTATGAGCATGTAGTACTTCTTCAGTGGTTGTTAGTTGGACATTCTTCTCCTTTCTTACTGAATCAAAAAAATAGCATTTTCTATATCCCATTCTGGCAGAAGGAGGACTCCTGATTGTCTAACTATTTGCCTTCTAGCTTTAGGAGTGAGCTGGGCAAAATCACTCAAAAACTTTGATTTTACCTCTTCCTTGATAGTCGGGTCAGATTTATTTGGTTGCTCAGCCTTGATCATCTCACAGGCTTTCTCAAAATTCTTTATATTTAATCTCAATAAAAACTCAGCAAAATCCCTAGATCTTACAAAATTTTCATCATTAATAAATATTTCAGAAGCCTGGGCAACAATTGGGTCAATTTCCTTACCTTGGTAATCAACAATGGTCAGGTCCAAGGAAGGTGTAGGAGGTTCTTGTGGCTCTCCCATATCCAGGTCTATAGAGGTGACAATCACATCCCCTTCTCCTCTCATTTTTCTAAGTTGTTCCTTTAAAGATGCTTCATCATCTATCTAGATTGGAGACTGGCTTGGGGAGTATTGTTCCTTTTCAGTAAAAGAAGACCCTTGCTCTAATTTTTGTCTTTTTGGAGAGCTAGTTGCAGATGGACTTCTTGACCTTAGCGCCCTATGAGGGGGTACTTGTTGCACACTTTTAACCATGACATAACCTGCCCTTTTCTACAATGTATATTGGCTAGGAGTTACCACATTTCTACCACTCATTCTTTTTTGTATTTCTGCTGCCTTGTCTAGGTGTGTCTTAATAAATATATCTTTCTTTTCATTCATAGTCTGAATTATTATAGCGAAATTATTCATTAATGCATGTACTTTATCTCCCCAGTATTTCATATCTTTCAATGGGTCGTACTGCAGGTCAAAAGCATTAACGAATTCTAGTATTTTACTGAAAACTATCCATTTCTCTTTCCTTAATTCTTGATCCTGCAATGTGAAAATATTTCTGATTATATCTTTCGGATAGTAAACACGATGTACCATATAGGAAGCTCTCACCCTTTCCCTTAATAGATCATAGAATCCTTCAGGGTTAATGAATCTGGCATGAGATTCTGCCATGTTATATTTATTCAAAAACAAATTTAAATGCTTCCACCCCTTTTTAACAAAAACAAAATCATGCACTACAGTAACCATTGGAAAGAAAGTGCCCTTCTTGACCAATTCCCTCTCATTTATAGTACCTATCTTCCATAAGAGCTCGGTTATCCCTATCTTCAAAGGTACATGAAAAGGTAACAAATGAGGTTTTCCTAAGAAACCATAAACTCTTATTACTGTTGAAACATTGTAGAGAATTATATCCCCCCAGTTGTGACTGACAAGTAGCCCTTTAGCATGGTCCTTGGGTCTGAACAATTCTAATAATGCTTGTGGGATTCTAGGGCTATCTCCTCTTAAAAGAAATCTAATCTTTGATGAAAAATACCTATCAAATCTTACATAACTAGCGTCGGTGGCTTCTGAAGTCATATCCGCACTCCATAACGGCACTGGATTCCTTTCTCCATCCTTTGCAGTTTCTAACTCCATACACTTGGAGAAGAAAGTATATCCTTTGTATAAACATACATGCATCATCAATGAATACCAATAGAATGGTTTGTTTACTTTCTCCTTTTCTATTCCAACCAGACCGTAGTGAATCTCTTTTGCTAGAAAAGTGGCAAAATCTAGAATGGTACTCATTCCAAATTGAAGGGTTTGAGCAATTAGAAGGACCACAGAACCTGGAATTTGATCACACTCATCTATTCCCAAGATCTTGCAAAGAGAAAAATATAGTGCTTGAGCTCTCAGATTGAAATGTCTTCTTAACAATGGCTCTGGAGTACTAGCTGTGATCACAGGAAAATTACCAACCCTAGCAACATGCTCCTATAGTGGCCCTATCCTCAAGTACACTCGTTGTGCATCATATCTAGCTTGCAAATCATCCAGATCAATGATTTCATGCACAGCGTGGTTAGGGTTTAGGTTGAAAACCTCCTTGAACAGCTCAGGGAAAACCATAAAAAGGTTGACCCCTGAATGATTTTTTTACCCACCCTATGATAGGATCATACCTCTTTTCCAGGTCCATCAATAAATCACTATCAAAGAAGACACTGGGGACTACTAATTTTCCAATGTCAAATTCCCATACATTGCTCATAGGAGTGTCTGGTTTTCGCTCTGAAAACCATTTCTTAAACAACTCCAAACCTCCCATGGAAACCTGGGCATCCCTTATCCAATTAGCTTTGTCATAAAATCCTTCTACCACAACCAATCTAGGGTTTTTTGGAATGAGTCCCCTTCCCTTTGCTATTTCATGAACTGATAAGGGGAATTGTTTGAGAAAATCATCATGCACTGAACGTTTTAGATAATCTTTTTGTCCAGTAAACTCTTTTCGGGGCGGCATTTTTAATGAAACTTTGGAAAATTCACAACAGCAGAATTCTTCAAATTTTACTCAGAAAGTCACAAAGCACTTACCTGCCAAAAATTGCACTTTTGTACTATATCATGTCTTCTGCAATTTTATTGGAGTATTAACCGAGAAATTTCGTGCCTTAGCTCTGAAATCTTGAATGCCCTTTTCTTTATGTTCTTTGGTGATTCATTAATAGTGAAATCGTGGGTTCTTTTTATGAATTAAAACTGCACGAACCAGGTCTGGATCACATTTACTCTCAGTAACCGTTGCTCACAATTTGCACTCAAATTTGAATCCCATCCGCAGATTTTATCAGATTATACGGTCCTGATTTAAAAATTAAAAGCTTTACAGTCTTTCTTAGAAAAATGCTACGTGTCACCATTTCACTTCCCCGCACTACTTAAAAAACCTACATCTTCATAATGCGAGGATGTGCCAACCACCGATCAGGACAAGATCGACGATCGAAAGAATCCATTTTGTATTCACGACCAGCAAGCTGTACTGACCAATAAGAAACTGCCATATTAGCTCATACTATCTGACAACACTTCATGCCAACGGATATCATATCTTCTTCTGAGCAAGCAAGTGTTTGACATCATCACAGACATGCATCACAAATGCGCTTCCCTGCATTATGTAAAAACCTGTATCTTTGTTATGCGGGGATGCGCCAACCATTGATCAAGACAGGATCAATCGTGATAAGACTCTCACCTTCATTAAGCAACCAAAAAAATTTCTATGCACACCTAGCATTACACGTCATCAGTCGTTTGCAGTGTAATATATTGAGATACTAATACCTGACCCCACTTTGCCATGCGTCACCACTACGCTTCCCCGCATCACTTAAAAACTTGCATCTTCATTATGCGAGGATGCACCAACCGTCGATTAGGATAAGATAGACGGTGATACTGCTTGGTAAGTAATCTTCATAGTTGTGCCAACAAATCCACCAATGGTATTGCGGAAAAACAAAATGTGTACAAAAGTACTGAAAAAGCTAACATTCAAGAGCTTTTGCGGCATTCTGGATCTCATAAAAAATCAAGGGCTATGTGTCGCAAATGCGCTTCCCCGCATTGCTTCAAGACCAAAACTCTATAATGCGGGGACATGCTAACCCTTGATCTCTGATAGATCAAAGGTGACTAAACAACACTTCAACTTGGCGTCCTTTCAAATGGAAAATCGCAATTAGAGGTACATGAAAGGTTTACCAAGGCATTTTTACATAAATAAAACATAAG
This sequence comes from Cupressus sempervirens, assembly GCA_028749045.1. Lineage (NCBI taxonomy): Eukaryota > Viridiplantae > Streptophyta > Pinopsida > Cupressales > Cupressaceae > Cupressus > Cupressus sempervirens. The sequence goes on along the minus strand of CM053784.1, from coordinate 569,302,455 downwards.
GATAAAAAGCCCTGCCAAAATTTGAAGAAAATACCTTTTTCAAAAATTTGAAAATGAGAGCATCACAAAATAAAGACATAACTGATTTTAAACCCAAATATCAAAAATTTTCTATACTATGAAAAATCACACCAAGTTGACCCTTTAAGTCTGTTCATCAAGTCACCCCACCAAGTACTCTCACTAAGTCAACTCTTTAGGTTGGTTCATCAAGTCACCCAACCAAGTCGACCCTTTAAGTTCGTTCATCAAGTCACCCTACCAAGTACTCTCACAAAGTTGACTCTTTAAGTCCTTCCATTAATTCACCCCACCAAGTCGACGCTTTAAGTCTGTTCATCAAGTCACCAGAACAAGTACTCTTACCAAGTCAACTCTTTAAGTTCGTTCATCAAGTCACCCAACCAGGTCGGCCCACCAAGTACTCCTACCAAGTCGACTATTTAAGTTCATTCATTACTTCACCCTGCCAAGTACTCTCACCAAATTAACTCTTTAAGTCTGCTCTTCAAGTCACGCCACCAAGTACTCTCACCAAGTCGACTCTTTAAGTCCATTCATCAAGTCACCCCACCAAGTACTCTCACCAAGTTGACTCTTTAAGTCTGTTCATAAAGTCACCACACCAAGTACTCTCACCAAGTCAACTCTTTAGTTTCGTTCATCAAGTCACCCCACCAAGTACTCTCACCAAGTCAATTCTTTAGGTCTATTCATAGAGTCACCCCACCAAGTCGTCCCTTTAAGTCCATTCATCCAGTCACCCCACTAAGTACTCTAAAAAAGTCGACTCTTTAAGTCCTTTCATCACGTCACCCCACCAAGTCAACTCTTTAAGTCTGTTCATCAAGTCACCAAAACAAGAACTCTCACCAAGTGGACTCTTTAAGTCCGTTCATCAAGTCACCCAACAAGGTCCTCCAACCAAGTTGACTCTTTAAGTCCATTCATCAGTTCACCCTGCCAAGTACACTCACCAAGTTGACTCTTTAAGTTTACTCATCAAGTCGAGCCACCAAGTACTCTCACCAAGTTGACTCTTTACATATGTTCATCAAGTCACCCTACCAACTACTCTAACCAAGTCGATTCTTCAAATGCGTTTATAAAGTGACCCCACCAAGTACTCTCACCAAGTTGACTCTTTAAGTCTGTTCATCAAGTCACCCCACAAAGTACTCTCACCAAGTCAACTCTTTAGGTCCGTTCATCAAGTCACCCCGCCAAGTCGACCCATTAAGTCCGTTCATCAAGTCACCCCACATAGTACTCTCACCAAGTCAAATTTTTGAGTCCTTTCATCAAGTCACCCAACCAAGTCGACTCATTAAGTTTGTTCATCAACTCACCAGAACAAGTACTCTCACCAAGTCAACTCTTTAAGTCTGTTCATAAAGTCACTCCACTAGGTCGGCCAACCAAGTACTCCCACCAAGTCGACTCTATAAGTTTTTTCATAAGTTCACCCCGCCAAGTACTCTCACCAAGTTGTCTCTTTAAGTCCACTCATCCAGTTGTGCCACCAAGTACTCTCACCAAACTAACTCTTTGAGTCCGTTCATCAAGTCACCCCACCAAGTACTCTAACCAATTCGATTCTCCAAGTGCATTCATCAAGTCACCCCAGCAAGTACTCTAACCAAGTCGACTCTTTAAGTTTGTTCATCAAGTCACCCCACCAAGTACTCTCACCAAGTCAACTCCTTAGGTCCGTTCATCAAGTCACCCTACCAAGTCGACCCTTTAAGTTTGTTCATCAAGTCACCCCACCAAGTACTCTCACCAAGTTGACTCTTTAAGTCCTTTCATCAAGTCACCTCACCAAGTCGACTCTTTAAGTCCGTTCATCAAGTCACCAGAACAACTACTCTCACCAGGTCGACTCTTTAAGTCCGTTGATCAAGTCACCCCACCAGGTTGGCCCATCAAGTACTCCCACCAAGTCAACACTTTAAGTTTGTTTATGAGTTCATCCCACCAAGTACTCTCACAAAGTTGACTCTTTAACTCTACTCATCAAGTCGAGCCACCAAGTACTCTCACCAAGTTGACTCTTTAAGTCTGTTCATCAAGTCACCCCACCAAGTACTCCAACCAAGTTGATTCTTCAAGTGCATTCATCAAGTCACCCCACCAAGTACTCTCACCAAGTCAACTCTTTAGGTTCGTTCATCAAGTCACCCCACCAAGTCAACCCTTTAAGTCTTCTCATCAAGTCACCCCACCAAGTACTCTTAGCAAGTCGACTCTTTAAGTCCTTTCATCAAGTCACCCCACAAAGTAGACTCTTTAAGTTCGTTAATCAAGTCACCAAAAAAAGTACTCTCACCAAGTAACCTCTTTAAGTCTGTTCATCAAGTCACCCCACTAGGTTGGCCAACCAAGTACTCCCAACAAGTTTATTCTTTAAGTCTGTTCATCAGTTCACCCTGTCAAATACTCTCACCGAATTGACTCTTTAAGTCTGCTCATCAAGTCGTGCCACCAAGTACTCTCACCAAGTTGATTCTTTGAGTCTGTTCATCAAGGCACCCCACCAAGTACTCTAACCAAGTCGATTCTTCAAGTCTGTTCATCAAGTCACCCCACCAAGTACTCTCACCGAGTCAACTCTTTAAGTTTGTTCATCAAGTCACCCCACCAAGTACTCTCACCAAGTCAACTCTTTAGGTCCGTTCATCAAGTCACCCCACCAAGATGACCCTTTAAGTTTGTTCATCAAGTCACCCTACAAAGTACTCTCACCAAGTTGACTCTTTATGTCCTTTCATCAAGTCACCCCACCAAATTGACCCTTTAATTCCATTCATCAAGTCACCAGAATAAGTACTCTCACCAAGTCGACTCTTTAAGTCCGTTCATCAAGTCACTCCACACGGTCAGCCCACCAAGTACTCCCACAAAGTCAACTCTTTAAGTCCGTTCATCAGTTCACCCTTCCAAGTACTCTCACCAAGTTGACTCTTTAAGTTCGCTCATCAAGTCGCGCCACCAAGTACTCTCACCAAGTCGACTCTTTAAGTCTGTTCATCAAGTCACCCCACCAAGTACTCTCACCAAGTCAACTCTTTAAGTCTATTCATAAAGTCACCCCACCAAGTACTCTCACCAAGTCAACTCTTTAGGTCCATTCATCAAGTCACCCCACCAAGTACTCTCACCAAGTCACCTCTTTAGGTTTGTTCCTCAAGTCACCCCACCAAGTTGACCCTTTATGTTCATTCATCAAGTCACCCCACCAAGTACTCTGATGAAGTTGACTCTTTAAGTCCTTTCATCAAGTCACACCACCAAGTCAACTTTTTAAGTCTGTTCATCAACTCACCAAAACAAGTACTGTCACCAAGTCAACTCTTTAAGTCTGTTCATCAAGTCACTCCACCAGGTTGGCCCACAAAGTACTCTCACCAAGTCGACTCTTTAAATCCATTCATCAGTTCACCCCACAAAGTACTCTCACCAAGTTGACTCTTTAAGTCCGCTCATCAAGTCACACCACAAAGTACTCTCACCAAGTTGACTCTCTAAGTTCATCCATCAAGTCACCCCACCAAGTACTCTAACCAAGTTGATTGTCCAAGTGAATTCATCAAGTCACCCCACCAAGTACTCTCACCAAGTTGACTCTTTGAGTCTGTTCATCAAATCGACCCACCAAGTACTCTCACCAAGTCAACTCTTTAGGTCCGTTCATCAAGTCACCCCGCCAAGTCGGCCCTTTAAGTCCATTCATCAAGTCACCCCACCAAATACTCTCACCAAGTCAACTCTTTAAGTCCTTTCATCAAGTCACCCCACCAAGTTGATTCTTTAAGTCTGTTCATCAAGTCACCAGAACAAGTACTCTCACCAAGTTGACTCTTTAAGTCCGTTCATCAAGTGACCCCACCAAGTCGGCCCACCAAGTCGACTCTTTAAGTTCGTTCATCAGTTCACCCTGCCAAGTACTCTCACCAAAATGACTCTTTAAGTTCCCTGAACAAGTTGCGCCACCAAGTACTCTCACCAAGTCGACTCTTTGAGTTTGTTCATCAAATCACCCCACCAAGTACTCTAACCAAGTCAATTCTTCAAGTTCGTTCATCAAGTCACCCCACCAAGTACTCTGAGTAAGTCAACTCTTTAATTCTGTTCATCAAGTCACCCCACCAAGTACTCTCACAAAGTCAACCCTTTAGGTCCGTTCATCAAGTCACCCCACCAAGTTGACCCTTTAAGTCTGTTCATCAAGTTACCCCACCAAGTACCCTCACCAAGTTGACTCTTTAAGTCCTTTCATCAAGTCACCCCACCAATTCAACTCTTTAAGTCCGTTAATCAAGTCACCTGAACAAATACTCCCACCAAGTCGACTCTTTAAGTCCGTTGATCAAGTCACCCCACCAGGTCAGCCCACCAAGTACTCGCACCAAGTCAACTATTTAAATCCATTCATCGGTTCACCCCACCAAGTACTCTCACCAAGTTGACTCCTTAAGTCCGTTCATCAAGTCACCCCACCAACCTAACCAAGTCAATTCTTCAAGTGCGTTCATCAAGTCACCCCACCAAGTACTCTCACCAACTCGACTCTTTAAGTCTATTCATCAAGTCACCCCACCAAGTACTCTCACCAAGACAACTCTTTAGGTCTGTTCATCAAGTCACCCCACCAAGTTGACCCTTTAAGTTCGTTCATCAAGTCACCCCACCAAGTACTATCACCAAGTATACTCTTTAAGTCCTTTCATCAAGTCACCCCACCAAGTTGACTCTTTAAGTTTGTTCATCAAGTCACCAGAACAAGTACTCTCACCAAGTCAACTCTTTAAGTTCGTTCATCAAGTCACCCCACCAGGTCAGCCCACCAAGTTGACTCTTTAAGTCCATTCATGAGTTCACCCCACCAAGTACTCTCACCAAGTTGACTCTTTAAGTTTGCTCATCAAGTCGAGCCACCAAGTACCCTCAAAAAGTTGACTCTTTAAGTCCGTTCATCAAGTCACCCCACCAAGTACTATAACCAAGTTGATTCTTCAAGTGCATTCATCAGGTCATCCCACCAAGTACTCTCACAAAGTTGACTCTTTAAATCTATTCATCAAGTCACCCCACCAAGTACTCTCACCAATTCAACTCTTTATGTCTGTTCATCGAGTCACCCTGCCAAGTTGACCCTTTGAGTTCGTTCATCAAGTCACCCCACCAAGTACCCTCACCAAGTTGACTCTTTAAGTCCTTTCATCAAGTCACCTCACCAAGTCAACTCTTTAAGTCCATTCATCAACTCACCAGAACAAGTATTCTCACCAAGTGTACTCTTTAAGTTTGTTCATCAAGTCACCCCACCAGGGCGGCCCACCAAGTCGAATCTTTAAGTCTGTTCATCAGTTCACCCCACCAAGTACTCTCACAAAGTTGACTCTTTAAATCTTCTCATCAATTCATGCCACCAAGTACTCTCATCAAGTCGACTCTTTGAGTCCATTCATCAAGTCACCCCACCAAGTACTCTAACCATGTGGATTCTTCAATTGCATTCATCAAGTCACCCTGCCAAGTACTCTCACAAAGTCAACTCTTTAGGTCTGTTCATCAAGTCACTCCACCAAGTCGACCCTTTAAGTTTGTTCATCAAGTCACCCCACAAGGTACTCTCACCAAGTCGACTCTTTAAGTCCTTTCATCAAGTCACCCCACCAAGTCGACTCTTTAAGTCCGTTCATCAAGTTACCAGAACAAGTACTCTCACAAAGTCGACTCTTTAAGTCTGTTCATCAAGTCACCCCACCAAGTCGGCCCACCAAGTACTCTCACCAAGTCGACTCTTTAAGTTCGTTTATCAATTCACCCCACCATGTACTCTCACCAAGTTGACTCTTTAAGTCTGCTCATCAAGTCGTGCAACCAAGTACTCTCACCAAGTGGACTCTTTAAGTCCATTCATCAAGTAACCCCACCAAGTACACTAACCAAGTTGATTCTTCAAGTGCGTTCATCAAGTCACCCCACCAAGTACTCTCACCAAGTTGACTCTTTAAGTCTGTTCATCAAGTCACCCCACTAAGTACTCTCACCAAGTCAACTCTTTAGGTCTGTTCATCAAGTCACCCCACCAAGTACTCTCACCAAGTTAACTCTTTAGGTCCTTTCATCAAGTCACCCTACCAAGTACTCTAACCAAGTCAATTGTTCAAGTGCTCTCATCAAGTCACCCCACCAAGTCCTCTCACCAAGTCAACTCTTTAAGTTTGTTCATCAAGTCACCCCACCAAGTACTCTCACCAAGTCAACTCTTTAGGTCCTTTCATCAAGTCACCCCACCAAGTCGACCCTTTAAGTCTGTTCATCAAGTCACCCCACCAAGTACTCTCACCAAGTCGACTCTTTAAGTCCTTTCATCAAGTCACCCCACCAAGTCAACTCTTTAAGTCTGTTCATCAAGTCACCATAACAAGTACTCCCACCAAGTCGACTCTTTAAGTTCGTTAATCAAGTCACCCCACTAGGTTGGCCCATCAGGTACTCTCACCAAGTTGACTCTTTAAGTCCTTTCATCAAGTCACCTAACCAAGTCGACTGTTTAAGTTCGTTCATCAAGTCACTAGATCAAGTACTCTCATGAAGTCGACTCTTTAAGTTTGTTCATCAAGCCACCCCACCAGGTCATCCCACCAAGTACTCTCACCAAGTCAACTCTTTAAGTTCGTTCATCAATTCACCCTGCCAAGTACTCTCACCAAGTTTACTCTTTAAGTCCGCTCATCAAGTCGTGCGACCAAGTACTCTCACCAAGTCGACTCTTTAAGTTTGTTCATAAAGTACCCCACCAACTACACTAACCAAGTCGATTCTTCAAGTGTGTTCATCAAGTCACCCCACCAAGTACTCTAACCAAGTTGATTCTTAAAGTGTGTTCATCAAGGCACCCCACCAAGTACTCTCACCAAGTCGAATCTTTAAGTCTATTCATCAAGTCACCCCACCAAGTACTCTCACCAAGTCAACTCTTTAGGTCTGTTCATCAAGTCACCCCACCAAGTCGACCCTTTAAGTTCGTTCATCAAGTCACCCCACCAAGTACTCTCACCAAGTCGATTCTTTAAAACCTTTCATCAAGCCACCCCACCAAGTCGACTCTTTAAGTTCGTTCATCAAGTCATCAGAACAAGTACTCTCACCAAATTGACTCTTTATGTCTGTTCATCAAGTCACCCCACCAAGTCGGCCCACCAAGTACTCTCACCAAGTCAACTCTTTAAGTTTGTTCATCAGTTCAACCTGCCAAGGACTCTCACCAAGTTGACTCTTTAAGTCCGCTCATCAAGTCGCACCACCAAGTACTCTCACTAGGTCAACTCTTTTGAGTCCATTCATCAAGTCACCAGAAGAAGTACTCTCACCAAGTCGTCTCTTTAAGTCCGTTCATCGAGTCAGATGACACGGCTCTCCCATGCATTGACTCCCACCTTTGTGAGGCGATGGGGCGAGGACACACCACATCATTCCTTATTTTATCCATCTGGTGCTCGAGTGTTGAGATGTGTCAAAACCCAACACACAGGTGCCACGTGCACCTTAGAAATCCAAAGAATGAAGCACGATCCAGCACCTTGCACGCTTGGGTCGCTGAAAGAAAAAAACATAACAAAATCTCCCAAGTCTCAAATTCTAAGCTGGTGGGGTTTGCAATTTTTGAAAGGGAAAAAAAATCTCCCAAGTGCCAAATTCTCAGCGGGTGGGGTTTTGTGATTTCTGCGACTGCGAAAAAATCTCTCAAGTCCCAAAGTTTTTTCGAGGGTGAAAAAGTTTGCCTAGTGCAATTTCCATGTGGTTCGGGTTTGTAATTAGTGCAATTTTGGGTGGGTCGCGTTTGTAATTTCCATGAGGGCAAAAAAATCTTCCAAGTCCAAATTTCAGGCAGGTGAGGTTTCATAATTTCCAAGTGCCAAATTCTGAGCGGGTGGGGTTTGTAAATTCCGTGAGGGCAGAAAAATCTTCCAAGTCCAAATTTCAAGCAAGTGGGGTTTGTAAATTTTTGTGAGGGCAGAAAAATCTTCTGACTGCAAATTCTAGGCGGGTGGGGTTTTGTAAATTTTTCAAGGGTAGACGACTCATGTACGTGGTCCAAAATTGGTTAAATTATTTGGTTAACGCCCAAAGTTTTGAACTCAAATCGACTTGGCCACCCTGAATCGCATCGCCTCGAGCCTAATTGCCTCTAAATTTTTTGCACAACCCATGTCACCATGCTCAACTTGATTCTAAGTTCCCTAAGTCATGTACGTGGTCAAAAAGAAGTCAACTTTTTTTTTTGGGTTAATGCCCAAAGTTTTTAACTCAAACCGTGTCAACAACCCCGACACGAATCGCCCCGACTACCCCAACCTCGACTCGAATCGCATCGAGCCTTAACCGCCTCCAATATTTTCGCATGACTCATGTCACCATGCTCAACTTGATTCTAAGTGCGCCGAGTCATGTGCATGATCCAAAGGTGGTCAACTTTTTTTTTGGGTTAGCATATTGTGCTTATGAATTATGCAATTCCACTTCTGCGGTCCAAATGACAAGACCACATTTTCTTCTTGCATTTTCTATTATTTCTATGGTTCTATTATAAGTTTATGGTATTAAGGGGAGCTTCCTGCATCACCTCACCAAGTCACGTCTTAAGCCCTGCTCACCATGTCGGCTTTCCAGGTCAGCTCAACAAGTTGACTGTTCAAGCACCCTCGCCAAGTTGACACTTTTAGTTCACTCACAAGGTCTTCTCAAATGGTCAGCTCATCGAGTCACCCCACCAAGTTGCCTCAATGACCCAACTCATCTAGTTGCCTCACCAAGTTGACTCTTTAAGTCTGCTCACCAAGTCAGCTCGACAAGTTGCCTCTACTCAGGGCTGGCGACCAAGGGTTGGATAGGTTCGATCACAGGGTTGCCTCACCAAGTGGGGTCACCAGGTCACCCCAACAAGTAGCCTCCACAAGTTGACACTTTTAGTTTGCTCGACAAGTTGGCTCACCAAGTCGGCCTACCATCTAGCCTTACCAACTTTCCCAACCACGTTGACTCTTTAAGTCCGTTCATCAAGTCACCCCACCAGGTCAGTCCACCAAGTACTCTCACAAAGTTGACTCTTTAAGTCCGTTCATCAGTTCACCCCACCAAGTACTCTCACCAAGTTGACTCTTTAATTTTGCTCATCAAGTCATGCCACCAAGTACTCTCACCAAGTTCACTCTTTATTTTCATTCATCAAGTCACCCAACCAAGTACTCTAACCAAGTCGATTCTTCAAGTGCGTTCATCAAGTCACCCCACCAATTATTCTCACCAATTCGACTCTTTAAGTTTGTTCATCAAGTCACCCCAACAACTACTCTTAGCAAGTCAACTCTTTAGGTTCGTTCATCAAGTCAACCCTCCAAGTTGACTCTTTAAGTCCGTTCATCAAGTCACCCCACCAAGTACTCTCACCAAGTTGACTCTTTAAGTCCTTTCATCAAGTCACCCCACCAAGTCGACTCTTTAAGTTCGTTCATCAAGTCACCAGAACAAGTACTCTAACCAAGTCGACTCTTTAAGTCTGTTCCTCAAGTCACCCCACTAGGTTAGCCAACCAAATACTGCCACCAAGTCAAGTCTTTAAGTTCATTCATCAGTTCACCCTGCCAAGTACTCTCACCAAGTTGACTCTTTCAGTGTTCTCATCAAGTCGCGCCACCAAGTACACTCACCAAGTCAACTCTTTGAGTCCGTTCGTCAAGTCACCCCACCAAGTACTCTAACCAAGTCGATTCTTCAAGTCTGTTCGTCAAGTCACCCCAAAGAGTACTCTCACCAAGTTGACTCTTTAAGTCTGTTCATCAAGTCACCCCACCAAGTACTCTCACCAAGTCAACTCTTTAGGTTCGTTCATCAAGTCACCCCACCAAGTCGACCCTTTAAGTCCATTCATCAAGTCACCCCACCAAGTACCCTGACCAAGTCGACTCTTTAAGTCCTTTCATCAAGTCACCCCACCAAGTCGACTATTTAAGTCCGATCATCAAGTCACCAGAACAAGTACTCTCACCAAGTCGACTCTTTAAGTCCGTTCATCAAGTCACCCCACCAGGTCGGCCCACCAAGTACTCCCACCAAGTCGACTCTTTAAGTTCATTCACTAGTTCATCCCGCCAAGTACTCCCACCAAGTTTACTCTTTAAGTCTTCTCATCAAGTCACGCCACCAAGTACTCTCACCAAGTCGACTCTTTAAGTCCGTTCATCAAGTCATCCCACCAAATACTCTAACCAAGTTGATTCTTCAAGTGCGTTCATCAAGTCACCCCACCAAGTACTCTCACCAAGTCGGCTCTTTAAGTCTGTTCATCAAGTCACCCCACCAAGTAATCTCACCAAGTCGACTCTTTAAGTCTGTTCATCAAGTCACCCCACCAAGTACTCTCACCAAGTCAACTCTTTAGGTTCGTTCATCAAGTCACCCTACCAAGTCGACCCTTTAAGTCTGTTCATCAAATCACCCAACCAAGTACTCTCACCAAGTTGACTCTTTAAGCCCTTTCATCAAGTCACCCCACCAAGTTGACTCTTTAAGTCTGTTCATCAAGTCACCAGAACAAGTACTCTCACCAAGTCGACTCTTTGAGTTCATTCATCAAGTCACCCCACCAGGTCGACCCACCAAGTACTTCCACCAAGTTGACTCTTTAAGTCCGTTCATCAAGTCACCCCACCAGGTTGGCTCACCAAGTAATCTCAGCAAGTCGACTCTTTAAGTCCATTCATCAATTCACCCCACCAAGTTGACTCTTTAAGTCCATTCATCAAGTCACGCCACCAAGTACTTTCACCAAGTCGACTCTTTGAGTCCGTTCATCATGTCACCCCACCAAGTACTCTAACCAACTCGATTCTTCAAGTGTGTTCATCAAGTCACCCCACCAAGTACTATCACCAAGTCGACTCTTTAGGTTTGTTAATCAAGTCACCCCACCAAGTACTCTAACCAAGTTGACTCTTTAACTCTGTTCATCAAGTCACCAAAACAAGTACTCTCACCAAGTTGACTCTTTAGCTCCGTTCATCAAGTCACCCCACCAGGTTAGCCCACCAAGTACTCTCACCATGTCAACTCTTTAAGTCCATTCATCAATTCACCCCGCCAAGTACACTCACCAAGTTGACTCTTTAAGTCTTCTCAACAAGTCCTGCCACCAAGTACTCTCACCAAGTCGACTCTTTAAGTTCATTCATCAAGTCACCCCACCAAGTACTCTAACCAAGTCGATTCTTCAAGTGCGTTCATCAAGTCACCCCACCAAGTACTCTCACCGAGTCAACTCTTTAAGTTTTTTCATCAAGTCACCCTACCAAGTACTCTCACCAAGTCAACTCTTTAGGTCCGTTCATCAAGTCACCCTGCCAAGTCAACCCTTTAAGTCCGTTCATCAAGTCACCCCACCAATTACTCTCACCAGGTTGACACTTTTAGTCCTTTCATCAAGTCACCCCACCAAGTCGACTCTTTAAGTCCATTCATCAAGTCACCAGAACAAGTACTCTCTCCAAGTCGACTCTTTGAGTTCATTCATCAAGTCACCCCACCAGGTTAGCCCACCAATTACTCCCACCAAGTCAACTCTTTAAGTCTGTTCATCAGTTTACCCCACCAAGTACTCTCACCAAGTTAACTCTTTAAGTCCGCTCATCAAGTCGCACCACCAAGTCTACTCTTTAAGTCCGTTTAGAATGCCACCCCTCCAAGTACTCTAAACAAGTTGATTCTTCAAGTGCGTTCATCAAGTCACCGCACCAAGTACTCTCACCAAGTCAACTCTTTAAGTCTGTTCATCGATTCACCCCACCAAGTACTCTCACTAAGTCAACTCTTTAGGTCCATTCATCAAGTCACCCTGCCAAGTCGATCCTTTAAGTCCGTTCATCAAGTCACCCCATCAAGTACTCTCACCAAGTTGACTCTTTAAGTCCTTTCATAAAGTCACCCTACCAAGTCGACTCTTTATGTCCATTCATCAAAGTCACTAGAACAAGTACTCTCACCAAATTGACTCTTTAAGTCCATTCATCAAGTCACCCCACTAGGTCGACCCACCAAGTACTCTCACCAAGTCGACTCTTTAAGTCTATTCATCAGTTCACCCTGCCAAGTACTCTCACCAAGTTGACTCTTTAAGTCTGCTCATCAAGTCGTGCCACCAAGTACTCTCAACAAGTCGACTCTTTAAGTTTGTTCATCAAGTCACCCCACCAAGTACTCTAACCAAGTCAATTCTTCAAGTGCGTTCATCAAGTCACCCCACCAAGTACTCTCACCAAGTCAACTCTTTAAGTATGTTCATCAAGTCACCCCACCAATTACTCTCACCATGTCAACTCTTTAGGTTTGTTCACCAATTCATCCCACCGAGTACTCTCACCAAGTCGACTCTTTAGGTCCTTTCATCAAGTCACCCCACCAAGTCGACTCTTTAAGTCTATTCATCAAGTCATCAGAAGAAGTACTCTCACCAAGTCGACTCTTTAAGTTCGTTCATCAAGTCACCCCACTAGGTCGGCCCACCAAGTACTCCCACCAAGTCCACTCTTTAAGTTTGTTTAGGCTAGCCAAGTTCGCACGCCAAGTCATCTCACCACCAAGCCAGCCAGCACCACTCACCAAGTCATCTCACCATGTCGGCTCTCCAAGTCATCCAAGAATGTCACCTCAATGAGTTGACTATTTAAGTTCACTCACCAAGTCAGCTCACCACATTGACTTACGATGTCACCTTACTAAGTTGCCACACTGAGTTACGTTTCAAAGTTTGCTCACCATGTCAGATTTCTAACTCGATTCCCCAACTCAGCTCGCGAAGGTGGCTCCCCGAGTCAAAAGCCCAAGTGTGCCCACCAAGTCGACTCTTTAAGTTCACTCACCAAGTTTGCTCACCAAGATGACTTACCATTTCACCTCACCAACTTTCCCAACCAAGTTGCCCTTTTATGCTCGCTCCCCAATTACCAAGTACTCTCACCAAGTTAACTCTTTATGTTTGTTCATCAAGTCACCTGGCTAGGTCGGCCAACCAAGTACTCTCATAAAGTAGACTCTTTAAGTTCATTCATCAGTCACCCTGCCAGGCCAGCCCACCAAGTTGACTCTTTAAGTTCGTTCATCAAGTCACCCTGCCAAGTTGGCCCACCAAGTACTCTTACCATGTCGACTCTCTAAGTTTGTTCATCAAGTCACCTTGCCAGGTTGGCCCACCAAGTCAACTCTTTAACTTCGTTCATGAATTCATCCCACCAGGTTAACCCACCAAGTACTCTCATAAAGTTGACTCTTTAAGTTTTTTCATCAATTCACCCCGCCAAGTCAACCCACCAAGTACTCTCACCAAGTCGACTCTTTCAGTTCGTTCATGAAGTCACCCTGCCAGGTCGGCCCACCAAGTTGACTCTTTAAGTTCATTCATCAAGTCACCCCATCAGGTCGGCCAACCAAGTTGTCTCTTTAAGTTTGTTCATCAAGTCACCCAACCAAGTACTCTCACCAAGTCGACTCTTTAAGTTTGTTCATCAACTCACCCAGTCGGGTCGGCCCACCAAGTACTCTCACCAAGTTGACTGTTTAAGTTCATTCATCAAGTCACCCTACCAGGTCGGCCCACCAAGTTGACTCTTTAAGTTCGTTCATCAAGTCACCCCACCAGGTTGACCCACCAAGTACTCTCACAAAGTCGACTCTCGAAGTTCGTTCATCAAGTCACCCCACCAGGTCAGCCCACCAAGTACTCTCACTAAGCTGACTCTTTAAGTTCGCACATCAAGTCACCCCGCTAGGTCAGCCCACCAAGTCAACTTTTTAAGTTCATTCATCAAGTCACCCCACCGGGTCGATTAACCAATTACTCTCACCAAGTTGATTCTTTATGTTTGTTCATCAAGTAACCTTGCCAGATCGGCCCACCAAGTCGACTCTTTAAGTTCGTTCATCAAGTCACCCCACCAAGTACTCTCACCAATTTGACTCTTTAATTTTTTTCATCAAGTCACCACACCAAGTCAGCCCAACATGTTGACTCTTTAAGATCGTTCATCAAGTCACTCTGCCAGGTCAGCCCACCAAGTACACTCACCAAGTTGACTCTTTAAGTTCGCTCATCAAGTCACCCTGCCAGGTCGAGCCACCAACTACACTCACCAAGTCAACTCTTTAAGCTGGGTCAACTCACCAGGTCGACCCACCAAGTACTCTTGCCAGCTCGGTCCACCAAGTACTCTCACCAAGTTGACTCATTAAGTCACCCTGCCAGGTCGGCCCACCATGTTGACTCTTTAAGCTCATTCATCAAGTCACCCCACCAGGTTGGCTCACCAAGTACACTCACCAAGATGACTCTTTATGTTTTTTTGTCTAGTTAGCCTCTAGGTTGGCCCACCAAGTACTCTTAACAATTTGACTCTTTAAGTTTGATCATCAATTCACCTCGCTAGGTCAGCCCACCAAGTACTCTCATAAAGTCGACTCTTTGAGTTCATTCATCAAGTCACCTCGCAATGTTGTCCCACCAAGTACTCTCACCAACTTGACTCTTTAAGTTCATTCATCAAGTCACCCCCACCAGGTTGGCCCACCAAGTCGACTCTTTAAGTTAGTTCATTAAGTCACCCTACCAGGTCAACCCACCAAGTTGAATCTTTAAGTTCGTTTATCAAGTCACCCCACCAAGTACTCTCATCAAGGCGATTCTTTAAGGTTGTTCGACAACTCACCCTGCCAAGTTGGCCCACCAAGTACTCTCACCAAGTCGACTCTTTAAGTTCGTTCATCAAGTCACCCCACCAAGTAATCTCACCAATTCAAGTCTTCAAGTTCGTTCATCAACTCACCCCACCAGGTCAGCCCACAAAGTACTCTCACCAAGTCGACTCTTTAATTTTGTTCATTAAGTCACATCGCAAGGTCAACCCACCAAGTACTCTTATAAACTCGACTCTTTAAATTCATTCATCAAGTCACCCCGCCAGGTTGGCCCATCAAGTCAACTCTTTAAGTTAATTCATAAAGTCACCCAACCAAGTACTCTCACCAACTCGACTCTTTAAGTTCGTTCATCAACTCACCCTGCCAGGTCCGCCCACCAATATTACTCTTTAAGTTCATTCATCAAGTCACCCCACTAGGTTGGCCCACCAAGTCGACTCTTTAAGTTCATTTATCAAGTCGCCTCACTAGGTCAACCCACCAAGTCGACTCTTTATGTTCGATCATCAAGTCACCCCACTAGGTCGGCCAACCAAGTAATGTCAGAAAGATGACTCTTTAAGTTCATTCATCACATCACCCCGCTATATCGTCCCACCAAGTACTCTCACCAAGTTGACTCTTTAAGTTTGTTCATCAAGTCACCCTGCTAGGTCGGCCCACCAAGTACTCTCACCAAGTTGACTCTTTAAGTTCATTCATCAAGCCACCCCGCTAGGTCGGCCCACCAAATACTCTCACAAAGTTGACTCTTTAGGTTCGTTCTTCAAGTCACCCTGCCAGGTCAGCAAACCAACTCGACTCTTTAAGTTCGTTCATCAAGTCACCCCACCAAGTACTCTCACCAAGTTGACTCTTTAAGTGTGTTCATCAAATCACTCTACCAGATCAGCCCCCCAAGTCGACTCTTTAAGTTCATTCATCAAGTCACCTCGATAGGTCAGCCCACCAAGTACTCTCACTAAGTCGACTCTTTAAGTTCGTTCATCAAGTCACCTAGCCAGGTCGGCCCACCAAGTTAACTCTTTAAGTTCGATCATCAAGTCACCCCGCTAGGTTAGCCCACCAAGTAATCTCAGAAAGATGACTCTTTAAGTTCGTTCATCAGGTCACCCATCTAGGTCGCCCGACCAAGTACTCTCACCAATTCGACTCTTTAAGTTTTTTCATCAAGTCACCCCACCAGGTATGCCCACAGAGTCGACTCTTTAAATTCGTTCATCAAGTCACCCAGCTAGGTCGGCCCACCAAGTTGACTCTTTAAGTTCGTTCATCAAGTCACCCCACCAAGTACTCTCACCGAGTTGACTCTTTAAGTTTGTTCATCAAGTCATCCCGCCAGGTCAACCCAGCATGTCAACTCTTTAAGTTCGTTCATCAAGTCACCCTGCCAGGTCGGCCCACCAAGAACTCTCACCAAATTGATCCTTTAAGTTTGTTTATCAAGTCACCCTGCCAGGTCGGCCCACCAAGTACTCTCACCAAGTTGACTCTTTAAGTTTGATCAACAAGTCAACCCACCATGTCATCCCAACAAGAACTCTCACAAAGTCGACTCTTAAAGTTTGTTCATCAAGTCACCTCGCTAGGTGGGTGCAACAAATACTACCACCAAGTCGACTCTTGAATTTCGTTCATCAAGTCACCCCACCAAGTACTCTCACCAAGTTGACTCTTTAAGTTCATTCATCAATTCACCTCGCGAGGTCGGCCCACCAAGTCAACTATTTAATTTCATTCATCAACTCACCCCGCCAAGTTGACTTGCCAAGTACTCTGACCAAGTCGACTCTTTAAGTTCCTTCATCAAGTCACCCTGCAAGGTCGGCCCGCCAAGTACTCTCACCAAAATGACTCTTTAAGTTTGTTCATCAAGTCAACCTGCCAGGCCGAGCCACCATGTACTCTCACTAAGTCAACTATTTAAGTTTGTTCATCAAGTCACCCCACCAGGTTGACCTACTAGGTACTCTTACCAAGTCAACTCTTTAAGTTTGTTCATCAAGTCACCCTGCCAAGTCGGCCCACCAAGTACTCTCACCAAGTCAACTCTTTAAGTTCGTTCATCAGGTCACTCCACCAGTTCGGTCCACCAAGTCAACTCTTTAAGTAAATAAATCAAGTCACCCCGCTAGGTCAACCCACCAAGTACTCTCACCAAGTCGGCTCTTTAAGTTTGTTCATAGTGTCAACCCGCTAGGTTGGCCCACCAAGTTGACTCTTTAAGTTTTTTCATCAAGTCACCCTCCTAGGATAGCCAACCAAGTACTCTCACGAAGTCAACTCTTTAAGTTTGTTCATCAAGTAACCTCGCCAGGTCAGCCCACCAAGTTGACTCTTTAAGTTCATTCATCAAGTCATCCCGCCAGGTCAGCCCACCAAGTACTCTCACCAAGTTGACTCTTTAAGTTCGTTCATCAAGTCACCCCGCCAAGTCGGCCCACCCATTTGACTCTTTAAGTTCATTCATCAAGCCACCCTGCCAGGTTGGCCCACCAAGTACTCTCACCAAGTCGACTCTTTAAGTTCGTTCATCAAGTCACCCCGCTAGGTCGGCCCACCAAGTTGACTCTTTAAGTTCATTCATCAAGCCACCCTGTGAGGTCAGCCCACCAAGTACTCTCACCAAGTTGACTCTTTAAGTTCGTTCATCAAGTCACCCCGCCAAGTCAGCACCCCGAGTTGACTCTTTAAGTTTTTTCATCAAGTCACCCCGCCATGTCAGCCCACCAAGTACTCTCACCAAGTCGACTCTTTAAGTTCGTTCATCAAGTCAACCCACCAAGTCGGCCCACCATGTACTCTCACCAATTTGACTCTTTAAGTTCGTTCATCAAGTCACCCTACCAAGTCGGCCCACCAAGTTGACTCTTTAAGTTCATTCATCAATTCACCCTGCCAGGTCTGCCCACCAAGAACTCTCACCAAGTCAACTCTTTAAGTTCGTTCATCAAGTCAACCCACCAGGTCGGCCCACAAAGTACTCTCACCAAGTTGACTCTTTAAGTTCGTTCACCAAGTCACCCCGCCAGGTCGACCAACTAAGTCGACTCTTTAAGTTTTTGTTCATCAAGTCACCTTGCCAAGTCGACCCACCAAGAACTCTCACCAAGCAGACTCTTTAAATTCATTCATCAAGTCACCCCGCCAGGTCAGCCCGCCAAGTACTCTCACCAAGTCGACTCTTTAAGTTTGTTCATCAAGTCACCCTACTAGGTCAGCCAACCAAGTCGACCCTTTAAGTACATTCATCAAGTCACCCAGCCAGGTCGGCCCACCAAGTACTCTCGCCAAGTTGACTCTTTAAGTTCATTCATCAAGTCACCTCACCAAGTAAGCCCACCAAGTACTCTCACCAAGTTGACTCTTTAAGTTCATTCATTAAGTCACCCCACAAGGTCAGCCCACCAAGTCGACTATTTAAGTCTGTTCATCAATTAACCCCGCTAGGTGGGCCCACCAAGTACTCTCACCAAGTCGACTCTTTAAGTTCGTTCATCAAGTCACCCCACCAAGTACTCTCAACAAGTCAACTCTATAATTTCATTCACCAAGTCACCCCAACAAGTACTCCCACCAAGTCAACTCTTTAAGATCATTCATCAAGTCACCCTGCCAGGTTAGCTCAACAAATCGACTCTTTAAGTTCGTTCATCAAGTCACCCCATTAGGTCAGCCCACCAAGTACTCTTACGAAGTCAACTCTTTAAGTTCGTTCATCACGTCACCCTGCCAGGTCGGCCAACCAAGTCGACTCTTTAAATTCGGTCATCAAGTCACCATGCTGGGTCGGCCCACAAAGTACTCTCACAAAGATAACTCTTTAAGTTCGTTCATCAAGTCACCCCGCTAGGTCTACCCAACAAGTACTCTCACCAAGTTGACTCTTTAAGTTCGTTCATCAAGTCACCCTCCCAGGTTGGTCCACCAAGTCGACTCTTTAAGTTCATTCATCAAGTCACCCTACCAGGTCGGCCCACCAAGTTGACTCTTTAAGTTTGTTCATCAAGTCACCTTGCCAGGTCGGCGCACCAAGTACTCTCACCAAGGTGAGTCTTTAAGTTCTATCAAAAAGACAACCCGCCTGGTCGGCAAAGCAAGTACTCTCACAAAGTTGACTCTTTAAGTTCATTCATCAAGTCAACCTGCTAGGCCAGCCCACCAAGTACTCACACAAGGTTTATTCTTTAAGTTCGTTCCTCAAGTCACCCCACTGAGTACTCTCGCCATGTCGACTCTTTAAGTTCATTCAACAAGTCACCCCACCAGATCGGCCCACCAAGTAATCTCACCAAGTCGACTCTTTTTATTTCATTTATCAAGTCACCCTGCCAGGTCAGCCCACCAAGTGCTCTCACTAAATCATCTATTTAAGTTTGTTCATCAAGTCACCCTGCCAGGTTGGCCCACCAAGTACTCTCACCAAGTCGACTCTTTAATTTCGTTCATCAAGTCACCCCGCCAAGTCGGCCCACCAAGTCGACTCTTTAAGTTTGTTCATCAAGTCACCCCACCAAGTACTCTCACCAAGTTGACTCTTTAAGTTCGTTTATCAAGTCACCCGGCTAGGACGGCCCACCAAGTCCACTTTTTAAGTTTGTTTATCAAGTTACCCCACAAAGTCTACTCTTTAAGTTTGTTCATCAAGTCACCTCACTAGGTTGGCCCACCAGGTACTCTCACCAAATGGACTCTTTAAGTTCGGTCATCAAGTCACCCCACCAAGTTGGCCCACCAAGTAATCTTAGAAAGATGACTCTTTAGGTTCGTTCCTCAGGTCATCTTGCTAGGTCACCCCACTAAGTACTCTCACCAAGTCGACTCTTTAAGTTCGTTCATCAAATCACCCCGCCAGGTCGGCCCACCAAGTCGACTCTTTAATTTCATTCATCAAGTCACCCCGCTAGGTCAACGCACCAAGTTGACTCTTTAAGTTCGTTCATCAAGTCACCCCACCAAGTAATCTCACCAAGTCGACTCTTTACGTTTGTTCATCAAGTCACCCCGCTAAGTCAGCCCAGCATGTCAACTCTTTAAGTTTTTTCATCTAGTCACCCTGCCATGTCGGCTCACCAAGAACTCTCACCAAGTTGACTCTTTAAGTTCATTCATCAAGTCACCCCACCAGGTCAGCCCACCAAGTACTCTCACCAAGTTGACTCTTTAAGTTTGATCAACAAGTCAACCCGCCAGGTTAGCCCAACAAGTAGTCTCACAAAGTTGACTCTTTAATTTCGTTCATCAAGTCACCTCGCTAGGTCAGCCCACCAAATACTACCACCAAGTTGACTCTTTAAGTTTGTTCATCAAGTCACCCCACCAAGTACTCTAACCAAGTTGACTCTTTAAGTCCATTCATAAAGTCACCCCGCCATGTCGACCCACCAATTACTCTCACCAAGTCAACTATTTAAGTTTGTTCATCAACTCACCCTGCCAAGTCGGCCTTCCAAATACTCTCACCAAGTTGACTCTTTAAATTTCTTCATCAAGTCCACCTACCAAGTCGGCCAACCAAGTACTCTCCCCAAAATGACTCTTTAAGTTCGTTCATCAAGTCACCCCGCCAGATTGGCCCACCAAGTCAACTCTTTAAGTTTTTTCATCAAGTCACCCTGCTAGGTTAGCCCACCAAGTACTCTCACCAGGTCGACTCTTTAAGTTCGTTCATCAAGTCACCCCACCAATTTGGCCCACCAAGTCGACTCTAAGTTAATAATTCAAGTCACCCCGCCAAGTCAGCCCACCAAGTACTCTCACCAAGTCGACTCTTTAAGTTCGTTCATCAAGTCACCCTGCCAGGTTGGCCCACCAAGTTGACTCTTTAAATTCGTTCATGAAGTCACCTCGCTAGGTCAGCCCACCAAGTACTCTCACCAAGTCAACTCTTTAAGTTTTTTCATCAAGTCACCCTGCCAGGTTGGCCCACCAAGTTGACTCTTTAAGTTCATTAATCAAGTCATCCCGCCAAGTCATCCCACCAAGTACTCTCACCAAGTCAACTCTTTAAGTTTGTTCATCAAGTCACCCCACCAGGTCGGCCCACCAAGTTGACTCTTTAAGTTCATTTATCAAGCCACCCTGCTAGGTCGACTCACCAAGTCTACTCTTTAAGTTCATTCATCAAGTCACCCCGCTAGGTCAGCCCACCAAGTCGACTCTTTAAGTTCATTCATCAAGCCACCTCGATAGGTCGGCCCACCAAGTACTCTCACCAAGTTGACTCTTGAAGTTTGTTGATCAAGTTACCCTGCCAGGTCGGCCCACCAATACCAAGTACTCTCACCAAGTTGACCCTTTAAGTTTGTTCATCAAGTCACCTCGCTAGGTCAGCACTTCAAGTTGACTCTTTAAGTTCGTTCATCAAGTCACCCCGCCAGGTCGGCCCACCAAGTACTCTCACCAAGTCGACTCTTTAAGTTCGTTCATCAAGTCACCCCACCAGGTCAGCCCACCATGTACTCTCACCAAGATGACTCTTTAAATTCGTTCATCAAGTCACTCTGCCAGGTCGGCCCACCAAGTTGACTCTTTAAGTTCATTCATCAAGTCACCCTGCCAGGTTAGCCCACCAAGTATTCTCACCAAGTCGACTCTTTAAGTTTGTTCATCAAGTCACCCCACCAAGTTGGCCCACGAAGTACTCTCACCGAGTCGACTCTTTAAGTTCGTTCACCAAGTCACCCCGCCAGGTCGACACACCAAGTACTCTCACCAAGTGGACTCTTTAAGTTCATTCATCAAGTCACCCTGCTAGGTTGGCCCACCAAGTTCTCTCACCAAGTCGACTCTTTAAGTTTGTTCATCAAGTCACCCTGCCAGGTCAGCCCACCAAGTTGACTCTTTAAGTTCATCCATCAAGTCACCCAGCCAAGTCGGCCCACCAAGTACTCTCACCAAGTCGACTCTTTAAGTTTGTTCATCAAGTCACCCCACTAGGTAAGCCCACCAAGTACTCTCACCAAGTTGAATCTTTAAGTTTGTTCATGAAGTCACCCCACCAGGTCAGCCCACCAAGTCGATTTTGTAAGTTTTTTCATCAAGTCACCTTGCCAGGTCAGCCCACCAAGTACTCTCACCAAGTCAACTCTTTAATTTTATTCATCAAGTCACCCCACAAAGTACTCTCAACAAGTCGACTCTATATGTTTGTTCACCAAGTCACCCCACCAAGTACTCTCACCAAGTCAACTCTTTAAGTTTTTTCATCAATTCACCCCACTAGGTTAGCCCACCAAGTACTCTCACAAATTTGACTCGTTAAGTTCGTTCATCAAGTCACCCTGCCAAGTTGGCCCACCAAGTTGAATCTTTAAATTCGGTCATCAGGTCACCATGCTAGGTCAGCCCACAAAGTACTCTCACAAAGACAACTCTTTAAGTTCATTCATCAGGTCACCCTGCTAGGTCTGCCCAACAAGTACTCTCACCAAGTTGACTCTTTAAGTTCGTTCATCAAGTCACCCTGCCAGGTCAGTCCACCAGGTTGACTCTTTAAGTTCGTTCATCAAGTCACCCTGCCAAGTCGGCCAACCAAGTTGACTCTTTAAGTTCATTCATCAAGTCACCTTGCCAGGTCGGCCCAGCATGTTGACTCTTTAAGTTTGTTCATCGAGTCACCTCGCTAGGTCACTGCACCAAGTACTCTCACCAAGTCGACTTTTTAAGTTTTTTCATCAAGTCACATCGCGAGGTCGGCCCACCAAGTACTCTCACCAAGTTGACTCTTTAAGTTTGATCAAAAAGACAACCCGCCAGGCTGGCCCAACAAGTACTCTCACAAAGTTGACTCTTTAAGTTCGTTCATCAAGTCAACCCACTAGGTTGGCCCACCAAGTACTCCCACCAGGTTGACTCTTTAAGTTCGTTCCTCAAGTCACCCCACCGAGTACTCTCACCATGTCGACTCTTTAAGTTCATTCAACAAGTCACCCCGCCAAGTCCACCCACCAAATAATCTCACCAACTCGACTCTTTAAGTTCGTTTATGAAGTCACCCTACCAAGTCGGCCCACCATGTACTCTCACTAAGTCGACTATTTAAGTTTGTTCATCAAGTCACCCCGCCAGGTTGGCCTACCAAGTACTCTAACCAAGTCGACTCTTTAACTTTGTTCATCAAATCACCCCGCCAAGTCGGCCCACCAAGTTGACTCTTTAGGTTCATTCATCAAGTCACCCCACCAGGTCGGCCCACCAACTACTCTCACCAAGTTGACTCTTTTAGTGACTAATCAAGAAAACATAGTTAACTCTGTCATCATATTGTTCATTCCCAACAAACACTTATACTTTCCAATACCAAATATTAGTGACTATTCAAATCAAGACCCAAAAAAATAGTTTAGACAAGAATCATAGTGTTACTATCTTGTACAACTTAGAACTTTTCCTAACACTTTTATCTTATCTACTCTGTTCTTGAAGAAGTAATGTGCCACATCGTACATTGCTACAATGCATTCATTATGAGTGCTTCAAAAGGTCATTCATGCATAGGTATATCTTTCATTGTGGGATACTAAAATTGTTGGAATTATGAAACTAAATGAAGCACAAGTTTATCAACCAAGTCTATTAATGGATGATGCAATTTTTCCAATGCAAATCTCTTAAGATATCAAAGCACCCCTGAAGACACGAAAAAAGAAAAAGAAATTTGTTGAAAGAAGAGAAGTGGAGAAGTTAAATCGAAATATAATAAATAGAAAAAATTATAATATCAAAAGATGTGTCACCACCATCGTTATGGATAACGAATAAGGAATGCATGACAGATGCAGAGTATATGGCCAGATATTTTTGGACCTCACAAACTATGAGAAGCCAACAAGAAGATGAACCAATCAAAAGAAGTAAGATTACCTTTACCTTTACCTTTTCATCCCTACATTCTAGTTGTATCTCTTTTACTTATCATCCATCCAAAAGAAGTAAGATTACCTTTACCTTTACTTTCTCAACCCTGCATTCTAGTTATATCTCTTGTACTTACCATCTCCTAAAAATCACTTTGGCTTTTGTAGTAATATCTAACAAAACCTGCAACCGATGTCTTTCATTTTCATCTCAAAAATTAAGATCCCTAATCTCTCATCCCACTACACAAGACTAAAATATCAAAATATTTATCTAAAATCAAACAACCCTATTTTCATCACAACAACAAGATCTAGGATGAAGCCCTCCATCCAATCTCGATAATGAAAATCAAGCCCAAGGGACAAAAGATGCATCTACAAAGATCTACCACTCAAATTAAACTATTGTACATACAACCTTGTTGAACCCAAGACAATACCAACCCTCAGAAATTTATCAATCTGCTCCTCAATACTATACAAGAAATTGAAAAAATGGCAACAATTAACTATCTGAACAAGGAAGAAGGTGTTGCAGTGATCCTCTATCATTGCTATCAATATATAAACCATAGAACTAAGCTCATGCAATAAATGGGAAAGAAAAATAAGAAAGTTCCACTATGGTTGCATAATAAAAACTAGCAGCATACAACCCCTCAGATCACAAGAATGCATCCCAAGGTATATAAATGGAAAGGGATGTTGTTGGATGAACCTACAATCTGAGGGAGGATGTAGGACTAGCCCTCACACCACCAAACATTGTTGTTCTCTAAACAAGTGGGATTTTTCAAGATACACACTACTTGAACTTCTAAAGATACATATTATATTTTATTCACTTATGTATCTTTGGCTCATACTTCTATTCTAGCTTTTATATAGTCCCTTTTATGTTGATAGCTCTGTTGAGCATTTTAGAGCTCCCATGTTTTTATCAATGTGATTTGCATCTGGGGTTTTCCTGCTTTAATACTTTAGCTATAAGACAACTACTTTTAACAACAAAAGGTGATAATTATATTGATAAGATAGAAAAAATACAATGCAATTGAAAGTGGTAGGCAACATATTTGTTAGAGTAATAAAGTATTTTCTTATTAATTAAATCATGTTGATTTAATTATTAAGTCACTTATAATATCTAGTTTACTTAAGCTAAACTTTGGGTGTATAATAATTAATTATTTTATTAATTATTAACATGCAACCTAGGTTTTACCTTTTACAGTTTTGATCTCTTTTATAAGGATTGATCTCTTTGTAATAACTAATTCATTCAGTTTTGATAATAGCAATTTATTTTTTTGCTCATGAAGAATATCTCCTCTATGGGTCTATGAATTCTAGCCTCCATAGTTTTTTCTTCTCTCTGGCATGAAAATCAAGATTTTTTGCCACAAAAATTGAGATTTTTAGCATGGAATCAAGACAAATAATGGTATTAACTAGCATGCTTCTCGAGGTAATTTATGGTATTGGCGGGCATGCTTCCTAAGGTAATGATTTTTTATTTTTCACTTCTAAGTCTTTTTTGACCTACCTGTGGTTTTTTGGCTGTAACTTGCTCATTGAAACTACATTTTACGCAAACGAGATATTGTCGAAAAGTTGATTATGGCCCATCATGATGGTGTGGTTTATTTAGAATTTTGATGTTGTTTGGTTGCCAATTTATGCAATAAAAGTCAAAGATTCTATTTTGCACTCTGAGAGACATATCTTGAGACATTCTATTTTCTAGATTCTGCTCCAGGCACATCTCATTCAATTTTTTTGTTTTTGCATTCTGGTGGATATCTTAGTTGTTCCAGGTCCAAGAATCGATTTTATTGATTCAGATGATTTTTCATGGGTTGTATTATCTCTTGTATCAGCCTTGTGCCTAATTTTGATCTTTTCTTACATCCTTTTGTAGTATTTTTGCAAATGCTCTGAGATAAAGTGCCACTCTATTGCATTTCAAGATCCTGCACATCTTTGTGTTTTTTTGTACTCGCACTACATTATAAAGTGTCTTGGGGGGTTTCATGTTGGTCATATTCATCATATTCCTTTGTCAAGTGAGTGTTCCTTCCGTGATATTAACCTCGTGATGTGTTGATGACACATGCCATTATAGGTGTTTGTACTTCTTTTGCACTCTCGGTGTTCCTGGTTCTTTTCATAGGAGATATTACATTTAGTTTCAATGTTCGTGTCTTACCTCTCAGCATTATAGGGGGGTTATGTTGGTTATATCACTTTCTTGGTTAGATGGAGTGAGCTATGTATTTAGTATTTTATCCTATGTACTAGGCGATTGCAGTGGATGAATACCTATGCACTTCGGTGAGATGGATCATTTACCATATAGACGTTCTTTCATTCTTGATTTTGGAGGTCATGAAGATACCTTCCATCTTCGATTGATCAATTTTTCAAACTTAGTCTTCTTTACCTAACCATGTTCTATATAGTGCAGGTTTTTCAGATCAGCAGTTTGACAATGTTTGCAGCTTAATGCTTCAGTGGTGTTCTTCATAATCATCTTTTGTTCCTATATTTTGGGGCATTCTTTAGTTTGGAGGCTTCTTCAATCCTTCACTACTTCATTCAGCATTATTTCCATCTCTTTTTGGATTAGGGTTTTTTCCAGGTGATTTTCTCTATTTCTCCTCTTTTCAAAGATTTTATTATGCTTGAGTACCTCATCAAGCTTTGTTATCTAGACCCAAATTTACTTCCAGTAGTAGTTTATAGGTTTTTAGCTACTTCCTAAGTTTATCTTAAGGGGGGGTGTTAGAGTAATAAATTATTTTCTTATTAATTAAATAATATTGATTTAATTATTAAGTCACTTATTATCTCTAGTTTACTTAAGTTAAACTTTGGGCATTTAATAATTAAATTTTTTTATTAATTATTATCATGCAACCTAAGTTTTACCTTTTAGGGTTTTGATCTCCTTTATAAGGATTGATCTCTTTGTAATAATTAATTTATTCACTTTTAATAATAGTGATTTCTATTTTTTCCCATCAAGGATGCCTCCTCTATGGATCTGTAAATTCCACCCTCCATAGTTTTTGCTCCTCTCTTTTCTATGACAAGTGATTCTTGGGAGTTGTGGGGTTGATCTTTCATTGACTTCAACAATATTTTTGCATTCCTAAACAATTTCCACATGGGAAAATAGAAAGATGCCCTCTTCAAATGTAAATATTCCTCAATCCAAGATTGAGATAAGTGGTTAGTGAGCTATATGTGTGATGATCTCCCTTCCAAGAAGATATTGTTGCCACCACCAAATACAATTAAAAGACAAGAAAAAATACAAAATCTCCTTCAAATTTCAATGTTCCATAATCAACAAGTAAGAAAAGAGATTAGTGAGTCATATACAAGATGAGTTGTGAATAAATATGAACAATGTAGTATATTCACAAGGCCTAGAAAAATGTTATCTGGAAATGCAATGCAATTATGAACAATAACATTAAAGGATGGGGAAAGGATATTTAAATATGCATAGAATCCCATAAACTTGCTATCATAGAACATTGTGCATTTTTTCAAAAAAGATAGTAACATTATGAATTTTTCCTTTGATCATCAATTGTTTATGAAATGCATGATCTTGTTAATATCAAATGTCTATGCTTATGGCTCGACAATGCAGATTTTAAATTGTGACAATTTTACAATGTATAAATTGCTATCAATGTATAAATGGTATCAGCATTTCTCAAGCTATTCTTTAAAGATTTTTTGACTTTTTAAAGATTTATGTTTTTGTATCACCGTCTAACAACAAGATCTAGGTCTTTGGTTGAAGTTGGTGGTGTTGCTGATAAAGAATTGGATGATGCCCATGCTAACATATAAAAAGGGAAGGGAAAAGTTGTAGTGAAATGTGTACCAAGTGAGTTGAAGGGATCACAAACAAGAATTTCCATGCATAGAAAAGCATCTTCTGATTGGGAGCCATGTGATGAAGCAAACATTGGGTAATTTAGGATCTGAAGTAAGTTAAAAAAAGAGTGTTTGTATGAGGTTTGAATTTAGGATCTTTGATGCTTACCCATGAATTATCTAAATTCATTTATACTCTACTTTTGTTGAATCTATATTTGTAACACAATATTTGTATGCCACAAATCTAGAAATTAAATTCTATTTAATTAGAGACATCCACTTAGCTTAATATCAAGATAATTAACATGGTAAGTTACAAAACTTTATAAATGTTTGTCATTTGGAAATCATTGAATATAAAATGCTTCGCAAAGTTTTTTTGTCAAAAGAGATGTATGTGTAATCATTTACAATATATATTGAATATGTAATATCTTTGTTATCCTTTTCAGTACATTTTTTATTAAAAATATTGTTGTTCCATGTCAATGTATAATTGTAAGTATTATCATGTTTAATGCTTTGCTTTGTTAAAAAATTGGCCCTAAGCTAACTGCATGGAATTTTTTTGAAAAGTCCTCAGATCATAAGACAGATTTGATTGTTCATGCCTTACAAATTTGATATTGGAGATTGATATATATGTACAAGTAGGACAATACTGGTGTAAGATATACTAGATTTGAATGATTTTTCTAGTGTATGAAGACTGAATAAGAAGCATCATAAAAGAAATAGATTCATGTCTACGAATTGAATCTCCTCCTAGTGATAGTATCTTCCTTATGATAGTCCTAATTTACTTCATGAGGTGGTTTTGTTCTAGAATTTTACCTCTATTTGCAAATTTTGATTGCTTATCTAGTGTTTTGCAACTAATGTAAGACCAGAAGCATACTAAAACATTAGAAGGAAAAAGAGGGTCAAAGGGTAAATCAGGCAATTGGAAGCACAAATATGTTGATACAATGTTGATGATGTAAGTTTCTCACAAATTACTTAAGTCGACTCACTCTGATCTTGGCACATGCATGACATGATTAAGGACATTAATTCATTGATAAGTCTTGCATGTTAGAGAGTGCTAATAAAATTAAAATAATCGAGAATGTAAAATTAAAATTTACATGACCTTGACTTATCTTTAATGCTCATTTCAACATCAAAATTTTATCATGTTAATCCCAATGATGCAAGACTACATTCGAGTCTGTCCTCAAACAAATTGTGATAGAAACAAGGGAAAATGCTACATAAAAATCCTAAACATAATGAAGAAGATTCCTTGAAGGATAATTCAAGAGAAAACTTAAGGAGATGGGTAACCAAGGATGAAGTCCTTGATGCTTATTTTTCTTGTGCCTCATGTGGTATACTTGGAAAGCATCTCTAGGACTCTTTCCCATAGAACAAGGTAATAGCATTTCCACCTCTATACAGGAACTTGGGAACTGCATGTTGTAATGTTGTACTTTGTCTTAGCACTTGGGATGTCAATGCGTTCAATTTATTCAACCTTTATCAAAGGCTCCTGATACTTAAGAGGACTGTGCATCCTCAAAAATTTCATAACCTATATCATTGCTACCTTTTGATGTGATGGAACATAAACATAGACTCACTCTATACTACAAATGCACCATTCTAGATGAAGGGTTGAAACTCCATCCTCTTCACTTATGGAAGGTGAAGGATTGAAACTCCATCCTCTTCTCTTAATGAAAGATGAATATGGACAGGGCTTCCAAATACTTGAAAATTGGAAAAAGTCAAGTTTTTCCTAATGTGAAAAATGTCACACACAATTCTCTTCTACATTTATGGAAAAGGTCAAAGTCCTTTGAGGTATACCTTAGACCTTGAGACTTTTCCTAATTAAAGATTTGTTCAATGTTAGATCGAGTTGATTTATTTGTTAGACTAACTCCTAATTGATGTAGTTGAAAGTATGTTACATAGTCAACTCACTATTGTCTGAGATGGTTAACCAACCTTATTAGAGGATTAGTAATCTAGTTATGTTATAGCTATCAAAATAATTCAGGAGCAACTCAAGGTAAAAAATTAACTTGCCTATTCTTGATGATAGTTCTTCAAAATTCTGGCTTTATTTGATATTTTCTTTGATACCATGTAATTTTCATAGGAGTGGAAAATTAGAATCACATAAATAGACATGAAAAAATATAGGCAAATCTAGTGATTTCTGAACAAATTATCAGGGGTACATTTGCACAAGCTTTCCATGTTCAAAATCTTTATTGATAATAGATATGCAATTTATTTATGAATTTTCTCATGACTTTTAAACTCTCCTGACTTTCAGAAACCTCGCATGGGACTAGTGATCTTTGAGTCGAACAAATTACACATATGACCTAGTTTATTAGGTTCATTATTTTGATCATTTATTTTAAATTTTATGTGAAGAATTTGATTTTTTTTAATTTGATTATTGATTCTTATTTTCATAGATGTACGTACATTTTTCTATTTGACCAAGAAAGCAATTTGCTAGTAAACCACACACACGTGCTATTTAAAGCTAGTTATATCTTTCTCATGTTTATCACAAGACATAAATCAGAATTGACATGGGGCAAGAGTGCAGGAGTGCCTAGAATTACATCATTTTCAATAAGTTAGAGATTAGCACTTAGAGAGATAATTATACAATGAATATTTATTATGCACGCTTAAGGGATTTAGTATATTACATGCTTAAAAATAACAACAAACCTTTCATACCACTGAAATAGATCTCAAGGGAAGAAAACATTAATTATAATAGAAATAGACTATTTAATTTTCCTGATATAAGTTTATTTGCTTGTATTGGGAAAATTTCAATTAAATGAATGCTTCCAAGAGACATATAAAGAGGCAAACAACTTTAACTGAAGTTTCCTAGTGTCTGGAGACATCCCCATTTAGGTCTCTAAGTTGGGGATTCCAATATAAGGGACACGGGGCAAGGGTAAGACTATTAGTTTAACTATGAGTTTTTGGAGTTATTTATTTAAAGAGATTTAGACAATCGAATTAATTTTTGTAATAGCCAAGAGGGTCAGCTAATTGTGGCGGCACACAAGTCTCAATGTTTGTTAATGCCCAAAGGTTTTGAGCCTAAACTATTGTTTTAATACATCTAATGCAAGGGGTCATTTTTGTGTTTATACAAGATTTCTGGGATCCTTCGTGTTGGGATGATATTCCAGTTGGTTAACAAGGATCACAAACTATATCAGTTCTATTTGTTTATATATGTGCATCTGTAGTGAAGGTGCACCTTTCCAACCAAATATCTATGTTGCAAGTAAAACTTAATGCATGTTCTTCCAATGTGAATGTGCACCTATTTTGGCTTCCAAGTGAAGGAGTAATGCTCATTTTACACAGTTTTGATTGCATAGCAGTGAAATCAAGAATCGAAAGAATTTCCTGAATATTCACTAAGATAGTGTACTTGAAATAATATCTATTTTATTTCTTGAATATTCACTAATGATAGTGTACTGAAATAATATCTTTTTTATTTTTATTTCCTCCCCTACTAATATGGATGAGGCGTTAGTGATAGAAAATGATGACATTTTTGATGATAGAGATGAACAATATGAGATGTGTATATTTGTATAGCACATAATAGGTATCTATTGATAGAGACTGTTAATAAATAGGAAGCAAAGTATGTATGCTCATGTGCTTTATTGGTGTTTTGAAACATCATAGTTTCAAATTACCTAGATGAGAACAGAATACATCTAGGGGCAACTACTTCTCATTTTCAACATACCCTTTCAGACATCAGGCTAACTATAAGGCTAGACCCTTCTACTTTAGGCTCTGCAAAACCTAGGCAGGTGGACCTCAAATTTACTTATATGGTATCAATGCTAAAACATACACTTGAATCTAACAAATTGAATAAAATCATTAATCTTCTAACACTCATGCAAAGATCCCAGGCATGAAATAGCTAATGACATGACCTAAGAAATTGATAAGCTAAGTGAGGGCATCCTTTTCAATTCCTCCAACATGAAATGGAAAGATATTTGATTAATGATGTTGATTTCAGCAAAAACATGATACGAACAACATAACACTCTAATCATGTAGCTGATCAATGCCTTATCTATTGGGCAATCCCACAAACCCCTAACACACATCCCTAAAAGTCATTGACATATCTCATACATCAAGACTTCCTTATCTATCTATTCACCTTGTGAATCATACATCTGCATCTTTCTGAATCTCATACTCAACCTATCCCTTCATGAGATATGCAATCCTATGATGATAAATCAAGCCTTTACTTGACTCTTTGAGTCATAAGTAATATAAATCAATATATGCAATCAACAAATTGAAACTGAGTTCCATACACTTTGTTTACAAAACACAAAAGATCACAAACATCATGAATGGGATACAAGATATCAGAATGAAGATTTACTTGTTGTTTCATTTTCATTCATTCTTTTGAAACAAATACAATAATATGCATGAAATTGAAATGCAAAACTACCTAACATATCAAAACCTATCTGTATTTTTATTTCTTGTTGTTCATTACAAGAGAAATTGCTGAAGAATGGTATTACAAGACCATGAAAACATATCAAGAACTAGAACCATTGGTCTCATAGTAAAAACTATCAACCCTTACAATAAATGAGAAAGAGAAAGATATAGGAAAGGAATGAAATCTCGAATCTGATGTGGAAGTAACATGTGTCCACTTGAATCCTCATTCCCTGTTATTGTAAAACATCTCTCATCTTTCTACCCATAAAATCTAATATGGTATTCATCATTATTCTGTAACAAACTTGGAAATATCTCTTATAAATGATTAAAACCCTTGTGTTGCCAAAATATCTGAAATACTGATAATACCTTGTTTCAACTGACTTGGAGGTGACAAAATTTGACCCTCACTGCATTTTTACTATCTTTTATGTTCATCCAATTCATCATTTCTCTAGAAATCAAATCTGAACTGCCATAACTGAATAAAATTGAGAAATGGACACCTGAGACAAATCCTCACATAACTTGAACCAATGGCTTCATGTGTGAAAAAAAAACTCCAAAAATGGAAATTTTGTTCTCTCCCAATTATGGTGATATATAATAGTGCCATACTTTCTTACCAGAAACACCCATAATCTTAATTTAAATTCTAGGCTCTTGTCATGGTTCTGAGATTGCATTTTGGCGCATATTTAAGCTTTGTACCTAAAGTCTAAACTATAGGTTTAAATCAAATTTTATTTAAAACTTTTTTGCATGTTCAAAAAAGGGAAAATTTAAAAATATATATATTTTAGCCACTTTGATTTTTTTCACTCTTAATTTTCCTTTGGATCAAACATGTTTGATGGAGATGTGACACGTGTCACACTCTGATTGGTCCATCTTCCGCATAGTCATCTGACACCAGGTGCCATGTAGAACCCTCTGATTGGTCTCACCTATCCTGCTGCCACGTGGCAACTTCTCATTGGTTCTCGAACTACCTAGTCAACACCACATCATCCTCTATCTGGCACATGCCACATCACCGCCACATGGCACTTTGTCATTGGCTAGATCACTGCAAATGCCATGTCAGCACCAACTGAGGCCCAATGCCACGTGTTGGCTAAGCGCTTCCCCACATGCATAGTCATCAATTTCCATGTTGCATGTAGGAATGCGCCCTTGCAACATGTGGCACACTAGGACACATTGGCACCTTGGGAAGCATGCCACATCCGAAGTTGTTTGCCATGTCATCCTTTGCAATTTGCCCACTTGTCACATTCTAGTTGGTCATTGGATCCATGTCATCAGCTGATGTCATCATATCCGTCTGCATGTTTGGTCCAAAAACTTGCCTCATCATCAAGTCGGGCGTCAATCCCTGGGCCCCACGTGCAAGCACTTGCCTTGAAAAGGTAGGGTGTCTTTAAGACAACTTATATGTGATGTTATATTTAAACATCAAAATGGGAAACAATCTGCCCAATGTGGGATAAAAGATTGGCTTATGAAATGATAAAATTTCTCCTACAAGTGGCTAAAAAACTTCTACGACACCTCTGAAATTCATAAGAAAAGGCTTCATATTTTTAGTGAACATTGGTTGACCAAGTCTTATGCAGTAACTTCTCCAATCATTGGTTGACAGTGATAACTAGAACTAAAGATGGGTGCCTCGTGGAAAGAAATGTGAAGCACAAACAATATACATGAATTCCACGGTGTGACTCGATATGGGGAGGCTTGAAAATGGTTAATCATATCTAATGTGCGTCCAAACTAAGATGAACAACAATTGTTATTACGAATTCTCCATGGAGTTCTAGATTATCAAAGGTGCATTCACCTATCGTGGCCAACAATCAAGTCATTACAAGAAGATGTTCTCACAAATAATTCCCACATAATGACAGCCGTAAACATTATCCCCTTTCTGAGCATTGGTGTTTGAACAAACTTCAATCCATTGTATCAGTGTGAAGAAAAGAAACTTGATAAGCATGAAAATACCAAGATCATCATTGTGACTGCTAATATACTGTTCGATTTCCAGATTGGGAAGCTTGCTTTGAACAAAAATCGCTAAGTAATAATATATTGTCAATGGAGCGAAAGAGAGAAAGCTTTAAAATCACCTTTGAGTGGGCCGAAAAGGATGGAAAAGACCTATCACTACTCCTCAATCCAATTCATATCTCATTATACTCCATTTAAAATATGTGCCCCTGTTGCTTGGAGACCTATGCATCCTCTTTGTTTACTCACACCCCTGCAATTAGCGTGGGTCTTCAGGTTGACAAATTTTTGGCTGCCAATTTCCATTTACAAACTATTGGCGAGGCAATGGAGCACTCCTCCAAAGGTTCACCGTGCTTCAAAAATTACCATTGTTCCTCCTTTGGTTAATTAAAACCACTAGCATCCTTCCTCCTGACACATCCAATATGGCTGCTAATGTAAATGAGGTAACCACAACCATTGGTAACTCATCTTGTTGCATGTGGTAGGAAACATAAGGCAGCTGTGAGAGCCTTGCCTGTCGAGGCCACAAG
The DNA here is from genome assembly GCA_028749045.1 of Cupressus sempervirens. Taxonomy (NCBI): domain Eukaryota; kingdom Viridiplantae; phylum Streptophyta; class Pinopsida; order Cupressales; family Cupressaceae; genus Cupressus; species Cupressus sempervirens. The sequence continues at coordinate 569,267,855 of CM053784.1, read as the reverse complement.
CCCTTATAATGAATTAAGGCATCAACATGTCGGTGCAACAGAATGACTGTCACAAAACACAACCTCTCCAATCATTCTTAGCGTGTCTCTCTATGGATTGTCCTCAATTTCTTTATAACCAACAATAGTGACACCCTTGCTCCTCATTCATGACAACTCCATTACATAGTCGGCTAATTATGCTTAGAATAAAAATTGAATGAAATTCAATTGGAAACCATCCCTTTTTAGTGGGAGAACATATCACGAATAATTACCACTCAACTTGTTTCTAGAATGATTTAATTCCCTAAATGAAACGTTCACTTCTATCACATCTTTAAGACATATGACCGCCACCAAAGCTTCATATCATTGAAGGTGACATTGACATTTTGTTGCAAGCGTGACACCATTTATGAGCATTGGTAACCTAAGAATGTCCTCCAAATTCCCTTCTAATTATTCATCACATGTATATGGTTCAACATAGCCATTTGACCTTCAGTTGGTGATATGCACATGGTGAAAAATTGTAACAATTAGAATCGTTACAATCTCCCTTTCAAAATCTCCAAATTGCACACATTTTATCAATCTGATGGAATCAGTCGAGCCCCAAGTGGGTCCAACTAAAAAAAAATCATTTTCGAACAACTAACATTTCAAACTGATCTACTAAACACCTAACTCTGACTGAAATCAATTTGCATCATTGGTTCAACTTTTAAAACTCATTTTCACCTCTTTTTGAAAACTGTCAACTTCGTGCCAAGAGGTCCTTTGACTGACTTTGGAAACTAACAAAAACACCTAACTAGGCTCTAAAAATAGACATATCGATTCTCTATTTTGCGTTCTTGCACCTGCCAAATCTCATGTCATGATGAATTCTCAGTCCAAAGATATTGATCGTCAAAGTTACCTTCCTAGAATTGCTTGCAAGAAAATGTCAAAAAACCATAAAATGCATTCGATTTTGGCTTTGAAAATAGGTCAAACTGACATTTGGGAGAACGAAAATAGAGGTATTGGTGCACTGTCATGAGGAGAGTATAAAATTGTGATTAGGGCTCATGGCGAATAATTGGGAAAGGCAAGCATTCAAAGTGGGCTACTCAAATTTGTAGGGCTGGAAACACTGGCAGAAAATATTTTTTTACAAACAGAATGGACCGGAGAAAGTGTGCAGAGGGATTCGTCAAGATTTGCAAAGTGGTATGCTTAAAGAATTTTCAAAGAATACAACGGTGCAATCCATTCAATCTCACCTATCACGAATTCAAAATTATGACATCCGGAACAGGGGTATCGATCAATCTACATTTATTGACACCAGTAAAACTTTACAAATTATTTTTTAATCACATTTGAAAACTGATCAAACGGATTCATCATAAGCTCAATTTTGAAATATAACAAGTCTCTATCCTCTAGAATACAATACAAAAGGAATTTTATCATTTCAATCAACTAGGTCAAAATTATAACAAGTTAAATAGGGCCTCCTAGAATTCTAAACAATTTACATCAGCACAACAGTAAACAACAAACTTTGAAAGATTCAAAACCTAGTCTATACATATCGAAACAACTTGAAATCTAAAACATAGGTTTTCTGATATACATATTAAACACTCTCAAAGCGGCGAGCCGTGAAACATTGATGGGTGTGAGATATTCAAATGCAAACTAGGCCTCCTATCATTGTTTGACACTTGGACAAAAATGCAAATTGAAACATTGCTCAAAATGAAACTTCAAGAATGACTTGGAATGACAATTTATCTTCATGGGATGCATAAACATATTGAGTGCAAGGTGTCAGAAACATTAAACACCTATTTGGCCTCAAAAGGATGACTGAGTACACATGCATTAAAGTGCTTATAGAGCTTGATTTTTAGAATGGTACTCAAAATCAGCGCTTCGAATACATGTTACACATATTTGTGGCATTGAGATTTGCAAATTTTGCCTAGTACACTTTTTGTGCAGATTTATGGAGAAGAGCCAATACTTGTTTGTATGCCAGAGAGGGTGTATGATGTGAAACTTGTAGTTGCCATGGAGAGGATTTTCTTACACCTTCAAGAGGAAAAAGTCAATCACATCCATGTATTGGATCTGGCAGATGAATCCCCACTGATATGAAATTTGGTAACTATTTTAGGCACAAAAGCATCATCGCTTGCAGCAATTACAATGACCAAATTTACTTCTTCTGGTAATAGGGTGGAATGGGGAGTAAAGACCATCACTCTTTATCCATGATCAACGATACAAATGATCCTCCTTGACTGAGCTTCTTGTCATGTGGGAAGCAACTTAAGAAGTCTTTAACAGTATATAATAAAGCAATCCAATGCCAAGCAGTAGCAAATGAAGATGAAAGATATACTGTATTAGATAATGCCCCTGGTGAGGTTTAAAGGCTTTGGGATGAGATTTACACTATTACATATAAAAGGGAAGATTTCCAACCTGACAGAGATTTCACAGGATTCTCTATATGCTCTTCCACACTTTATACTACTAGCAACGGAGGAATTCTCCTGTCAGTAAAATTAGAGCCATTGAGAATCCAGTTAACATAACTGATTCATCTACATATGTTTAAGAAAATCAATCATGAGTGTGAAGATCAAAATGGAGAGTTTATGCAAGCACCTCTTGGCTTATTTCCTTGGCCATGGTCATCTAATGCAAATTCTTCCAATGGAACCCAATTTTTAAAAAGTGAGATTATTTTTGTCTCCTTAGACGGATAATGAAAAAAGCTCTACAAGACAGTCAACTCCTGGATTTACCTCTCTAACCAGCCTTTTATAAAGTAGTCCTTGTACAAGTAAGCATGATTCATAAAAGGTTCACACACATTATATCTTGAATAGATCTAATAGTTGCAAAAAGAATAGACAAATATTGAACTCTGATAAAATAAAACACGTACATAGAATACACAAATATGGACCTATGATAAAAAAAAAAGGAGTACATAAAATAACTCGAGAGTTAATCTTCTTTCCTTTCCCAATGCCAAACAATATAAAATTTTGAGTAGAAACCTGTGGAAGGACATTTGAGGGCCAAGTGTTGTACTCATAATCCCGTTGGAATTCTAGCACAATTCAACGTTTTGAAAAGAAGCAATCCTCCTTTTACCTTTTCACATCTATAACACACACACCTTGTTTTTCCCTCCCTATGTGTGTATCTATATTTTTATCTTGCCACTCTACATTTTAGAAAAGCCCATTTTGAACGATATTCTTCAATCATTGCATTCTATGAATTTTGACGAAAATTCGAATGCCTTCTATGCTTCCACATTTAAGCATACGTGTCTACCAGGACAGTCACAACTACAACATCTAACAGATAGCCATTTTCATCCCTTGTTCCAAAGCTTCCATTTTTGGTACATGCTCGAAGGATGCTTGTTGAGTTTGGCATTAGACGTGCTAAAGTTTATTTTCTTAAAAGTTTTCAAGCCTTTTTTGACAAGCCCATTTTGTGCATATGCAGCAATAATTGCAGTCCAGGATACAACCGGTTGAGGCTTTTTTTTCAAACATTTCGCATACATGGCTATCAAGGTATTCACGACATTTGTTAAAAAATCCCACATTCCATTTTTTTGAATGAAATTTTATACTGCTATATTCAGATTTTGATTGCTCTTTCTGATCAAAAAATCTGAGCACTAGTCATCCTGAAAAGTAAGCTCTGTAATAGACAATAGAATATCACTCTCGCTAGGGAAAAACGTACTGTTTTCAGCATATATATTATCATTGAATAGAGTTATACAATGTTTTTGTAAGGCCCACACTAGCATCCCATTATAGATCCTGATGAAATAGATATGATTAGGAGTTAATTAGGTCATGATGGAAATTTGTGTGACTGATAATGAGGTATGGGACCTTATTAGAGGCTGATGTAGATTTTGATTAACATAAGATTGATACCCTATTCTATAACATTAGTACAATAAGATAATACCACAGGAAAAATGAGACTCAAAATTTTCAAGCTAAGAAACTGATCACAAGATACAAGGTGTGACCCACCAAGTGAATAGGAAAGATAAAATAGCATTCATTCTACTAAGAACAACTATGAGCATAGATTAAGATGACATAAAGACATATGGATATGATTGGAAAATTAGTTTTAAACGGTTATGACATAAGTAGTGAAACATGCTAACAGTCTGAGGAATTAACCCTAGGGGCACATAGCTCATAATGGGATAAAAGAACCTTGTTAGAATTACTACTTTAGTCGGTTGATTTGTAAGGATGCTAGTAAACAATTTGCAAATAACGATGTTTACTTAAGACATATATAGTAAGGATTCATTTTACATGTTATAATGATTTAATGGATATGACTTGATGTTTCATTTTTAAGATGGAGAAAGATTGTGATGAAATTTAGGACGGTAATTTGTTATGATTAGAAAGATTAATGTTATGCATACCTTGATGTTTTAATGTTTTGAATATTTCAAGGAAATAATTAGATGGAAGCTAATTGTATATGTTAATGCAAATTATGTGATAGAGGATCATTCAGCATTTATCTGTACATATTTTTATATTATTTCACTGAGGTACTGATGTTTAAGTTGAGTGTGCAGGATAGTTGAACCATGGTGATTATTGGGGGAAACAAGGTTCAATCTTATTTGAACACAGTAAAGCCAAGGTGAATCTTTGGAAGATTCAAAACCTCGTTGTATTGTGTTTATTTCGTAATGTGATTGCGCATGAGTGTTATAGACGGAGAGTGTGATTAGTTAGGGACATGTCATCGTAATGTGTAAAGTGTTTTTATGTGTGTGTGTGTCATTTGACAGTTGTATTGTCCATGTGTAAATGACATGTCGAATAGGGTTCTTTGGCATGAAGTCACTTAACCTAAGCCTAATCCTCATTATGAAATCAATTAACCCACCTTGTAGAGTGTTAGGAAGAGTCACCTTCTTGACAACATTCAAGTTATAAGTGATAGGAAGTTTAGAGAGCCTAAAGTGATTCCCAAGTGTTAATTTTGTGAAAATAAGTTACCCACATGGTAATAGTATGGGTTAGGGGTTTAAATATAATCATAAGTGGGTCTAGGGGACTTAGGGGACTCTTAAAAATAGTCATTTCCAAGTCAATTCGAAAATCATATTGTCACATGATTTCTTCCCTCATTACACCACTTGGATAAGATTTCATTGGTGGTAAGATACAAGAAAGTAAGAGGGGTAGGTGAGGATGAAAGTGAAGGTCTTTATAGGGAGCTTGTGCCAACCTTGGTGATTATTCACCCACTCTCTAAGTTTAGAGATAGACAGGGATTGGAAAGGGGAAGTTTGGAAGCCAAGCAAGAAGAGGTCTTCATTCCATTGCCATAACTTGTAAGCAGGTTACTGCTTCATGCCATGCTTTCTTTATATCATATAGCTGAAATTGGAAATTGTAAGAGTGCCTTTTTTAGGGTTGTGTGAGTGATATGGCATCAAGTATTGCTCCTGGAAATCTTGTGTTGTGTTGTATTGTGAGGGAGTGTATTGTTCATGTAATTTCTTGGGGTTTTGTTTTGTAAATTTCTTGTTTTGTTTCGATGTGAAATTGTTCATGGGTGTGAAGGCTTCACTCACCCTTGGGAGGGAAGAGCAAGCCTTGGGTGAAGGGGTTAGTTGGGCTCGAAATATAGTTGAGAACCTTGGAGTATGGGCTCCATTGCATGCCATATTCTTTCATAATTTGTTATGGATAATAAGGAGAATGATGGTGTGGTAAGAAGATTGATGAAGTATGGAAATCTAAGGATGCTTTGGTTGATGGTGGTATGATTGGAGGATGTTTGTGAAAGCCCCAAAAGGGCATGAAAATTGTTGTTATAGCTTTGGTATGTTATGGCAAGTCTCCTAATTAAGAGCCCACCTTCACCCAATGTTTATGATTCCAACTGAGAATCATTGTGCAAGCCTTGGTTGGGAATTGTGAATGAGTTGTTCAACTATGGTATTCATGTCGGTTCTTGTTATGGTGGTATTGCTTGGTTGTATCCTGGTTGAACCTTGTTTTCCCTAGCACGAGGGTGGTCTCCTTGAGGCCTAAGTTGGGAGGTGAGCCTCCATGGTTCTATAACTGTGATCTTTGCAAGGTTTTGATGCACATGGATATTGGGAAGTCACGAAGTTTTTCATTGCAAAAGGAAGTAATTACTGTTGGGCATGAGTTTGATGATGGAGATACAACTCCAACTTACTATATGTTTTATGGGTGTTATGTAAGAGTATTGTGTTATTCATTTTGAATTGACAATAGTGGGATTATGAACACCTGTGTGTGGTGTAGGGTTTACCCATTTGTATGATTTTGTATGGTGGTTCACCACCTTTTAGTGCATCATGGAAGTTATGATAAGAATTATATGATGTGGTTGAGAGATTATAGTGCCTACCCCTAGGTCGCATTTTTGTTATCATTGTCGAACTCTTTTAGGCCTAGTTTTATGTTGATGGTTAGAAGCATTGTTTTGAGACTATCAGATATTGTGCTATGGATTCAGTTGATATGTGATGAGATTACTTAGAGTTTACATTTCATGTATGCATGATGATTATTACATTATTTTCAGTTATTGATTAGTTAGATGGTTTATTATCACATGTGTTTTCTTATGGATACTTACCCCATACTTGCATGTGTATGGTGTGTGTGTTTGTTATTGGATGGCATTTCTGATGTGGTTAAGGAAGGGAGTCGTAGTCACCTGCTAGTCGAGATCTACACGATGCACCACTTCCTGCCATTTCCTATTTAACTTTGTGTGTGTATATATATATATATATATATTGTATGTACATGTATGGTTTTTATGCAGGCTGCAAGTATCGGGTATCGACTTCCCTGAATTGTCAGGACGAGCGTACCTGATCACATTATCTCAATGATAAGAGAGGGGAGATAAATTCTCAAGTCCAAATCTCAACCCTTTAAGCCATTTGTCCTAATTGGAAATTAGGACAAGTATCTAAGTTGAGTACCCTCAGAATGCGTCAGATGATGTAATTCATAATATTAACCCTTGGTTTGATTTTATATGTATTTTGGCTATGATGGGTTATCCTTGGATTACTTTCCAGTCGCCATGATGGGACTGAAGTGTTGATTTATTTCATGATGATGTCATATTGTGACATGTTTTGACTCAACCATTTTGGAGTCTTCGATCAGTATGATTTTCAGATATATTTTGGTTATTGAGAACCAATGGATACTTTTGATTATCAGTGATACCTTCAGTTGCCAATAAAAAATTGTTGTGCTCATGATTATCTATGGATGCTTTTCATGTGCTCATGGAGATTTTGATGCTCTTTTTATGGATTATCTTTTGGTGTTTCTTTCCAGTCGCTTGTATAGGACTGTGGTGATTTTGTGATTTATGATTCCATGAGCTTAGGGTAGGTTATCTACTTGTAGTGTCGGGAAGTGGCTTCCAATGGGGGCCGAGGCCCTAAGTGGCTGCTAGGGTAACTCATTGTAAGTTGTTTTAATAAGTGAAAACATTTACACTAAATGGGGATTAAATGAACCTAAAAAGATAATCCGTAGTATGCCTCGTCAGTATGAGAGGATACTAGTGGCCGCATAAGGATCAGTAGAGACCCTGGAGTCCTAAGCTAACTACCAGAGTAACTTCTACATGATTTATGCGATGACACTTGCCCGCTTACAGAGTAGGTTTCCTACATGTCATTGTGTGCCTCTGGGATTAGATGTCGATTTTGTGATTGGAACCTTTGAGTTAGTATGCTTTTAGGATTCCTATACTTAGAGAGTATTTATACTTTGTGATTGTTAACTTATTTGGGACTTGAGATTATCTCCTCAGCGCGGTGGGAGTGGACCACTTAGGTTCCACGCGATCGGGTGGTAGTGCTTTATCACTCTTATCATTTGAGATCTGTTTGACACACCATGGCTGATGCATTCTTTGTTGACATCTATCTTCATTCTGTTCTTGGATCTTATGATGGATGTTATTTACTGGTATGTTTTCTTACATTGATGATTTGCATATGTTAGATGATGTAATCTTATGCTTACTTTGCATGTTAGATTTCTTTTTGCATATGATGTAGTATGTTTAGGAGTGACAATTCTACTGTGTTAATATCGATGATCTCTTCGATGATTTGGAATGTTATGCACGTAGGGATGGTTAGGATCCATGATAGTCTAATGATGTTATTTATGTTTGGGAGGAACCATACACTTAGTTAATTATGTTTGTGAAAAATGGTTATCTATTATGATGATTTATGGTTATGATGATGTATCATGTATGATTTGTGGTTTCATTTATGTTATTGCATCATGGATTAGAGTTAGTATGATGATGTACTTTATTTTCAACGATGTATATTCTTTTATGCCTTTCATACCTTGTGACATGTACAGTGGATGATTGAGCAATTTGAAATGTAATTCAAAAAGGACACTTGTATATTGTTTAAGTACGTTGGACATGTCATTATTATTTCATGTGGATGTAGTATTAGATGGAATCATTAATACTAGTTGATTAAGATGTAATTCAACGTTAAAGGATCCTTAAGAATGTAATCTGTTATGTATGTTTATGTTTACTTTCATTTGAATTGTTGCTATTGCTTCCGCTATCATGTGAATGATGTAGATGGTTTTACTTTCATGTATTGAAAAAAAAATGCTACCAAACTTAGTGAAACTTTAGGTTAATTCTTTAGATCCTTTGGCGGGGCATTACAGAGATGAGGTGTCTTATTTTATAGTTCATAATATCCTTCATGTTTATATAGGTTTTCCAAATGGATTTAATATGATGAAAGAACTGTAATGGTGGGAGGATTCATCTCATTGAACTTCATTCTCGTTTTGACTCATTTATACATTAGTTGTATCTGCAGATTCAGATTTAATCCTTCTCAAAAGAATGAACTATTAGTTCTCAAGTTACTGGTTCCAATGGATTCTATGCTTCTTGAGTTATCAATTTAAACAATCAAATAATATTAGATATAATCTAGTTATGAAATGTGTGTGTTTGCATTGAATCTAATGCACAAATGTGGAAAGGATTCATCAATTAGATTATACACTTATAACATAATAATAAGCAACCCCCAATTTGTCATTACATCCTATTATGAATACCTTGAATTATTGAAATAGAAAACCAATAGATGACATAAAACATATAAGGCTTGAGACATAAGCTTGTTGTAGGTGCACATTTTATTGTCTGGAAAATGTATGGGAGGGTAAAATAAATCTCTTTCTTTGATACAGACATTAACATAACCAAAAAGATTCCTTAGGATCCTAGAACCCTATAACCAATGAGACTTATTTTAACATAATAAATTCATTATCATATTTAAAGCATTTGAGGGGGCCTCATATGGAACACGTAACCCAAGCCAATCTCCCATCAAATCAAGGAGACGTTCTTAAAAAAAAATAAAGAATTTCATACACATTGTCTAAGCTAAACAAACTTACAACTAGCACCAAGTAATAAATAAGAGTTAGCATAAATGAGATATGCTTTCTGAATTTGATTGTGTAGAGTTTTTCTCTTGCATCCTGATGATGGATCATGTAGTATGATCTGAAACGTTGATGATATAATAAAAAATAAAAAAATAAAAATAAAAACTCTACACAATCAAATCCAAAAAGCATATCTCATTCTCATGGATTGTGGAAATCTAATAGATCCTAAGAGTTAGCATGTCAAAACTATTCATTACCTAATCCCACTAGGCGACCACCCATTATGACTCAACACATTAAAGTTTATCTTGCAAAGAGGAAGGAAAAGTGGCAAAAGACCCCACTAGGCGACCATGTGTGAAGAAAAGGAAGCAATTTGTGTCTTAACAAAAAAAAACCAAAACTTGCATTATCTCCTAGGCACCAACTCTAGTCAAATCACTGCAGACTCATTCAAATTTGACTCCCCACATTCCACGCCTAGAAAAGAGGGAGAAGTTAGTGCTGGAAAAAGATGGGGAAAAAATTAAGTGCAAGGAATGACTTGTCAGACCAAGTCAGCTCAAGTACTAATGAGACCTTGTTGTGTTTTTTTTGCATGTAGATAAGGGAGAAGAACCAGTAGTCATGAGGGCTAACTTGGTCAACGTGTAGCCGCTACATGGGATGTCGTAAGACCTTTTTTTTTTAAATGTAAAATGTACATTGAACTACCTACAACTAAAGTTTGAAAGTGTGACTCATCACACAACTCGTTAAAATAGTGCACTTAATGAAATGTGTCTAAAAAATGACTTTTTGAACATTTGACCAAAGCTTACTCTAAAAATCTCTACTAATTAAATTTAAAATTATCATTTGTTGTTAATAGAATATTGTATAACTATATAAAATGTAACATATATGCAACTTAAATGGACCAAATAGTTATTATTAATTATAAATATTTGTTATATATAACTTTTATAAATAACACAAAAAGACAAATACTTTAACACAAAAAAATTATTTGTTGTTATAAAAATAACACATTATTATATAAAATACAACATATATCCAACACAAAGGGACTCTTAGTTGAACACTATTTTTTTTTTTGACAATCTCACACATTTCATAAGAAAATATAAGGCATTTATAGGTATTCACCTTTAATATTTGTGATGATACATATTATTGATATGGTTTACTTTATGCATATACATTGCTACCCCAATAGTTGTACACATAAGAATAATATGTTTACACTAAGATATCAATGTTTATTCTAGTGAGCACATGATGTTTTGAGTGACACACACATAATAGATAGCTATGATATTTTGTTTGGGACAAAAAGTTATTTATTTCACTCATTAATGAATTCATTTATTTATTTTTTCTATAACATTTATAAGTTTTCGTGTGTTCAAGTATTGGTATTTTTTTATCAACATTTGGATTTTTTTATATTTACAAATAGATCAACTAATTACAATATATAGTAAAAATGTGTTTGGAAGATTGGATTCTATGTTCCCAATAGAGTGATCGACTATTGGACCCTGCTCAACAATTGGGTCCTCTCCCCTATTTGGTGGGAAAAAATACACTTCATGGTTGAGCAAGTGGGTCTAGGAAATTTGACTATTAGAATTTCTTTATTTTCAAAAAAATAAAAGCAAACTTGGTTATTGACATGTGTAGAGGGTAAGAATTAATGGTGTCTTTGTTGTAGATAGAGAAATGCATGAACAATTTCCTATGATATCTGGGATAAAAGGTTTAAATTAAAATTAACTTATTTGTTATATGGAAATAGGATATAGTAAGGGATAAATCTTGGATTAATTAATTTAATATGGTTGTAGATATGGGGAAAGCATATAGACTTAAATGAATATTCACTTTTAGAATATGGTGGAAAATATTAATAATAAGAATAATTTGTTTTATTATGACTTGCTTAAAAATTTTATGGTAGGAAAATTTAGCTTAAAGTATTAAGAATAAACTCATTAGCAAATGAATTAAATTATGCGTATTCAATATAGATGTTTAAGTATAATAATAATTACAATAATAATAATAAAATAATAACAATAGTAATTGACATAGATACATTACAATAATAATAATACCAATCTAAGGATCTACCTAACATTCATAGAAGCAATATTTTAACAATATAACATCTCAACTTAACTCTGGGATCCTCTCTCTCTCATGTCAAAACTAAGTGTATAATTGGTCATCAAATGTTTTGTACCAAATGCAGAAAATTAAGTACTCACTCTCACTACACCCTTCGTAGTTGGCTTCTAATTTCCCTAGTTCTCTGATAATCATCACAAGAGGAATTAGGAATGGTCCAAATTTCGAGCAAACAACTTAGTACCACTAACACTCCTCATGTTTCAAGCTTGCTTGAGACCCCAAAAAAAGAAAATTAGTTGTGTTTTGTCTCGTAGAAATGTGACATGACAGTTTTCCACATATATATTATCATTGAAAACATAGACCAAACTGCTTTCTCTAAAGTATGTTCTTAGCCTTTCTGCGTAAGCCATTTTCATGAGTGGAGTTGTTTATTGGGGGTTGGTAGAATAAAAACTTGCAAATATGGATGGCTCCAAAATTATGGGACAAGATTTTATAAACAATGGTAGGAGTGTGACATTCTCTGACATTTTACTTAGAAAATGGAATTTCAACTATTAATGAATAGTTCAAACTCCTTGGAACGCATCAATATCAGTACTCTAGTTTTTTCTACTGCTGACTCGCTACCCTAGTTTATTCTACTACTAGCGACTTGGAATGAACGTTTGCGATTCAATATTTGAAAAGATCTTCGTAATTGGGGCTTTTATCCATCGTTTGCCCTATCAAATTGTGGAGCCTAACGTACATTCATTTACAGTTTCTGCATCATTCTAAGCACTCCGTAAATGAGAGGCCATAATTGGAATAATACATTATTTGTTATTTTCTTCTAAACGATTTCTTCTTTGGATTCATGGTTTTAAAATTTGCTTAATATAAACTAGAAATCCTCTTCAACGAAACAAAATCAATTTTTAAGTATAGCATTTTTCACTGTACATAAACTACTAATTTAAAAATTTGATGAGGTAGAATAAGATTATGTGAACACAAATCTTGTGGAAAGGAAAGAGCTCCTGCTGTAAAGCTCCGATATTTGATAGCAGAATGCTGAATTCAAATTACCAGGAGACACTTAACATTCAAAATGGGTAAATACCTCATTCAACATTTATCTACAACCGTGAACTAAAAACGCGAATCTTTTTAAATGGGATGAGCCTTAATGCTAAACTGTTGCAGCTGTTGTAGAAAAATTCTTTAATAACAATCTGAAATTTCATATATTTTATTACAAATTCTCTTTCTAATAGTCTTCAAACACACAATTGATTCAGAAACTTTCCATAACAACGGTATCATACATTTTTCATCAAATAAATCTAAATAACTATTCGTGAATATTGTATAGAATAATTTTGAATGCAGAAAATATTTCTTATATTCAACACCTTGTTCAAAAGTAAAATATAAACACATGATAATATGATATAGATTTGAAATAAACAGATAATTCAAGCGACCAAAAACACATTTCCTTTTAAACGAACTAAAAGATGAACACTGGTCAACATATAAAATCATTTCAGCGGAACTGTATTCAACTATTGCTAAATATTTGAACATACCTACTACAACTTATAAAAGATCTCGACTGATCATCAATGTTTTGTCTTACGACTACCCTGAAAAGACATAGTAGTCACTCGCGGTCACCTCAAAATACAAAATGAAAAGATCATGTTTTGTCGATGTACAAAAAGAAACGCATCTTATAAACAAAAGAGTGTTACTGACTCGTAGTTGTGTTTTGCTATCTTCATTCTTCCACCATGGAAGATTTAGAACGCTTGTTGTAAAACAAAGGCCTACTTTTCAACACCAGTTCTCTGAATTTGATTTTCAGTTGAATGGCTGTCGCAGAATCGTTGTCAGTTAGCCATGTGGTGATACCAGATATGAGATCTCCCGCCAAATCAGCCTTCATTGACCCTTCTGCCAGTGCTTCCGCTGCTCTCCTTTTCACGGCGGACATGTAACCCTCGAGATCCTTTTTGGCAGCAATCTTCTGCCTTGCTTCTTCATCCTCCCTCCTAGACTCATCTTCTCCGCCCATTTTCATTGTATGAATCTCTTCCTTGTTCAGCCTCCCACCTTCTTCACCGGAAATGACCATAGCATTGTGTGCTCCGCTCCCATCGTGGCGGGCAGAAACACTGAGAATACCATCGGCATCCACTTCAAAGCAGACTCCAATACTCGGCTCTCCAGCCGGGGCAGCGGTAACCCCCCTCAGTACAAATTTCCCTAGTCGATTGTTGTCTGCAGCCAAGAGCCTTTCGCCTTCATAAACTTTAAAGCTTACACGCGTCTGATCGTCATGAGACGTGGTGACAGATGTCTCCATTCGGGCTGGAAGAGGAGTGTTACGGGGAACAACCACCAACATAGCACCTCCAGACACAGATATTCCCAGACTCAGAGGCGTTACATCCTCCATGGCAATGTGAACGTCCCTCTCCTTGTTCAGCGCAGCTGCCTGAATTGCAGCACCACTGGCCACTGCTTCGTCAGGATTCACTGCAGCTCTGCACGGCTCCTTCACATCGAAGAATTCTGTCACCATCTCCCGCACCTTGGGTATTCGTGAAGAACCCCCAACAAGTACAATATCGTCAATCTGGCCCTTACTTAACTCGGCATCTTCAATGCATTTCTTCACCCTTTCCATACACTTTTCAAACAGGTCGAGGTTCATCTCTTCAAATTTGGCTCTTCTGATCACAATGAAAAAATCGTGCCCTTCGTAGAGACCGTCAATATCAATCACAGTATCCACCACCCAAGACAAGCTTCTCTTTGCCCTTTCACACTCCGAACGCAGTCGCCTAAGAGCTTTGGCACTCGCACATACATCTGTGTTGTACTTGCTGTTGAATTTTTGGGCACAGTAGGCGACCAATCTACTGTCAAAATCTTCCCCTCCCAAATGCGCCTCTCCCCCAACTGCTTTCACTTGGAATTTGCCTTTTTCAACCGCAACAACAGAGACATCAAAGGTACCTCCGCCAAGGTCAAACACCAGAATGTTTTTCTTCCCTTCCAGAGCTGTGCCAAAACCATAAGCTATGGCCGCAGCCGTCGGCTCGTTGACGATCCGCATTACTTTCAGACCCGCAATTCGGCCCGCGACTTTAGTCTTCTCCCTTTGCAAATCGCCGAAGTAAGCGGGCACGGTAATGACTGCTTTTCTCACCTCACTTCCTATATACTTTTCAGCTAATGTTTTCATTTTCGCTAAAACCATGGACGAGATCTCGACTGGCGTGAAGAGCTTCATCTGTCCCTTGAAAGTAACTAGGACCACTGGCTTGTCCTTTTGCCGAACGACTCGGAAAGGCCAGAGTTTCATGTCGGCCTGCACAGAAGAATCGGAGAATTTCCTTCCAACAAGCCTTTTCACGTCAAAAACGGTATTGAGGGGATTAGAGGATATTTGAAACTTTGCAGCATCTCCCACAAGTGTTTCGTTGGGTGTGAAGGCGACCATCGAAGGAGTGGTTCTGTTTCCTTGGCCGTTAACAATGACTTCAACTCTATGGTTCTGCCATACAGCCACGCAGCTGTAACTTGTCCCCAGATCAATGCCGATGGCTTTCTCCTTTCCCTTCATGCCTTTCATCTTCCTTCCCAAGCTTTCTCAATAAACTTCTCTTCAGGACAGCAAATGGCCTCTCTCTTAACTTCAACTCAAAGCTCTATTTTGCCTGAAACGTCAAATTGAAACTTCCAACACAACGACTCGTAAACCAACATGATGAATTGAAAAAAACTAGGATATACAGAGCACTAATGGCTCTCACGTAGAGTAGACAATTAATTTGGTAATTATTAGCAAAGAGTAATGCTTTTCTGACATTAAAAAGATTTCCGAAGATTGAGTTTCTGTCGATGTCATTTCGCGAAGGCATTTATTATTTGGAAGGGTAAACGCGTTTATCATTTGATAAGTAGGAGATGATTTATCATTGTTTCAGGGAATAATTTTCCCTCCTTTTTTCATTTGCAAGGGTGAATATGGGAAAAATGGTTTTTCAGAATGTAATAAATTGCGGGACTTCCAATACGTTTTGCCTGTAATTTGAGAAATCGGTAGGTTGGCAGTGCATATCGATCAAATCGATGTTTATTTCATATGTCCGTTCACAATGGGAGAAGCGCCCAAGGGAGTAAATGCTGAATTAATTGCATAAAAAATGAGCGTACACTATGAAATGGCGGCGCAGTTTAAATCTGTATATGCATTACAAATAATAATATAATATTGTTATTTTCTTCCCGCCTAGAGATCAAAGGACGACGTGTATGACCACCCACCTATTTCTCGGTATCCGCTATTCAGCTACGAAATTTGAGAGGGAAAGATAACACGTTCATGTCACATACCTGCCTATCATTGTACTCTACATAAATGAGGAGGAAAAAATATGATTACATTGTAAACATTTTAATACTTTCCCTTTGCTACCAAACACTTGTGTATTTAAATAAATCTCAAACATTTAAATATTTTTTAATTATTTGTTAATTTTTACAGTTATTATAATGTAATATGCAATTTAATAATTTTAGAATATATTAAATTACATTTTCTTGGTTCTTTTAAATCATAATTTATATGAAGAAGTTTAATTTAAATTATTCTATTTAAACTATAATACTTTTAAAATTTATAGTTTTCAACATTACATTTTTTATATATCTTTCATATCGTTCTAAAAATAAATAGTATTTCACCTTTATGAATCATTAGCATTAATTATGTATCAAATTATATTAAAATCTAATTTAAAATTATATATATATTAATATTGGTAAATATCATGATTATATAGGCAAGAGCCTATAACACATGGATAAATTGCAAGCTTCTCATCGGGGAGGTCTTGAGTTCAAATCTACTCGAAATTAACACATAATAATAATTAATGTTTATAATAATCAATGAATAATAAAAACTTTAGGCTTCAAGTGATTACCCAAACAACAAATAAGATATTGAAAGTCATTTAAACATTTAAATATTCCTAGGAAAGGGAAATTGTTAAATTGTCTAAAATTTAGTCATAAATAATCTTTCTTCAACACTTTATAACAATCTTTTATTCTTTTCAAACTACAATTAGTCCAAATTGTACGGTAATACAATCTTTTATTATTTTCAAATTACACAATAGTCCAAATTATGCGATAAAATATTTCTACATAGTACAGTGTTGGGAGGTATGGCATGAGCATGCATGTAGTCATTTCTAATTTCATGGTTGCATAGTCGATGCATTATTTCTCATATAACTATGTTGATACCTTGGTTTCCATGTATGAGTTGGATAATGTAATATGCAATTTAATAATTTTAGAATATATTGGATTACATTTTCTTGGTTCTTTTAAATCATAATTTATATGGAGAAGTTTAACTTAGATTATTCTATTTAAACTATAATACTTTAAAAAATTATAGTTTTCAACATTGCATTTTTTATATATCTTTCATATCCCTCTAAAAATAAATAGTCTTTCACCTTTATACATCATTAGCATTAATTATATATCAAATTATATTAAAATCTAATTTAAAATTATATATATTAATATTGGTAAATATCATGATTATATAGACAAGAGCCTGTAACACATCGATGAATTCGAAGCCTCTCATTGGGGAGCTCTTGGGTTCAAATATACTCGAAATTAACACATAATAATAATTAATGTTAATAATAATCAATGAATAATAAATAATCTAGGCTTTGAGTGATTACCTAAATAATAAATAAAATATTGAAAGTTATTTAAACATTTAAATATTCCTAGGAAGGCAAGAGCCTACAGCGCATCGGTAAATTGCGAGCCTCTCATCGAGGAGGTCTTGGGTTCAAATCTACTCACGATTAACACATAATAATAATTAATCTTAATAATAATAATAAATAACCTAGGCTTCGGTAGTTTACCTATCAAAAAAAAAAAAATTAATTAAACATTCCTAGGAAAGGGAAATTGTTAAATTGTCTAAAATTTAATCATAAATAATCTTTCTTTGACACTTTACAACAATCTTTTATTCTTTTCAAACTATAAGTAGTCCAAATTGTACGGTAATACAATCTTTTATTATTTTCAAATTATACAATAGTCCTAATTATGCGATAAAATATTTCTACATAGTACAATGTTGGGAGGTATGGCATGAGCATGCATGTAATCATTTCTAATTCAATGGTTGCATAGTCGATGCCTTATTTCTCATATAATTATGTTGATACCTCGGTTTCCATGCATGAGTTGGATATTCATCTAGCATAATCCAATCAAAACCATATTGTTGTATATACTTTGTGTCATCATCAACTTGTTCAACCTGTCCAACAAAATGAATGACCTATACTGATTATGCTAGCGATGACTTACATACATGCTCAACACAGAGAATTTGCTTACATTCTTTCTTATAAATATCAATAACATGTAAATTTGTCTGTGTTCTTGAAATCTTATGAACAAAATGTTGTTGTTTTTTAGCTAAGAAGGTGGAGTTACTTTAAAGTAAACTCAAGTTCAATGTTTAGCAACAACTTTAGTTTTTTTCAATTCTTTAATAGGATATTATGAGTTTGTAAGGATGCATAAAATCAAGAGTGATTTTATATGATTTGCAAGCTAAGTAAAATAATTTGGCTCTATATATGTAAAATTGTTGCAAAAATCTCTATTATATTCTTGGAGAGAAAGTTTGTTGTTAGGTTAAATAGAAGATCCAATATTTATAGGTTTTCCCCCATGCTAGGGTTTCCTAGGTATATTTGTGTTATTGTTATTATCTCTATGTGATTGCTTTCTATTATTTTTGCTTCCACTATATTTTCAGTTAATTAAACCAAATTATTGATTACATTATAAATCAAATAGGGTTTCTAGTCTATGAATTTATTATGTAATTAATATGTAGATGTGCTATGAGAAATTAACATGGTAAGAGAGCTCTAAAGTCTACTACAAAGCCAAGATTTGTGACATAGATTCCACATAAAAACAAATCATATTTTTGTCTCTATGTTCTTTTGTAGTTATGGAAACCTATGTTTGATATGAGGACAAGGTTGAGGGTGTGTCTAACATTTCTTCTAAAGGAGAATAGGTTGTGGACCTATGCTAATAGAGTATTGACGCCACCAGTAAATAATCTTGTTGTTTTGGATTCGCATGAAGTCTAGGAGACCAAGGTTAAGAGAATAATTCCTAATGGAGTAAGAGATCATTTAATTCCTCATAAGGATATACACTACCAAGGACATGTGAGATTCATTCACAAGAATTTATCATATCAACTACTAGAGTTGTAAGATGATGCTTAAGAAAAAATCCATAATACCAAGATGTCAAAAGGCAAGAGTGTGACCTCTTCTTTGTTGAAGTTGCCACAAGATTGAGATGAGATGACTTGTTGTTGGATAGATAATTGTTGAAGATGAGTTGGTGCATACAGCCTCAAATGTATTTTCGAAGCATTGGGAATTTTTTGTCAAGTGCATTGTCGAAAAAGATCGGCTGCTTGATTGGGAAAGGCTTTGGTATGCTTTTGTTCAAGAGGAAATCTCAAGGGTGTTTTACAAGCTAGAGTTGACATTGGACCAAAAGATTGACACGTCAATGCCTGATTCAACCACTAGACTTATAGAACACAAGAGGCAATTAAACCTTGTCACAAATCCCAAAGGGGAATGTTGGCAGTTAGTCTAACGATCCCCCCTCAACATTACTTGAGGAGATTCCAACCTGTGACCAAGATCTAATGCCACTTGTTACAAGCTAGAGTTATTGTTTCACCAATTAAAAAAACCTACCAGTACCCAATAAAACTACTAGACTTATAGAACACAAAAGATAGTTAATGCATGTCATGAATCCCAAAGGGGAACATCGGTGGTTAGTCCAACAAGGTGCTCATTGAGGAATTCAAACAAGGAAGGGTCAAGATGAAGAAAATCTTTCTCTTGCAAGAAAAGGTAAGAAGAAGCCTAATAAAGGGAAAACAAAAGGTTCTTTTTCCAAGAGTGGACACAAGAAATATCTAAGCAAGATAATAATAAAATGTTGCCATCAGATTGGTCACTATGATAGTCAATGTCAGAATAAAAACAAGAAAATCAAGGACAATCAAAAGAAGCAAGTTGTTTCTATAGCCAAGGTGGATAAGTTTACATCATGAATTGAGAATGAATTTTTACTCATTGTCTGTCTCTCGAGCTCATTTACCAACACGATTCAATATATTGATTGTGGGGCTTCTTGCCACTTAAAGGGAGTTAATGATTGTTTCACCAAGATGGAGGAGAAGTAGATGGATTTCTATATTGAGATCAGCGGCAATGCCAAGTACCATGTAACTAGTGTTGGCACTATTAAGTTTCAAAGGGATTTTGGCAAACCCTTGTTGGTGGAGGATGTGTTACATATGTCCTTGGCGTGACAAAGAATTTAATTTCATTTTCTACTTTGGAAGATAAGGGTTACATCACGACCTTTGAAAGAGGAAAAGTTTATATTTGTCCTATGGATTCCAAAGTTGCAAAATTGATTGGAGTTAGGAATGATAGTTTGTTTTACATATTGAGTCAACATATGCATTGGTAAGCAATTGTATAGGGCAAGGAGAATTGTGTCATGGGAGGATGGCTAATTTTCACCATGCAGCACTTAATGTGCCCAAGGAAATAGTGATGAGGCTTCCTAAGTTGAACACAAAAAGGCATGAGGTGTGAAAGGGTTGTGTTCTTGGAAAATATGCTATGACCAATTTTCCAAGTAGTGAAAGTAGATTTGAAGGGATTATGGATCTCATACACTCAAATGTGTGTGGGGTTATGTCAACATGATCCTTAAATGGGTATGAGTATTATGTTTACTTCATTAACAATTTCTCTACGAAGACATGGATATCTTTTATGTAGAAAAAAGATAAGGTCCTTACTAGATTCAAAGAGTTTAAGGCTCTTGTGAAAAACCATATAGTGATAAAGATAAAGATACAAAGCTCTAATAATGAAGGTGAGTATACTTTGAATGCCTTCTAAGGTTTATGTGCCCAACAAAGTATGAAGAAGGACTCCAACCCTCAACAAAATGATGTTGTTGAGCAAAAGAATAGGGGGGTGAAAGCACAAACCTATGTCACCCTTTTATAAAGGAAAAGGCTAACAAAAGTATAACTTTTCATCTTCAATGACATAAAACTGGTAGTATTATTTAGAATTTGGTAATGAAGTAAACTAATGAAATGTGTAGAAATGGATGAAGTTTAAGATTATATTTTTTAATAATTATTTGGAATAAGAATTGAAATACTTTCCTAATTTTTAAAGACAATTTTTTACTTGTTGAAAAACATTGAAAATTAGGGGTCTACTTCCCACCACAAAACTATATTGAAATAAAATTATTTCCCTTTGATCTTAGATTATGTTATAGATAATATATATAGCTAGAACAAAAAAGAAAGAAAGAGGCTTTAGACCTATATTTTATCATTTATAACAATTAAAATTTCAACTCACCTGAAGTCGATAGTTTTCATCATGTGATTATTAATTTTTTTATATGATTTAATATTTTTTCCTTTCTCAAAATTTACATCTTCTCGATTGTTAAAATGCGTACTTCTAGAATTTTATTTAATTACAATATACTATATCTAATTAAAACACTAGAAACTATATATGAGAATATTCTTGATTTTGAGCTCTATAAAATGGTGTTTATATGTTATTACAAAAATATCATAAAAAATAGTAATAGTTATTGAAATGTCAGTTTTCTGATTTTTTTTATTTCTTTAGTAATTGGATACAAACTAGTATAAAACATGCATTTAATAGATATTTCCAATTGGAAAAGTGTGAGACCATATATAACTTAGCTAGAATGAATTTGTCTAGATCATATGTTTTGATAAAATTAAATTTTAGATAGAAATACTCAAATTAAGTTGTTTTGATAAGTCAACCTGAAAGGTGACACAACTTTGTGATCGGGACTTGCCTTGGTTCTTAAAGAATGAAGCTTACCATACAACTATGTCTAGACACCTAAAAATGGTCATCACCACCATCTCCCAATTTTTGTCTTTTGTATCATTGGTCAATTTTAGCTATTTTCAATCAATTTTGAAGGATTATAATTAATCTTCATATATCATTTATCATTATCCTCCTTTTATTCATTTATTTATCAGTAAGAAGTCTAAGCCAAGGCTAATTATTATTATTTATTGTAATTAATTATTATGATTATTAGTTCAACTTAAGGAGATTCAAACCCAAGACCTACAAAATAAGAGGCTCACAACTTACGCTCTTGCCTATTCATTTTAGTAAATTTATCATATTATCTAAGTTTAATCAAATAATTTTTATAATTATTTAATTAAATAATTTTTATAATTATTTAATTAAATAATTTTTATAACTATTTAATTAAATGTCATTACATGTTATTGTCCCCTTTTTGTATAAATAAATTTCATTTATTTATTCTCTATGTTTTATTCATCTTCACATTTTAAAAGACTTTTTAATTATTTTCTTTTATTGTCTCATTCAAATATTTTATTATCTAAATGGCTTTTCAACATTTTTTGAGGGAAATATGTAAATTTATTTTATTATTACGATTTTGTTATTAACTCTTAGATCTTCCCTTCCCTCTAACTTTTTGTTTCATCTTTTGTGTTTGTTCATTTTCAAGTCAGTTTTCTATTTAATGGTGTTCTCCATCCATTTTCAGCTAACCACATTTTGAGTATCCTTCTCACTGTTATTTTGTTTTTTACACTTCCTTTTCAGATTCATATTAGTGCATTTGTTATAGAGAGCAACATCGAAATAATGAGGAGAACAAAGAATAATTAAGCATAAAGGGAAGTTTGCATGGGTTGAATTCATGTGTTATCATACTATTTCTTTTGTTTTTATACAAAACTATGATTTTATAGCTCCATTGAGTGATTTTGAAGATTTAAATATGATTTAATTATCTTCTTGTGATTGCAAGTTTCATATTCTGAAAACCAATTTTCCCACTCGTCACAACCAATTTTTCATAAACCAAATAAAATGATCTTTTGTTTCCATTTCAAATTACTAAAAACTAGAGTGATTACATTTACTATCAAAATTTATGAAAAATACCAAAACTTCAATTCATTATTTTGGAGATTTAATAACCACTTTCTAATTTTAGTGGGATTTTCTTGAAATGGTAATTTGGTTTTTCATTTAAGAGGGGATGACATGCATAAAAGAAGCATAGATCCTTTTTAGCTAATATTTTTTCCCCCAAACAACAAAAATATGTGAGATCATTCATCTTGAATTTGAAGGAGAAAATTCATAAACTATGACATACAACATCATATGTGGATGTAGTGCTTTGCTCTGATCCTAGAAAATAAGTGAAAGAATTTGTAATCCATAGATATACTAATTACAACCACTTAAATTATCATTTTCATTTACAACACTAACTAAATATTCAGAAAGCAACTTTTGAGAAGGAAAATAGCAATGAGATTTTATTGCTAGAATGGTCCAGGTCAATTGACTACAAATGCACATACCAGTATTCAATTGGTGTAGTTTAATGTTCAATTTTGAAAATACAATGCATATGTCATTGCCTTTTCCCCTACCATCCATGATCTATCCTAATCTAACAAGCTTATATAGGAAGGGTTATTTGAAAGAGGCTTTGCCTTATTTTGACGATTTTTTTCCATTGTCATTCAATCACGGTATGTCCCTCGACTATTTTTCTTATTTATAATTTTTCATATTATGTGCACTATGAGTAATGCCTACCCCTATTTGACTTTTCTATTGTAGTGCCAAATTCTTTTAGGTCAATTTTTTTATTATGTTTTATAATTATCGGTGCTTAGTTACCAAATTTGATTAAATGTTATTTTATACCTAATCAATATATGTGATGAATTACTTAGTTATTTCAGTTATTTAATGATTATTTCAATAATGATAGATGTATGTTCATTCGGTGGTTTTAGTTATCTCATGATGACTAGTAGATGGATTATTTATATGCAATTCTATGATTACTTGCCCCATACTTGCATGTGTATGGTGTACCTGTCTGTTTTACTTTATGTATGACATTTCTGATATGGTTGAGGAAGGGAGTCGTAGTCACCTGCTAGTCGAGATCTACACGATGTACCACTTCCTACCATTGTCTGTTTAGTTTAGAATATATATGTATGTACATGCATAGATTTTATGCAAATTATAGATACTGGGTATCAACTTCTCTGAATTTCCAGTATGAGCATACCCTATTGAAGTATTCCACTGGTATAAGTGGGGAGATAACTCTTTAGTCCAAATCCTACACCCAAGCCAATTGTCCTAGAAAATAGGACAAGTATCTAAGTTAGTTTCACCTTTTCAAATTTGTCAAGTGACATGAATTCATGATTTTTACCCTAGAGTTTGTTTTGGTATTATGTACTTTATGATGGATTTTCGTATTTGGTTTTGTGGGTCTGTGATGCTTCTCTATTATAATTAAATCAAATCAAAAGATAATTTAATGAAAATTTTATAAAGAAATTCAATATTTAATTATATTTAATCAATTGAGAAATTAATTAAATAAAGGAATTAAATTTAAGGATTTTATTAAAGTTCCAATTTAGGTGTATTTATATTTATTTTATTTAATAATTATTATTTAAGAGTTTTTTATTTAAGAATTTTTTTTTTAACAATAAACTCTAAATAACATTATTAGTTGAATTAATAAATATATTATTAAAAAATCTCATAATTAACTAAAGACAGAAAACATAAATTCAATATAGTTATTTTAATTAAATTGCACAAAGCGTATGCATGAAATTAAAATATAGTAAATTAATTAAAGGGAGAAAGAAAATTAATTTAATAAAGATATTTCAAATTGCAAAAGGTGTGCATGAAAATGTAAAAAGGTAATAAAATAATAAAAGATAATAATCAAACGAGTTCCCTCACATGATTGCACAATCAGAGCCCTAAATTTAGGGGAGAATTCTTTATCGAAGATCTAGAGCTCATTTTGCAAGAATTGAGATTTTGGAGAAGCATTTTTCATTGAATGAAGTTTTCAAAAGAAAGGGGTTTTCTTTCATTCTTTATGCAATTGTGTATTTGTGTGTTAGCATCAGATTCAGGTAGAATCTTGTGTTTGATTCATACAATAAGATTTTCATTTTCCAATCTTCTGCCTGCTTCGTGTTTGGATAGATCTGTTCTCAGATATTTGTAGATTTGTTGATATCTTTGATGAAACCCTGTTGTGAATCTTAATTTATATTCGTATCAAAGTTATCTGTGTTCGAGGAATGGAGTTTTTGAAACCCTCATTTGTTTAAATTTTAAATAGATGGGTTTTGGATTAAAAATTGAATTCTAGAATGTAAATTCAAAAGTTTTTGATGGGTTTCCCTATCAAAGTATTTGATCACATTTTTATTTAAAAAAAAAATTAAATGGCGGGGGGGGGGGTTGTGTTATATAGTTCGGGGGTAGGGCCACCAAACCCCCACCCCCTCTCTGTACCTACTCATAGTAGCAATTGTTGTGCATGCAACAGGTACTACTGCTAAAGCAATAGTACTGTGTTGCGGTCATAGTAGAGCTACCTGCGGTAGCATCTAATGATGGTAGGTCGATGGGCCTTAAAACACTTTGAAACTTTTTCTATAAAATTTAATTTATTTAAATTTAAATTTAAATTTTATTAAAATTTAATTATTAATATTTTTATTAATAGTTTTTTATTATTAAATTTTTATGATTTATTAAATATTTTTAATTAAGGTATGAATTAGTAGTAATTAAATTTTTTATTATTATTAATTAATTATTTTTTAATTGAATATTAATGGGAATTATTTACTAATTTTTTTATTATTATTTAATATTGTTAAATAATTACTGGTTAATTATTTAATATATGATCCTAATAGAGACGATAATTTTGTGAGTTAGTGGTGATTAAGTGATCAAATTTAAAAGTAAATATGGTTTAAGTTGTAAGGGGGATTTTATAAACTTTATCAAATCAAAAACTTACATTGAAATGAAAACTTAAACCTTACTATTAACTGAAACCATGTGTTTCAAAACCAAATAGAACTACAGAACTACATTGCCTATTATATATTTACTTCTATGTTGGTTCGGGGTTGACTTAGTGTTTGACCAATCAGGATGTTTACCAGAGGCTTGGGAGTTTTGTTCTGTGATGTCATGATGATTTTTTGATTATAATATTTTATACCTGACCATAGTGATGTGGCATGTGTGTGCTATGATGAGTTTGATTAGATATTTTGAAGTGCTTTCTAGTTCTTGTGTAGAACTTAGGTGGATGATGTGTTTTTCCTGATATAACCTTTGAGTCTTTGATCAATGGTCCCTAATTGCTTCCCAGTTGGTTGTATAGGACTGAGGTGATTAAATGTTTTTTTTTTAGTGATGTCATGTTATGACATGGATTTGGTTTATGTGTACTTGTTTTTGGATCAGTCATGTTAGGATGATCATATTGGTGGAATCTGTGATTATGATCAATAATATTTTAGTGCTTTCCAATTGCTTGTTTAAAAATTAATGTGTGGTTTATGGTCATTTGAGATCTTTTTCTTTTACTGAGCTTAGGGTAGGTTTTATGTATGTCATGTTGAGAAGTGGTTGATAATGGATGCCTAGGCCCTAAAGAGGTTGGTTGGTAACTCATTGTAGGTTACTTTAATAAAGTGATAACATTTATTTGAATGGGTTTAAAATGAATTAATAAGATATTGATACCACAGAAAGTCACTAGGGGTCCTGAAGTATTAAAAGACTACTGTGGTAACCTTAGAGATGACTTGTTAGTATGCCTTGTATGTACGCAAGGATATTAATGCTGCATAGATACTAGGGGGTCTAGAGTATTAAAAGACTATTGTGGTAACCTTAGAGTTAGCTTATGCGATGACACTTGCCCACTTGCATAGTAGATTTCCTATGTGTCTATGTTGCCTCTGGGTTTAGTTGATACTTGTATCTCGGTACCCTTTGAGATAGTTTTCTTTTAGGTGATTCCTTGAACCTAGATGTTGGTTTTGACTTTTGAGTTTGTTATCCTATTTGAGACTTGAGACTATCTCCCCAGTGTGGTGGGAGTTGGCCTTTTTGAGTTCTACAAGGTCATGTGGTAGTATATTTTCTTATACCATTGAGATCTGATCGTTGAATGTCATTATCGGATGTGTTTGTGTAATTTTTTCTTTTTATCTTATCTTGTATTTCTATGATGGATGGTTATACTCTAAGTGTATTGTATTTGATATCATGGATTTTACAAGATGGTGTAATATATTTCATGATGTATATTATTTCAGCCTCTCATACCTTGTGACCTGTATAGTGGATGATTGTGCATTATATTTATTGCCACGTAACATTCGATATAATTGTATATTATTTAAATTGATCTGTACTTGTAGTTATTCTTTAATATGTATGTGTTATATATTGATTTTAGTATTAATTAAACTTAAATGTAATTCAACACCACGAAATCTTAAGAGATGTAATTTGTTTATGATGGTTGTAATGTATGTGAGTTAATGCTTCCGCTATACTTTATCCCTTGTTGTTATTATCTTTATAAAAAAAAGTTTGACAAACTTAGTGAAACCTTAAGTTAATTTCTTTTGGGTTCATGGGGGGGAGGGGGGAGGAGGAGGCAAGGAGGTGGTGGCCCCCGCCTCCCACTGAAATATATATTTTATTTTATTTTATTTAAAACAATAAAATACATGCCCTTGAACAAAACACAAACTTCCAAATTTATATATTATATTGTATAGCTATCACAGTACACACACACACACACACACACACACACACACACACACACACACACACACACACACACACACACATATATACACATATATATATCTATGTGTGTGTGTGTGTGTGTAAGATTCTCCCAAAAAGATTTGATATGGAAATCTGGATTAAACAATTGAAATCTATAAAAACAAAATCCATTCACCGATATTATCAAGAGACAAAGGGCGATAATTTCAATACGAGGGTTTCCAAAATTTCAAAGTAAAAATAGATATTTCTCAATCAAAGAATAATAAAATAACATACAAGGGTATTGTATGTGATAGAAGTTCAAAGAACAAAAAGCTATTGTACAAATAAACCATGAGATCCTACCTGGAGCTGATGCTAAAACAACACTCACACGGAGCACAAAAATAACCCTCTTTTTCTAAAAACCTTTCTCTTGAAAATTGCTCCTCCAAAACCCTAGTTCTTGCAAAATGAGCCCTAGATCTCTGATAAAGAGTTCTTCCCTGAATTTAGGGCTCTGATTGTGTGATCATGTGAGGGAATTCATTGATTAATTTTTTTTAAATTCTTTTATTATCTTTTTACAATTTCATGCACAAAATTTTTACCATTTAATTAAAATATCTTTATCAAATTAATTTTCTTTCTTTCTTTAATTAATTTATTATATTTTAATTTCATGCATATGCTTTATGCAATTTAATTAAAATAAACTTTATTAAATTGTTGCTTACTCTCTCTTATTAATTTGTGAGACATTTTTTTATATAATACTTATTAATTTAATTAATAATATTATTTAGATTTTATTATTAAAATAAAACTCCTAAATAAGTTATTATTAAATTAAATAAATATAAAACACTGAAAACTTTAATAAAATCTTTAAATTTAATTCATTTAATTAATTAATTTCATAATTAATTAAATATTGAATTTTCTTTATAAAATTTCTATTAAATTAAATCATTAAATTATCTTTTAATTTGATTTAATTATAACAGAAAATCACAACAGACCCACAAAACCAAATACAACAACTCAACTAAAGACAAAGAACAAAATCAAACTCTAGGGTCAAAGTCATGAATTTATGTCACTTGATGAATTTAGACAGGTGAAACTAACTTAGATACTTGTCCTATTTTCTAGGACTCAGGGTTTAGGATTTGGACTCAAGAGTTATCTCCCCACTCATACCATTGAAATACTGCAATAGGGTATGTTGAGATAATGGGTGTTGCACACATTGCATAATATTGTTATTTTATTAATTTATTGTATTATGTAATGTTGTGCCTAGATGGACGTGCAACATGTAAAGATTCCCATGGGATATACTTGATGAGTTGTATTGTAACATTGTGATAATATTTCATGTAATTATTTAATATTGGGGAAAAGAATTAAATGCCCAATATTAAATGTGGGGTCAGTGGGTTAGGTAGCACATGGTTTTAGCACATGGTTTATGTAATACCACTTAGTGATTTTGTGGGACTTGCTACTATATAAGTAGCCACAAGGGTAGTTGTTGGAGAGAGTAAGAGTGAGAAAGGAAAGAGTCAAGCGAGACAAGGCTTGACAGGTTAGCCAAGGGAGCATTTGTGAAGGTTGGAAGCATGGCATGGGATGTGTGGATTCATGCTTGTTCACATAGTTTGCTCGGTTGTGGCTATGGCCATGAAGGCTTCCATGGTTGTATGGCAATGGTATTTTTGCTGAATAATACATGGTGATGGATTCTTTTGGAGGCTGGGTTTTTTTCTCAATGAGGGTTTCCTAGGGTATATCTTGCGTCACAATTTTGTGGGTATGTTGTCTATTCTCTTCAATGTGGATTTTAATTCTGTGTTTATTTCAGATCTATTATGGGTTTTGTGGAAACAGTTATATTCTTTGTTGCCAAGTTTCCTTACAAGTGGTATTAGAGCTATGGTTTTATTATTGTAACCCTAGATTGAATCCATGGGAATGCATGAGAGGATAAAAGAAAAGAGCAATATATATGAATGAATTATTGCAGATCTAAGGGCTTTGGATTTTCTGTTATGATGGGATGTTAAAAGATTTGGGCATGTGAAATTTTTGGACAAAAAGATTTTTCGGATGATTCATTTAAAATGAGGGTTTTGGGGGGTAGCTTGCATAAATGACCTCCTGGGTAAAAATAGACCCCACCATTGGATCCAGGTCGAAATTTCTATAAATTTTGATATATGATATGCCCTAGTTTGGCCATGTTCAGAGGAAATGAAAGAGTTTTTTAGTTTCAGCCCATGATGGCCGTCAAATTTAATCCTGTTGAAATTTTCGTCACTGAAAAAATAAAAAATGAAAAATCGTACTGAAAATGGTAAAAAGACTGTCTTAGTAAAACGACCATAACTTTCTCTCAGAATATCAAATTTTAGAGTTCTTACAGGTGTTGTGTAGTGCATCTCCCATTTGACTTTTGTAAGTCGTCCTGATGGATGCACCCTTGCTAATCTTTTGTTGTGATGGGATCATGATTGTGACCCTGAGTGGTCTACACCATTGAGGTGTTTGGATTTATGTTTATGTATCAGTTGCTTTGTTTATGCTTTTGACTGATCTATGAGATTATGATGTGATTTTTGGTTCACTGAGGTTTGTGCCAGTGGTTACCAGGATCGATGTGGTATCATGAGGTTGTTCTATGATTACCCTAAGATGTGTGCAGAGATTGCACTGTGTACTATTACCATGCTACACTGGAATAGGTTCCTGTAGCAGTGGTTAGTCATGTTTATGACTGTGTTCGCTTATGTGTTTTAAGTGCCTTATTAAATGCATTAATGATTAGAAATAGATTATTCTTGTTGGATTCTTTGGTTATGTGCTGCAGGCATTTACCTTGTTATATTTCTGATTAGAGAGATATTTGTTACTCATGTTATGTTTACATTTGAGAGGACCCGAGGGTCAGATGCT
Source organism: Cupressus sempervirens (assembly GCA_028749045.1). Classification (NCBI taxonomy): domain Eukaryota; kingdom Viridiplantae; phylum Streptophyta; class Pinopsida; order Cupressales; family Cupressaceae; genus Cupressus; species Cupressus sempervirens. The sequence continues at coordinate 569,237,308 of CM053784.1, read as the reverse complement.
ACACTTTGATTCCAGTATCATGGATTTTAGACTACTATGCTGTTCAGTTTAATCATATTGCATGATGATGCCATTTTGAGATGACAGTGTGTTTTATGATGATATCTGGTATTTGGACATACCTCTGATTATGTTATGTGATGGATTTAATGCTATGGTTATTTACTTCATTCCTGCATTGTTATGCTTTATGCGAGCGTGAGTGATGTAAATACATTATTTTAGTATAATTAAATAAATGGTTAAATTAGGTGATTTAATACATTTATTGCTTCGGCTATGTTATTATATGAAATTGCACTTGATCGTGTTGTTTAGTGTGCAGGATTTATATCCCTGGCAGTGGCACATGGAGTTAGTGATTCAGCCATTTATATTTTACCAATGTCGTCCTTGTATGATCGACGTATCCTTTATTAAAATGTTTAAATTAAACCTTTCAATGATTATTAAATCCGAACTCATTTGCATTATGTGATTAGACCAGTAAGCGTGTTTGTGCATTTAGAGGTTCGCATTGTCGCGAAAGTTGTTTAAGGAGATTTATGTGTTTTTGGGTTTTCGGGCTTTTTAATTGATTTATTTTAATTTCTGGCAGCTTTGCCATAGATGAATTCCTATTTATAGGAATAGCATGTTTTCGTTTGGGTTGATTCGGTGTTTAACTAGATTGGCCGGTTAAATGCCCTAATCGATTATTCATCCAAAAAGTGAATAAGTATCCAAAGAGGAATTTAATTCCTCACTTCTCACTTTCAAATTGGAAAGTTGGAGAGTAAAACCCAAAATCCTCTTCATGAGGATTTACTGTTTTGTTCGTTGTGAGAGCTACGGGCGTGGGATCGTCACGAGGTTGGGCTCGTTGGATTCAGCTCGGGGAAACCTTGGATTGCCGCGATTTTCAGCTACTTCTGCGAGATATTTATTTTATGGTTTAGATTCCCATTTTGCCCTTTTGGCTGTGAGGTAGGGCTTTCCCGTTTTATTGTTTCTGCTCCATTTCTACTTTTATTTTTGGTAGCCATTTGTTTGGAGGCTGAGAACTAGTGTTCCCCTCTGTTTTTGTATGTTAGTTCTACCCGGTTGGGTGGGTATGAACATTTCCTTGTTTTTTGGGATGAGGGTTTGGAGTTTTGCACCGTTATGCTGGCCGTTTTTACATACGGTGTCCGATTTCATTTATTTTTGAATTTTTGGGGTTTTTGAACCCAAAGGCCAAATGGGTTTTAATTTTGAAGTTTTTTCAAAATTTGGGATTTTTACCTCGTTTTGTGTGTCGCCCTGTTTTCTCGGGTTTCCTTGGCACAATGTGGGTCGTGGACTTGGATGATCGTTTGGATATCAGTCAGACCACTTTTGCACTTTTATGTTGCATTGGGATGTGTGTTGCATCCGTACTCCCGACGTTGTGTTCGGTTGAGTGATTTTATACCTATTATGGTTTTCTTTTGGACCTTTGCTTTTGTTTCATGAACGCTAGGATTCGTGTAGAATCCATACTCTTGGATTGAGGCCGATTGAGTGAGTTCATGATGTTTGGTCTTGTTACATCATTGGGATTCGTGTAGAATCCATACTCTCAGATTGAGGCCGGTTGAGTGATTTCATGATGTATGATTTTATTGGCTTTGGGATTCGTGTAGAATCCGTCCTTCCCGTGTTGCTTTCAGTTGGGTGTTCTTTGCATTATGTTCTCAATCCTGTCCTTGTGTTATGATCTTCGTGATGGTGGTGCGCCACACACGAGTACGTGCGCGTACATTTGTTGGGTGACTTGCGAGGCTCGATCTTCCGTGGATTTGCCAGAAGTTATGATCATTGGGTTGGGATGGGAGTATGCATGCCCACGGGCACTTGTCGTAGGATGAGCATGGGTAGGGTAGGGTAGCATATGGAGGGGGCTTCTATCCTGTAACCTGGTGACTACTTCCCAATTGGCAGAGGAAGTTTTATATAAGTGATAATTAAATTAAAACTTTGGGTGGTAATAAATACAAGATAATTAAAATGTGTGGGTTGTGCGCCTTCCGTCGTGAAGAGTAGCTGCCCTAGGTAGTGCGCCTTCTCTTGAAAAGAGTAGCTGCCTATACTAGCTTGGGCTTGTCGATGCCAAGCGGCTCTCCATGATGTCGACCCCTACTCAGTAGCCTATTAAGTGTCTGACTAGGACCTGTACTCCTTGCATTGTCTTAGGTTCTTGGTTCAACCATCATACTGTCTGGCGTGAGTGTTAGCCTTGGATGTTGTGCTTTATGTGTGTTTGTGGTTGGATCATTATCTCCATCAGCACAGCGGGTGTGGACCTACGGGTGCCACGTGGTTGGGAGGCATAGCTACCTTTACCACTGCTAGGGATCGGTATACAGAGACGATCTTTTGTCCTAGTGCGATTGTTGCTAGATGTCTTCACTTGGTACTTTGGGTTCCGGAGTATGCTTTCTTGTGATTTATGCTTTCTTTGGGATGCTTGTATATCATCTTTAGATGATGTTATTTTATTTGATGCATTCCCTTATTATGATGTTTAGCATATGATTAGATGCTATGAATTGTTGTTTTAGCATATTTGTTGCTTATTGTTGTTTAGCATGTGATAGGTGATGTTATCTACTATAGGATTATCTTACGCTTTTCTATTAGCATGTTAGATTTCCTTATGCTGTTGTTATGCATGTTTTAGTAGTAACGTCCCTATTACGACAGTACTGACGATCTGGTCGGTGGCTTGGGATGTTACGCGCGGGGGATGGCTAGGACCCATGATGGTCTTATGATGCTATTGATGGTTGGGAGGAACCACGTACTTAGTTTGGTTGTTTTTTTCCTAAGATGCATTTCTGTACATTGCGATGTTGCTTTTGTTCTCTGCAATGCTTATTTTCAGTGTGTTCTTTGCTGCTGTAGTTTAGATGGTTTGGTGTTCTTCATTCTGTGTTGTTCTTGCACTCAAGTGTTCATTCCTCGAGCCTTGGTGGATCTGGTACTCCCTGGTGTGGAAGTTCTTTGCTCTTTTTTCGTCCTTTTTGCTTTTGGGAGTGTTTTCGTGTTTCTATGGGTGACATTTGTTCAACATTGTGTGACACTGAAAGAATGTCGTACGATACGGTAAAGTATCGCACACATTACTGGAGAAGTGTCGTACGACACTGGAAGAGTGTCACACGGCTTTATGAGAAATGTCGCGCGATACTTTTCCAGTATCGCACGCCTTCTTGAGAAGTGTCACACGCAGTAAGGGAGAAGTGTCGCCCTCCCTTAGTAAAAAGTGTCACACGATTTTTGTGAAAAACCTGCGCGTGCCATCAGTGGGAACTTTTCTTCGTGATCCAATCTTTTTGAGAGTGGTTTTGGATACCCTTTTGGGCGTTTTTCAAGCCTATGTTGTTGCATTTTGAATTCAGGAGGTTTCTTTTGAAATTTAGTTTCTGGGTTTCTGTTGTAGCCCTTCGGGGTTTAAAATATATCGTTTAAGTATAAGTTGACGTATATTTACGTCAACTTATACTTAAGATATATTTTAATATATGCGACAAATCATTTGAGATAGGTTTCAGACCTCTCAGAGATAAGTTATGGATTCTAGGAAATTTTAGGGCTTCAGAAATCCAGACTTAGCCAATTTTTAGGGCTTCAGGATTTCAGGCTTAGCCAAATTTCGGGATTCTGCATTTTACCCTAGCTTGGTGTTTTGTTGATGAGTGGTAATTTCTTGTGCCCTCATCTTGTGGTGGTGGTTGTTGGCTTTTATTTGGGTGTGTCAGTTAGGTAGTGGCATTCAGAGATTCGTTGGTTGCCGGAATTGTGTTGAAGTCTTCCGTTGCGATCTTTGTGATCCCTGTATGATGTTGTCTTGTGCATTCATACTTGTAAAAAAAAAATATCTTGGCTTGATTTGAATCCTTGTTTCCAAGGATCTCCGGGTGGGGCATTACACGTTGGAAAGCTAATTCAGAGCACTACAACATGGTGTAGGTTTGGTTTTGTGATTTTGTCAGGTTTTAAGAGCCCTAAAGTCAGATGTTGTTTATTTTGAGCACGGATTAGGGCATAACTTGGGCATACGAAGTCAGATTTTGGACTTCAAATAGTCAACGAAAAGCTCTTGGAGAGATCTACACATTGGTTCAGATTTGGTGTGGGTTTGGCATGATTTATTTGGTGATATATTGATCTGAACAATTTAAGGTATATTTTGACTATGGTAACATTGTGAGTTTATGGCACTGGAGATTTAAGTTTTGATGTCATTGTATACTCGGTTCATATTTCAGATTGGTCTCATAATGATATGGTTATCAGTGTTTGGTTTGGATATGTATGATGATTTGTTGGGTCTACAAGTTGTGCAGTGTTGTAAGCAGTCTATACTTATAGGTTGCATTTAGAGCTTGGTTTTAGCCTGGTCATGGGTTTGAATCTCCTCGGTGCCTTCCCAACCCACGTAAGCACCTGGTATGTGTGTTGAGGGGGAGATTGTTGGGTGATGCGACATGCTCCCTTGCCCACAGGTGGTTAATTATGTGGTGTTCCATGTTCACTAACAGTCATGGCTTTTGGTGCAACGGAAAATGGGCCCTAAAATTGGTATCGGAGCTTGGTTTTGGCTTGGTCATGGGTTCAAATCTCCTCGGTGCCTTCCTAACCCATGTAAGCACCTGCTATGCGCATCGAGGGGGAGATTGTTGGGTGATGCAAGGTGCTCCCCTGCCCACAAGTGGTTAATTATGTGGTGTTCCATGTTCACTAATAGTCATGGCTTTTGGTGCAATGGCAAATGGGCCCTACAGGGTACACTCATCCTGATAATTTAGGAAAGTCGATACTTGGTACCTGCAATCTGTATAAAATCCACACATGTACATACTAATGTATTCTAACTAAACAGTTAATGGTAGGAAGTGGTATATCATGTAGATCTTGACGAGTAGGTGACTATGACTCCCTCCCTCAATCGCATCAGGAATGTCAATCATAAAGTAAAACATACACATGCCATACACATTTAAGTATGGGGTAAGTAACCATAGAACTACATATAAATCATTCCTCTAACTAACATCATGACATAACTAAAATCACTAATTGAACATACATATATATCATCATTGAAATAATCATAAACACATGAATAACTAAGTAACTCATCACATGTATATAAACTATGAAATACATCTAATCTAATCTGGTAACCGAATACCCATAATGTAGTGCATGTCCCTAGTTTACATTTCTGTTATCATTGTTCAACTCTTTTAGGCCGATTTTATGCTTGATTATTAGTAGTATTGTTTTGAGATTATCATATATTATTTCACATTCAATTGATTATACAATGAGATTACTTGGTACTCTATACTTCATGTATGCATGATAATTATTACAGTATTTTTAGTTATTGACCATCATTAGTTGGATTATTATACATGTTTTCTTATGGATACTTACCCCACACTGCATGTGTATGGTGTGCATGTATATTTTCTTTATGTATGACATTTCTAATGTGATTAAGGGAGTCATAGTCACCTGCTAGTCAGGATCTATACGATGCACCACTTCCTACCATTGTCTATTTAGTTTAGAATATTATATTTGTACATGTGTGAATTTTATGCAAATTGTAGGTACTGGGTATTGACTTCTCTGAATTGCCAGGATGAGTGTACCCTATCACATTATCTCAATGGTAAGAAAGGGGAGATAAATTCTTAAGTCCAAATCCTAAACCTTTACCCCATTTGTCTTAGAAAATTAGGACAAGTATCCGAGTTGTTTACCTTCTGAATGTGTCAAATGACATTAATTCATGATTATAACCCTTTAGTTTGATCTAGTATTTGTTTTTCTATGATGGATTTTCGTATTTTTTTTAATGAGTTCATGATGATTTTTCTATTAATCAAGTCAAATTAAATTATTAAATTAATAATTTAATTTAATGGAAAATTATTATGGTAGTTTAATATTTAATTAATTGGAAGATTAATTAAACAAAAAGAATTGAATTTGAAGATAAAATTTATAAGAATAATTTTAGAACATGATAATATTTATTTAATTTAATAATAATATATTTAGATTTTATTTTTAAATAAATTCTAAATACTATTATCATTTAAGTTAATAAATATTTTGTCATTGTTTTGAAAATAAATTAAGAAGTGAAAAAGATATTAATTTATTAAAAGTTTCAAAATTGCATAATGTGTGCATGCGATTAAAATCTAATAAATTAATTGAAAAGAGAAGTCAAGTGAAAATTAAATAAAGCTATTTTATAATTCAATAAATGTGAATGGAATAGATAAAGAAAAGATAACAAGAGTTAAAGTCTGGTGAGCAAGGAGTCCTCTTAGGTGAACGCACAATTAGTGTCCTGATTTTAGGAGAGAACTCGTTATCACCAATTAAGGGTTAATTTTTGAGGGATGATGGGGACACAACCCAAGCACAGAATGGACACAATAGGAAAGGGAAAATTTTATTAACTGTGAAAATATGCTAGTACACTTAGTGTAGAGAAACAGACTCCAAAACATGCCCTATAGGCTTACAATAGCATAAATCTGGAGATAAATTCTTCTCCCAGTACCTTCTCTCAAACTCCACTCCGAACTGCCTTTTACAATGCCAAAAATGTTCTTAAATAGACCCTGGAGGGTTAAGGATTAGGAATAAATTCTAGAAAGTGCTAGTTGGCATCCACCGACCAAATAGAAGGCTCTAGAAGTTGCATTAGAAGTCAGCACAAAATTAGAAGAATCCAGAAACAGTAACCGAACTTCTGGGAGGCATAACTTTTGAACCGTAGCTCCGATTGACGAACCGTTTACATTTTCGAAAAGCTCTTGAAGCGCTCTATAGCCCTATGAACTAGCTTTGCTCATCCCCCATTTTTGGGCCCTTTTTGAGGTCATGTGGGGCCTTTTGACCTGATTCTTTTTTTGGAATGCTCTAAATTATAATTACATTCATCTGGCCAATTTACACCTTCTATTTCACCAAATGATGGCTCAATTACATACTCCTATTTTTTTGGCATTTACACGTATCTCAAGGTGATTAAAAACTCTAACCCAGAACACTAATAGTGGAACTGTGAGAGTTGGAACCTTTATTTGACCCAAATGGGTATCCAAAAATGAAAACACATGAAACATAAACTAAGTCTAAGTACATGTTTTTGGATGACACAAGATTGCCCTTATACCTCTAGATGCTCCTGCATCAGACACCCAGGGTAGATTGAAAAGTGACCCTGTCACTTTATGAATGGTAGAGGAAATCCCCAATAGGAAACCTCAGCTGCTGATATCCAAGTTGAGTCCTCTATCGGCCGTCCTTTCCACTTGACCAAATGCTCTTCATACTGCCTACTTCTGGTACTCTTGCCCACACAATGATCTAGAATGTCTTCTATCTCCTCCTTTTTAGAAGTAGGAATTGGACATGGCTCTAACATCGACTCCTCATCTACACCATCATCATGATACTCTGTTAAGTCTGTAGTGTTGAAAATAGAAGAAATGTGAATACCATCTAGAAACTCCACCTCATATGTATTTCCTGAGTCATGTTTCTTCAAAATTTTGTAGGGGCCAAATTTCTTCATCTTTAGTTTTTTATAAGTACCGGCTGTAAATCTTTCTTTTCTTAAGTGTACCATGACTAGATCCCCTACTTGGAACTCCTTATGTCTTTTCCTTTGATCAACCCTAGCTTTATACTCTTGATTCATCTTGGTAATGTGTGCCTGAATCTCCTCATGTAGACACTTGATATGTTCAGAAAATTCTTTAGCTTCAGCACTTGTCCTCTCCCCTTGCTCTATCTTCCTCAATTCTGGTGCAGTCCTTGGGCTACTTCCATATACAATTTGGAATGGTGATTTTCCAGTACTCTTATTTATAGAGTTATTGTAAGAAAACTCTGCTTGTGGTAGAATCAAATCCCACCCCTTGGGCTTATCCCCAACTAAACATCTCAGCAAATTGCCCAGACTTCTGTTTACCACTTCTATTTGGTCGTCAGTCTGCAGGTGATGTGCGGAACTGAATTTCAAGTCCGTTCTCAACTTTTTCCACAATGTTCTCCAAAAATGCCCCACAAATTTAGTATCTCTATCAGAAACTATACTCCTTGGGAGACCATGTAGTCTTACCACCTCTTTGAAAAACAAGTTTGCAATATGGACATCATCATGAGTTTTGTGGCATGGAATGAAATGTGCCATTTTGGAGAACCTATCAACCACCACAAATACTGAGTCATTACCCCTTTGTGTCCTCGACAATCCAAGAACAAAATCCATACTTATTTCCTCCCATGGCTTTGATGGAACAGGCAATGGCCGATATAGTCCAGTATTGTGACTAAATCTCTTGGCCACTTGACAAATCTGACAACTCTGTACAAACTTCTTCACATCCTACAAAATTTGAGGCCAAAAATAATGTTCTCTAAGAATGGCAATGGTCTTATCTTGACCAAAATATCCTGCCATCCCTCCACTGTGTTTCTCCTTAATCAGATTTTCCCTCATGGAACTCCTTGGAATGCATAATTGACTGCCCTTGAATAACATACCATCCTGAATTAGATAGTCTAACCACTTAGTTCTGTCTACAACAACAGGCTCTTTACAAGCTTTCCATGCTTTAGCAAAATAAGGATCCCCAGGGTACAGATTCTTGAGATCATCAAACCCAACTACTTCAACCTGCATTACTGAAAGCAACAACTGCCTCCTGCTCAATGCATCTACAACCCTGTTAGATTTTCCACTTCTATGCTTCAACACAAATATATAACTCTGCAAGAACTCTACCCACTTCATATGCCTCTGATTCAATTTACCTTGGCTATTTAGGTACTGTAATGCCTGGTGATCAGTATATAAAACAAATTCCTTTGGCAATAAATAATGCCTCCATTTCTTTAAGTCTTGAACTATTGCATAGAACTCTTGATCATAAATAGAATACTTCTTTTTTGCATCATTCAATTTTTCACTAAAATATGCAATAGGCTTACCTTCTTGACTTAATACAACCCAATAGCACTGCCACTAGCATCACAATCCACCTAGAACACCTTTATAAAATTTGGAAGTGCTAACATAGGTTGTTCTATCACCTTCTTCTTCAACAATTCAAAACTTCTCGCAGCTACTGCAGTCCATTTGAACTCTTTTCTATCCCCTCTTATTGTGTCAGTCAGGGGTGCACATATGCCACTAAAATTCTTAATGAACTTCCTATAAAAACTAAGCAGACCATGAAATGATCTTACCTTAGTAGCAGACCTTGGAGTAGGCCATTCCAAGATGGCTTTTACCTTCTCTGGATCCATTTTGAGACCTTCAGGTGATATAATAAACCCCAAGTAGACTAACTCCCTTTTTGCAAAGTTACACTTCTTCAAATTAATTAATAGTTTCTCTTCCCTTAACTTTTCAAGGACACTACAAATATGCAATAAATGTTCTTCCAAAGTCTTGCTAAAAATTAAAATATCATCTAAATAGACAATAACAAATTTTCCCAAGAACTTCTTAAGTACCTCATTCATAAGTCGCATGAAGGTGCTTGGGGCGTTCGTCAATCCAAAGGGCATGACTAACCACTCATAAAGACCTTCCTTGGTCTTGAAGGCTATTTTCCACTCATCTCCTTCTTGTATCTGTATTTGATGATAGCCACTCTTGAGATCTATCTTTGTGAAATACTGAGCTCCCCTCAAGCAGTCCATAATATCATCCATTCTTGGCAAAGAAAACTGATACTTGATGGTTATCCTATTTATAGCTCGAGAGTCTGTACACATCCTCCACTCTCCATCCTTCTTTGTTGCCAGTACTGCAAGTACTACACATGGACTCAAGCTCTCCCAAATCAAGCCCTTCCTTAATAGCTCATGAACCTATCTATTTAGCTCCTTAGTTTCAGTAGGAGTCATCTTGTGAGTAGCCTTGTTAGGCAAACTAGCTCCTGGAATTAAATCTATCTGATGACTAATTTGCCTTACCAGTGGCAATCCTTCTGGAACATTATCAAAGATGATATCTCCAAACTCACCTAGTAAATCTGAAACTTCAAGTGGTATTTCACTACTACCTTCTTTATCTTTCCTAGGAATCAAAGTATAGCACATATGTTGATGTTTTATGCCATCTAAAAACTTCCTTCCATCAACAAGACAAATCCTAGCACTGTTACATACGTTTTCGCCTTCCTTTTTCATGGGCTTTAGCTTGTGGCAAATTCCATCCTTTGTTAGAGAGTATGTGTTTGCATGACCATCATGTACTGCATGCCTATCAAACTGCCATGGTCTTCCCAAAAATAGATGGCAAACATCCATTGAAATAACATCACAGAGAACTTCATCATGGTAAGAATTTCACTAAACATTGTTCACTTACCAGGACCTTATGATCATCTTTCACCCAAGCAATGTGATAGGGCTGGGGGCGTTTCTCCCTCTTGAGCTTCAGCTTAGAGACCATCACCTCTGATACCAAGTTATCAGTGCTACCACCATCAATGATCACATCACAACATTTATCCTCACACTTGCACCTGGTACAAAATAAACTCCTCCTTTGTCCTGGTTCAATCTCACCACTTAGTAGGACCCTTTCATTCACTAAAGTCTCTCCTCTTTCTGCATCCTCTGAATGTGATGATTGTGCATCCTCATCCACATGAGCAACCCTAGCTTGACCCTCAGCTCTCCTATTTGTCCTTCCTTGTCATTGAGGACATTCAAAAGCATGATGAACTTCTTCATTGCAATGGAAACAGGTACCATGAAAGCCTCCTCTTCCTTGTCCACATCCTCTACCTCTTCCTCTCTGATTTCCAAAGTCTTGATCATGGGAGCGATTGAAACCCTCGTTCCTCTGGTTCCTGCTAGTACCCACATCTTTATTTTTCTTTTTGGTTTCATTTCAGCCTCAAGATGACCTACCACTACCCCTTCCTCTTGACCACACCCTCTTTGTCTCCCTTCAAATCATTTATTTAGCTTCTCTTCAACTCGTAGGGAAAACTAGTATGCCTCTTCAATGCTGGTCATTCTTACCAGACTTAATTCCTCCTGGATGCTAGGTTGCAACCCACTGATATAATGAGCAACCTTTTCCTTATTTGCTTCTGCATGTCCTACTCTAATCAAGAGTAGGTAAAACTCCTCCGTATATTCCTGGACTGATTTTCCTGTTTGCTTTAACCCATGCATCTTCTTAAACAAACCAAGCTCATAATCAACATGAATGAATTGCTTCTTCAATTTGTCCACCATATGATCCCACCTTGTGATCTTCTCCTTTCCTCTTCTATTTCTTTCCAATTGAACCTCTTGCCACTAGATTTTGGCATGGCCTTTTAGTTTGGCCTTTGCAACCTTAACCCTATCTAGATCCCTGATATCCTCATACTCAAAGCACTCTTCCAGTTCATTGATCCAGTCAATCAACTCATCTGGTTTCAAATTTTTTGAAAATACACCCACATCAATTATAGGTCTTTTCCCAAACTTAGTAATGGCCCTAAAAAGCCTTTCCTCTGCCTGATTCAGAACTTTCCCTTCAAATTCCCCTTTTGGTCCAATTTCTTCTTCTTCATTGTCATTCTCACTTTCGTCGCCTGTGGCAACATTTGTTCCTCTATAGAGCTCCTCCTGCAATGCTTGTACCTGCCTTTGGAGAGCTCTAACCTCCTTAGGATTAATAGCTCCAGCCCTTCCACCATGCTCTCTTCATGGAGGCATCTTCTTAACTCAAACCCACAACCACACAGTCCTAGTGCAAACTACCTCACAGTCGGTGCTCTGTCTACACACTCAGGAAAACCTGCTCTGGTACCACTTGATGGGGACACAACCCAAGCATAGAATGGACACAACACGAAAGGGACAATTTTATTAACTATGAAAATATGATAGTACACTTAGTGTAGAGAAAAAGACTCCAAAACATGCCCTATGGGATTACAATAGCATAAATCTGGAGATAAATTCTTCTCCCAGTACCTTCTCTCAAACTCCACTTTGAACTGCCTTTTACAATGCCAGAAATGTTCTTAAATAGACCCCAGAGGGTTAAGGATTAGGAATACATTCTATAAAGTGCTAGTTGGTATCCATCGACCAAATAGAAGGCTCTAGAAGTCGCATTAGAAGTTGGCACAAAATTAGAAGAATCCAGAAACGGTAACCAAACTTTCAGGAGGCATAACTTTTGAACCATAGCTCTGATTGACGAACCGTTTACATTTTTGAAAAGCTCTTGAAGCGCTCTATAGCCCTATAGACTAGCTTTTCTCATCCCCCATTTTTTGGCCCTTTTTGAGGTCATTTAATGCCCCTGACCTGACTTTGAAGCATTCTTAGGAGGTCTCCAGAAATCAAAAAATTGCAATAACTTTCAACCGTGGGGCCTTTTGACCTGATTCTTTTTTTTGAATGCTCTAAATTAGAATTACATTAATTTGGCCAATTTACACCTTCTTCTTCACCAAAATGATGGCTCAATTACATACTCTTATTTTTTTTGCATTTACACATATCCCAAGGTGATTAAAAACTCTAACCCAGAACACTAATACTGGAACTGTGAGAGTTGGAACCTTTATTTGACCCAAATGGGTATCCAAAAATGAAAACACATGAAACAGAAACTAAGTCTAAGTTCATTTTTTTTTGGATGACATAGGATTGCCCTTATACCTCTGGATGCTCCTGCATCAAGGGACCGCAAATTTTGGAAGAGAAAAGGATTTTCAAAGAGAGAATGTTTTGGGAGGAGAAATTTATCTCATAATTTTCTTCCGCGTAGCGACTGGCATCAAAGTCCAAGTAGACACTTGTGATTATTCACTCAATTTATTTCGCTCTTTCTTTCCTGTCTTCATCGTGTTTGTTGAATGACTATCTGAATATATTGGTACTCATATCATTTCTCTATTTATGTGAGTATTGGAATTATTGGAAAATCCTCATGCTATAGATTTAAGAATTATTAATTTAATTGGGAAGGGTTTGAGACGAAATGGAAATTGCAAAAAATAAATTTGGCTGGTTTGTTGTAATTGCCCTATCAGGGTATCACTAGTATTATTATAAAAAAAGGGGGAGTTCTTTTTGTTTGTAAAGATAGTTATTAAAACAAAAATTAAATTAAATAAAAAAAAATTAAAAAAATTGTAGGAGGTGGGTTTTACCCCACCCCCACCTTACCTTCTCCCGCGACTTTGCTATACATGTACGTATGCAGATGTACTGCTACTTGCGGTAGTAGGTTGTCTACGGCCCAGATGGTCGCACAATAGCCCTTAAAGTTAGGCTGACGGGCCTCTAAAAATGCTTAGTTATTAGTTTTATTTTAAAAAAATAATATTTTATTAAAATTGTAAGTTATGTTATTTTAAATTTATTTAAACTTTAATATAATTAAAATTTAAAGTTTAGGCAAGAGCCTACAACACAATGGTAACTTGCGAGCCTCTCATGTGGGAGGTCTTGGGTTCAAATTTGCTTAAGACATAATAATAAATAATTACAAAACATATCAATAGTTAATCTAGGCTTCGGTCGTTTACCAATATAATTTTTTTTTTAAAGTTTTAGAATTTTAATATTTTATATAGTTAAGGATAATAGTTAATTAGAAGTTGATTTTAATAAGTTTTTATTAGTATGTTTATTAATGAATTTATTAATTTATTTATTCATATAGGGTAAATAAATTAAAGAGGATTATTATTAAAGTATAGTAATAAATAATAAATTAAATTTTTATTAATGTTATTATAATTTTATTAATAAATCAATAGTTATTTTATTAATAATCTAAAGAAATAAATTTATTAAAGAAGTTAATGATATTTAATTAAAAATTTTAATTAATTATTATTAAAATATTTTAGGGGAATAAAAATGATTATCGAAATTTAATAATATTTAATTAGTGCACTTAATTAAATTATTATTAAAATAAATTAGAATCATAATTTGTGAATGATTAATGGGTGAACTTGGGATTCCTAGATACAAAAATGATTTTTATTGTGATTCGGGTAAATTATTCTAAAACAAGAATGGGTTAAATAGTAAGGGTTGAAATGTAAATCTTTTTTACTCGGTAAACATACATTGAAACGAAAGCTAAAATCTTACATTTAACTCAACAATATGTTTTTCAAAACCAAACCAAACTATGAAGCCTACACTTTGTTACCTATATGTGGTCTATGTTTTGGGTTTGCATTTGACCTAGCTTTGACCAGTCTTAGGATGTTACCAGATGTTCGAAAGTTCTATGTTTGTGATGTCATGATGATGTATGATCACAATCTTTTATACTCAACCATGGTAATGTGTTTGGTATGCTCTATAATGTGAGTTGATCTATTGATTGCTATTGCTTTCCAGTGTTATTTTGTAGAATTGAGGTGAATGGTGTGACCTATTTGATATAACCTTTTTGAGTCTTCAATTAGTTATATTTGGATTGCTTTCTACTCACTTTTATAGGACCATGATGTTTGGTATGATTTGTTATTGGTGATGTCATGTTATGATATATTTTGACTTAACCATTTTGAGTCTTCAATTAGTTAGTTTGGGATGCTTTCCAGTTGCTCATAAAGAACTGATGTGTTATTGTGAATTATCTTTTGATGCTTTCTAGTCACTTGTATAGGATTGAGGTGATTTTATGTGATTCTTTGATTTATACTTTTATGAGCCTAGGGTAGGTTATCTATATGTAATGTTGGGAAGTGGTTTGTAATGGAGGTTGGGGCCCTAGGTGGCTGCCAGGGTAACCCATTGTAAGTTGATTAATAAGTGAAAACACTATAGTAAATGGGAATAAAATAAACCTAATTAGAGTCTCTGTATGTTCTCATCCATGCCTCGAGTGCTAGTATAGACTAGGATGGGAGTAGAGAGAACGCTTGGTTGCGACCATGCATCATTAGTATGCCTTCTCAATACGAGAGGATACTAGTGCTGCATAGGGATCACTATGGGGCTGGGGTCTTGAGAGACTGTTAGGGTAACTCTAGCATGATTCATGCGATAACACTTGCCCACTTACATAGTAGGTTTCCTACATGTCTTTGTGTGCCTCTAGGTTTAGATGTTGATTTATCTTGGAACCTTTGAGTTAGATTACTTTTAGGAATTCCTGGACTTAGAGAGTACTTTTGATATTTGGATTGGTAGAGCTACAAAAAATAGGCACTCCCACAAAAACTCTTTAGAAGCTGAGCACTAAAGCCATATCTTTACAAATATCAACACCAGGCTTGAATTCTACAAAGGTCACTAGGGTACTTCACTATGGAGACCTTGAGCTAGATGAAGAGATAGTAATACCTACTTATGACTCAAAGACTATCACCATGGAGTAGATTACATAGATGCAAGATGCATTAAAATGAAGGAAAAGACAGGAAATATTGATAAAGGAGTATAAACATAAGCAAGCACTAATGAGATTAAGGACATCTTTATGGATGCCTTCAACTTATAGTCACTAGATGAGTCAAATCCCATAATGGAACAATTATCAAATATAGTTGACTAGGTGACAAGTGAAGACCAGGACACAAATGTCAAACTTATGGAGTGGTCTGAAAGGAAGTTTCAAGGAAAGGTAAATGAGAAAATATCAAGTGGCATAGCACTCCAAAAAGTTGAATTGGCCAAGTAGATTGAAAAGGTCAAAACTGTACTTGAGAATATCTTCTCATTGTACAAAAAGCTATATGATTTTTCCAATTTCACACAAGAGACAGGCTAGAGGATATTGAGCTTGGAGAGAAATCTTAAGGTTTCTAGCATGCAATTACCAAGAGATCCAGCTCAAAGTGAGAAGCATTTTGCCCAATCGCTTCACACTCAAAGAGAGTTAGCTGCACTCACAAGTGAAGAGGCCAATATAAAGGCCAAATTGAAATAGATTCAGTCCTCCATTACCCCACATATGGAGGTCCTCCACAAAGAGAAAGTCTATGCTGAAATTGTCTTAAAGAAAGATCCTAATCTTTCTACATTAGATGGACTTGTACATCTTGCTGCAGAGACTACCATCCAACATAAGTCACTAGACATTGCTTTAAAAAACTAGATGCAGCTCTGAAAATGATAATGGAGGTAAATAGTACATTTTTGGCTAAATATGGTATTACTTCTTAGCACCCTTTGACATAAGTATCAAAAAAGGGGGAGATAGATATAATGTTTAGTGGGAGAAATAACAATAAGGAAAATATGACCAAGGGGGAGAATACTAAGCATTTTGATTACATTCTTTCATTCATTCTTTTGAAGAATAAGGGGGAAAGATTGAACATAGCCAAAAGATAAAATAGCTCAGCACATAGGTACAAATTATAGAAATAGGGCAAAGGAAAATAATATCAGGTGCATTTAGCACAAAATTTTGGTTACAATAATAGATAAGATGCAATCAACTTAGGGGGAGTTATGAGGTATTTTGAACAAATTTTGAAATTTTGTACATATGCAGAGCAGAATGATTAAGGTACTCATAAGGTCAAACCAATAATGTTTAGTTAATTTTTTTGACACTCATGTCAAAGGTGGAGATTGTTGGTCTCAAAATGGTCTTGACATTTGAGTGTCAACACACTTAACCACTTTTCATATAGGAGTCGAGTACACTATACATGTCAAGCTATAGTATGTGCCAAGCTAGAATTATAACAAGTGCTAAGTGACTTTAGGTTTCAAGCATTGTATAGGTGCCAAGTGATAAATAAGTGCCAAGTCACAATTGATGCCTAGCAAGTTAGAACACTTCATGTTCTAAGTGAGCTAGAACTATGCATGTTCCGAGCAACATAGAATGTAATAGGTGCCAAGAAAACTAGGATCAAACATGTTCCAAGCACTAGTAATCTAGTATGTATCAAGTAACACATAATCAACATAGAAGGATTTCAAAGGATAATAAGGATAAGAATTAATCTTTTATATTTCCTATGCAATCAACATGTAGCCAATAAGAAAAATGGAGAAGGCATGCAACCAATGAGAAAAGTGCAAAAAATGAGCAGGGATTCAAGATTTAATATGGATCATAGATCCATACCTAGCCCTAAGTCTATGAAGTCTTTATAAGAAGGCTTAGATCCCACAATTTCATGTTGTTGAATAGAAGTTAAGAAAGTTGCTAAGCAGATAACAAAATTGCAAAATAGGGAAAACAATAGGGGCATCAAAGACTTAGTGAATTGAGCAGAAATTACTTATCTAGTTGATCAGAATAGTACAAGGGTTATGAATAGATATCAAACCAAGCAAGGATCACATCAGAATGAGTAGATCAAGTGCCTAAAATCAGCAATTGAAGATTGTAAGCAATCAAGTCAAATATTTCTAATACTCTCTAGCAATTGTATTAGATTGTGAAGATCCTATGATGATAGGTTAGCTTAACAAATATTTTCTAGATCCTTGAAGAGGTGACTAAATCCTTTAATAGGGTAACACTTCATGTAAAGTGTTTTAAATCATTTAACCAAGTCATTATTGAGACAGTGTAAAGCCTTTAATAGGGTAGACCATCAGAAGTGGTCAAAAAATTATTGCTACATATTTTGTGGGTATCATCCTCACCCCAATTTTACCTTCTTATTCTTGGAGGGTTTCTAGGTATGTGTGTTGATGCATGTGTTTACTTTATGTTTATTTGATATGTTTTACATGCATGCAGTTTACTTTTAGTTATTTGTTTTAAAGGATTTGAAAAGGTTAAATTGTGTTACTTCTAATTCAACCTCCCTTAGAAGTACTCTTCCCATTTGAATATTCCAACACAATAAAGTCATTGGGTTGATGCAATTGATAGATGTTCTTCCATGTAGTTTTAGCTACCTTCACCACATATTCAATATTCTTAAGCAATAGCATACATGTGTTTAATTTGAGACTGAAATTCTTCTCATTTTTCTTCAAGGATTCCTTTACCTCCTTCTTCTTGAGACTCAGCATGAGTTGCTTCAAAGTTTGTTCAAAGATATCCTTGGTCATCTTCTTTTCATTTTCCCATCTAGGCTTTATTGCCTTCATAAGCTCATCAGGAATTTGTTGTGCAAGCTCATCTAGTGAATACTTCCATTTAAACCTAGTTTGGTCACAAGAGTATCCTCAATCTTACTTTTCTCTTCTTCATTCCTTGTATTATATTTAAGAAACTTGAAACATGTCATGCCAGTTCCTTCTTCCATTTTCTTCAATATTTCTTGAAGTGTAGGTATAGATCTTTTGAAGGTAATCTACTTGGTTTCATCTTAACCTAACTTCAATTTCTTCTTTGATTTGGCTACCCTTCTTGTAAATACAATAGTGGAGGATTTGGTAGGTCTAGTTATGATGACCTTCCCCTTCTTCTTGGGATTATCTTCCATTGTAGAATCAGATTCCTCTACTCCATCCTCTTCATCATCATCTTCTACATCATCTCCTTTTCCTTTTGATAGCATCAGAGTAGAACTTGCTTCTTTTATGCTTTTCATTAACTTTTCTATTCTCTTCCTTCTTTTTTTTACTACTTGAGGTAGCTTGATCTCAAGCTCAATTCTTTCCTTTGCTTCATTATGTGTTCAAAATTAGGTGGCTTTAGAATCCATAGGCTCATTCAATAGAGCTTCTATAATATCCTTGGTGTCTTTAATGTTAACATCATAGTTTAGAGGCTTAACCCATGTCACTCTAGGTTTGACTACCTAAATGTATAATTTGTCATAGTCAACTATGAAACAAATATCTTTCTCATAGTCTTCCACAAGACTCCTAGGTATCCTAAACCTATTTTGCATCTTTTCTTTGAATTTTTCAAAATAATTATCCATGATGTTGTCAAAATTCTCACCCATTTTTTCTATATATTCATTTATTTGATATAGAACTGGAACATCCTTCATCCATACTACTAAGCCTTTGGAAAAGAAAAAGTTATGAACAAAGAAGAATAAACATGTAATAAGAGAATTTAACTTACATGGATTATTATTTGATACTATGATGCTCTCCATGTTCTTATTGAATTAGTTCAACAACAACTCAAAAAGGTCGAAGGATAGATTATTCTTCACAACCTTGTATGCAAGATCAATAGCTTCACATGATACATTGTTCAACTGACAAGAATTGTATATTTTGTGTGTGATCACATGTATGCCAAAATTTAGCTCCATAGCTGTTATGCCATTTAGCTTCATACCTCTTTTGTCCCCCTCGGCAGGGGTTCACTTAGCCAATTCAACCTGATCTAGGGTTTTGGTCATCTTAGCTTTGTTTAGTATTGGTAATCCAATGATTTTGTGAATCATTATCTTTGTAATATGATTTGGTTGATCCAACCATAATTTCTCATTGTGAACATGACTTAGTATAAGTCCAATCTATTTGACTAGAAAATCCCTTGTCATATGTGAAATATGCATCAAACCCTTAGTTTCTAAGTGTTGATTCTCAAGTTTTCATGTACCATCCACACACAATTCCTTGAATGCCTCATTCATTTCTAGTATTTTGAGTTCCTAACTAGAATAGTGGTAAAATGAATGAATTTCATGCACAAGTAGTACCCTGGGTAGAATATGTGATTGTGCACCAACTGGGTTGAGTGCCCATGCAATTGCTCGACTTAACTTAAAAGTTGGTGACTTGTAGTCAACTCCATGGACTAAGATTTCAGAACCTTTCTTTGCTTTGCTTCTCGAAGGTTCCATGCTCAATAGGGTTTCTAAAAACTTGAGAATTATTTCAACAAAAAATACTCAAATTTCTCAAGGGCTTTGCATTCTCTCTTCACAAATAGCTCTGGTAATTCATGGTGAAATAATGCAATTGATTTCTTCTTTTTAACAAATTTTCTCTTTTCAATTGTTGTTAATGCTTTGTACTTCATACTTTCTTGGTGATAGCCTTTCCTCCACTCAGTTTAATTTTTAGTGCTTATAAGATATTTATAGTTTGGTAGAGTCACCATCACTTGACAAGAACTACTAACTCTCTTTCTACAACCAAAAACTATATCTTACCTTGCTCGGTAAGGTCTCCTTCTTTCCATCATGCTAGGTGATCCTTGTGCATCTTGAATGTTGATTGCATCATTATACTTGCTAGCTAGAATTGATGTTAGATGACTTTTTATGAATAATAGATCTAGTGGTCTCCATAGGGAACTAACCTAAAATGATTGAGCCACCCAACTCATTGACTTGGGTGTCAATTACTTCATGATTTTGGCTTGCATCCTTTGGAAATTTTGGTACCCATTTCTACCTCATTCTTTTTTGATATTGTTATCTTTGACTTTCTTTTCATCTTCAATTCTACCTATGTTCATACAGTTCCTGGCAAGATGTCTAAGTTATGTATAAATAAAACATCTCTTTGTAGTATCTCTTTTCCTCATATGATGTTTCACATAGTTTTCTACAATGTGCCCAAACTCACCACAGTAGTGACATCTACACCATGTATTGTAATCCCATCCAAATATTTCTTTCACAATTTTTTTTGCTAGGTTCTATTTCTTGGTTTTGTACTTGGAAGATTTGTGTTTGTGTTTCTTGCAATTGTGACACTTTCCCTCAAACTTAGGTTTCTCTATGCATTCACTTGCTCTATGACCATGCTTTTTGAAACTATAACACTTTCCATTGGATTTTTCTTTACCATTTCTCTAACATTTTTTTTATGTATGACCTATCATACCACAATGATTACAAGTAGGCCTTTTATTCTTTTGAGCTCCTTATTGAGATGATTCACCTTATTCTGTGTATCCTAAGCCAACTCCTTTGTGCCTATATTGACTTTGTTCATTCAATAGATTCATGATTTCATGATATTTCATCATTCTTTCATTGGTTTTCTTTTTAATGTTGAGATCATTTTGAATTCTTTCATTCTCTAATCTTAGATTCATGAGTTCTTCATTTGCACCAATGAGTTGATAAAAAAACTTTGTTTGCTAAAGGGATAGTTATTTAATTTATTATCCTTTTCTTCCATGACTGTACATAATCTTACTGATTGGATTTCTTCCTCTCTTTCCATCTTTATGACTTCTTCTTGAAGATTGGGATTCTTTTCTAATAGGTCTTTGATTGTTGCATCAACTTCACCTGAATTTCTTTTTGGACATATGTCTTTAATTTTTCTTCAGTATAGAGATTGTCATTCATTTGTGCTACAAGATATTTCCTTCTTTTAAATGATTAAGAGGGTTGTTCCTTTTCTTTCTTTATTTTCCCAATGGCCAATTCTAGATCTAGATTTTCATTATCAATAACCTTATCTAGCATGTATACCTCCATTGCCTCTAATCTTATTTCAAGATGTTAAACCTCTAATGTGAGAACCAAAGAGCTTTGATACCAATGGTTGGAATTATCAATTAGGAAATTTTACTAAAAGGGGAGAGGTGAATCAAGAACCAATAAAACTTTATCTTATTTCACCAATTAATCCTTCATATAACATTTTGATCTAATTGCATGCATGAAAGAATGAAAGCATTAAAATATTCATAACACTTTGACACAAGATATGGTGACCCAGAGACCTTCCAATTAGAAAGAAAAACTAGAGTAGGGATGATACCCACAAGCTTTAGTACTATAGTATAAAGTTAGCCTATTAAGGCTTAAAATTGACCACTTACGGTGATCTACCCTATTAGGAGCAATAAGGACTATGAGGCCCACCTTGTTAAAGGATTGAAAAACATACAATGAAGTGTGCACTTAGTTAAGAGATCTAGCAAAAGACTATTAAGTCTACCCTATTTTAAGGATTTGACTAATACACCTCTTAGGATGAACTAGTGGATGATCTCTCATCTACAACTCTAATTTTTTGGTATAGAGATTCCTTGTTTTGCAATGATCACTTGACTATGATAGATAGATCTCTGTTGTCCCTTATATCACTTGTAGGCTTCTTTAATTCTCACTCCTTCTCATGATATATTTGGATGTGATACAGTGTATTACATATATAACAATCCAAATCATTACCTTCTAGAGTCCGCTACAATACCAATTTCATCATTATTCACAAAGTCAACCCAACTATTGTAACTTGGGTTTAGAAGAAAAACTCAGTGATGTTCTAATACATAGAAAACACTGTCGATACTTAACCAAATTTGGCACTTAGTTTAACTTGAAGCTTTATCCATACTAATCATGTCCAACTAGCTCAAACTTAGTCAACACTGTGTGAGTCAATGAAGATTGAGAAACTTGGTAGCTGTTGAATCACTCAGTTGACACTACATAGCTCAGTCAACACTAGATTCATATAGTTAACACTATGATCTTAGTATATACAATAGTACTTGGTTAACATACTAGAGCTTGGTTAACACTAGGATCTTCTTCACTTCCTTTGAATAGCTCGGTAGCCTTTGCTACACTCAGTTTACACTGTACATAGTCTCTGAAGTTCAAGAAACACTGTATAACTTGGAAAACACTATATATCGACTCAAGTGCTTAGTAGACATTGTATTTAGACTACCTAGCTCAAGAAAAACTTAATCACTTGGTTAATACTACAGAGTGAATGATAAGCTCGGTAGCAACTATAGAGCTTGGTAGCAATGTAGCCAATTGATTAACTATTGAGTTATTGATAGACAAATTGACATTAATATCAATAATATATACATACATGATATATATACATACATACATCATATATATACATACATGATATGTATACATACATACAAAAAATTATATAAAATTTAACTAAAATCATATAAAATGGGTTAAAAAACTAAAAAATCATACCTTGAATTTTTGTAGTTTTGGATGCCTCTCTATTTGCTTCCAATCAAAACTATAGCCCCATTGTCAAAAATGACATGCGGGGTCAAATTTATAGTATTTGAAGTTTCCATTTTTTTTCAATAGTTTCGTTCAAAACTAGCAAGCCCAAGACTGAGGTTATCCAACCTTATCCAAGCTTGGTAGTTTCGATACCAAAAGTTTCTATTGATACTTGAAGCATAGTTTCTATCAAAACTTTAATACAAATTTCTATCAAAACTGAGAAAACAAAAATTGGTTGTTGCACAATTTTAGAGGAATTTCTTTCTTTAAAAAAGTGTAACCCACTATTTTGGGTTCACCTAGGTCCACTTATTTACCTTCTCTCGAAGCTTGCTAATCAAAATTTTCCAAAAGAGTCATGGCTGCCTAGAAACAATGATAGTAATGCTAAGATATGTCAAAGGAAGGAAAACAATCTAAAACCTAAGGATATTAACAATCCTCCACTGAATAGATTAAGGAGTGTTAAAGAAATATTAAAGATTTTTGTTCATTAACTCTTTGGCTTGTCAATGTCAAATAAATATCCAAAGTATGTTAGATAGATTTAGCTTCCTTGACACAAACAATTCTTGCAAGAGTAGAGTCATCAACAAATTGAAGATGAGAAAGATAAGGTAAATCATTTCCCCAATGCCACCCCTAGATAGAATTCTAGGACACCTGATGCTTAATAAATCTATCCAAACCCTTGGCCATAATAATGAAAAAATAGGGGGAAAGAGTTTCACCCTGGTGAAGACCCTTAGAAGCACCAAATAACTAGGAGGGTTAGCCATTAAGAAGATCAAAGAAAGAGGAAGAAGTGACACAACTCATAGTCCAACTCACCCACTTTGAGTTCAAGCCGAAGGCAAGAAGAATATTCCTTAGAAAGATCCATTTGACTCTATGATAGGCCTTATCCATATCTAACTTAATAAACATAGATCACTTCCTTAATCTAGCCATAGAGTGGATAGCTTCACTAGCAATAACCACCCCATCTAAGATTTGTCTTCCTGCAACAAAACCTCCTTGTTCTTCTTGTTGACAATTGGCTAATAGTGATGTTGGTCTAATTTTTCATAGGGAAGAGATTGAATAAATTTTTGGTGAAAAATCAATTAGGTCCTTATTTCTTGCAAATTAGGGTTGCAAACTTTATGATTTTTATTTGTCATTATGCCATATTATTGCTCTGTGTTGTTTAAATTCTTTCTAATTTCTTAAGGTTTTTTATCAAAGAAATTACCAAAATACCCTGGATAAAAAGAACCTTGAATTTCTTGTTGAGTTTTCAAAAGGTTTGGAAAAGCACTCAAATCTGCCCCTTTACGGTCTCACGGTGTAGGGTTGAGGGGTGAGCACAAAGGGTTTGAAAAGGCATTCTCGGGCATACACTTAAAGTGATTGTGAGTGAGCGTAAAGGTTTTAAAGGGAGATATTATATTGTTTTACGTGGTTATGGGTGAGCCTTTGAGTGAATAAGTGGAAATGTGTTGGGTCTTGATCTATGCACTTATGATCTAGGGGATAGCGTAAGAGCGTAATGCTTTGCACAATGAAAAGGCATAAAGTCCTTTACGGTCTTACATTTGAAAGGGACTCATAAGATCAAAAGTGTTGATCAGTAATGTTTACGTGCCTTCACTTTACAAGATGTGTGGACAACCGTAAAGGCTATATTATGATGTGAACGTGTCGGGTGGGACTTGATGAGTTGTCAAATGGGCCCTGATGCAAGCAAATTTGGTAATGACACATCACATGTAACAGATGGGCCCAACCAATGTGGTGCATGACTTAAGTTTTTCTATCTGCATGTGTTTTAAATCAACAGTTATGATTTCTCTAAATCTATTAAGGTTGAATCTAGATTGTTGCTGTGCTAAAGCAAGATTTTTGCTTTATGTTCTGGTGGTTTCAAGGTAAGCGTATGAGAAAAAGGTTGTTGAAACTTTGTTTCCACTGATACGCTTTGATTGTGAGTGTGTAAGTGTAAAGGAGGAATGAAGAAAAGATAAAGGGTATTACAAGACCATGGGTAGATTTTGAGTGTAAGATTAGAGAATGGGTGAGATAAGTCTTGTGATATTCCAAATATTGAATTGCATATAGGCGTAAAAGGTGAAGAAGGCTATGATAAAGGTTTTATACTTATACGACGAAAGTCTAAATCGTAAGAACAAAAGTATCAAGTGAAAAGGTTTGAGGTCATATGGGGTAAAGTGGATCATAAGAACGTAAAAGGGATTTCCAATACAATGCAAAGACATCATTACGTTCTTATGATTAGGGTATGCTGAAGCATCTCCGAGTGAACGTAGAAATTCATCAAGAGTATCTCTGGTGTTACAAAAATTAAAGGTTTGACTCAGCGTAAGAGCAGAAGACCAAAATTTGAAAGAAAGTAGCCAATGTGTCATGCCAGGAAAGTAGGAAAGACAAAATTGCCATAGCCATGTAAAATAGAGCTTTGAAAAGTACATCAGAATCAAGTTTCACGGTTAATATACCTTGATGAAAACTTGCATAAATGGTTTATAAATATGTGCGTGATAAATTTATTGAAAAATCTGGTAGTTGCATGATTAAAACATCAAGGATTTAATTAAATTACAGAATATTTGCCACTTTGAAGAATTCATTTTCTATTCCATTCTGAAATCTACCAGTTGTCATTTTCTATTCCATTCTGAAATCTACTAGTTGCAGAGTTTTGTGTATCCTGTGTAAAGAGTCAAGAACATACTTGTAGAGAAGATGGCAGACAAGGAAGTTGAACAAATGCATGGGGAAGAAGTCAAAGTTTAATACGAGGGTGACAATGTTGTAGAGGTCACACCTTAAGGAAAAAGGAAGAAATTTGCTGCTAAGACTGAGAAGAAGTCAAGGGTTAGGAAACCAAATAAGCATGTTGAGGATTGGTTTAAAGTTCTCCTAGGATCATTGAATGAAATTTCAGCAAATGATCATGTTTTCTGAGACCCATATGTTTTTGTTTGAGATGCTAAATTCCCTAGAGTTACTAGTTATGATCTTTTTATGTACTTCTATCATAATAGAATAGAAAATGTGCCATTGTGTAACCCATGGAACATAAATATGGCAAAATTGATATTTCCAGAAGTGTTCATTGATGTTGATTATTTGAAAGCTCTAATGAATTCCTACAATCCAATAACAAGAACATTCCATGGATATAATGGGAGTATACTATGCACATTGGATAGAACTTCTTTTGTTGAGGCCTTTGGATTAATGAGATAAATGGATGTACCTATTGACATTGCAGATTTGCAGGGAAAGTTTGACAAGAATAAAACATATTTTTTGAATAATGTTATGCTGCCACATATTCCTTACAAGGTAAAAAAGGCAGGGTTACTTCCAAAAAAGGTGGGGGATTTTCTATCTTTAAGTAGATTTAAGAATTATTTCAAAAACATAGTGTATGGGTTGCACAAAGTGATGGGAAGTGATGGTGCAAAGGATTGTGTGTATGGTTCCCTTTTTTTGATGGCATGTGATATATAGGACCCTTTCCATCACAAGGAGTATGATTATGTAGCCTTCATCATTGAAAGTATGCATATGCAGATTTGTAATGCAAATAAGGGAGAGATGAAAGACTTCAAGTTCCACCACTATTCACTGTTGATGCACCTTATCCTATATAACAACATTGGATACATTAGCGGGGACTTCATTGATAAAACTTCTGATGAATTTGGTGAGTTACCTGTGCAACTCTAGATTCATATTTGGCATAAGGATTTCTATTATTCAAATGCCCTTGTGTTCTTTAATTTGGTTAGTTTTGTTATTATGAGGATGGTAGACCATAACTTTTTCAAAGCACCAAATGTTTTAAGACCTTTTCTTAGACCTGCTTTCCTAGATGAGAAAAATAGGATAGATCATAATTTGGGGACAACTTTTTGTTTAATGAATGCACATTGATTAGGATATATGCATGTCCACAGCCTCCTCATATTTTACCCAAATATGTATCCTCTAGATTGGCCATTATTGAATTGTTTTGGCAATTTCTATTGATGAACAAGGAAATGATCCCTCCTACCTTACACAAGCTTACATTTGTTTGTAGAACTTTTAAAATAGGGGATTTTTAAATTGGGAAAAATGCATATGAGGAATTGAGTGAGTATTTGAGCCAATATAAATTTGCTATTGGGCCATATAGGATGTATGACCCTAAAAATTATATTACCAATGAGGTCAATGCCATTAGGGGATATGTCCTGCCTCCAAGGAAACCTATTCCTATCGAGGATTTGATTGCAAATATAGTAGCAATAGGGGAGGCTGATGAGCTACTTGAAAATTATGGTGAAATTAGGAAGGTGGAAGAGGCTTTGACGAGAACAAATCCTTATTTTAAGGGTTTTTACATAGAAGTGCCCTATCCTGAAAATTTAAAGAAAATGGTGGAGAATTTTGACTACATTATGTCCCAAATGCCACATGAACTAGAAGGAGAAGAGGCCATTGTAAATAGCTAGAGGTTGAGTTAGAAGAAGAACAACCATCAACCTCAGCATGGGTCCCTAATGGAAATAAAAGACAAAAAACAATGCATATCCCAAAGAAGGTAGTGAGTAGAGCTTTGCAAGTAATCCCAGGAAATGATGAGTAGTTTGTTGAAATTAGGAAAAATTATCTATATCAATGAGCTATTGAAGTAGGAAAGGCTTCCACTGATTTACAAATTGCAGCTTCAAGACTAGATGACAGGCTCATCCAATCTGAAAAATTCATGGAAGATGATGATTTTATTAAATCATCAAAGTTTCTTGTATAAAATAAAACAAAATGAGCTCACTTTGAGCCTTATGCCAGGAGAAGACCCTGAGAAGAATAAAGAATTGGTGGAAAAATTGCTTGCATATAATCCTAAGACCGAAACAATGACCCCTACTAAGGCTAGGGAGTTAGTGCACATGAGTGGTGTGATTTTGATACCTAACTGGGATATTGAGAGAGATTTTTTCCTTGATCAAATGAGAAGATAGGACAAAGCTATTAGCTATGAGGCTAGTGGTACTCAGGGATTGAAGAGGGGGTCATGTTTTAATGTAGATACAAAAACCCCAGTAGTTTGGAGTATTGCCCCTGATACAAGGAAACCAAAAATGATGGATATACAAGAAACTACCCAGGGTAATATGATTGTTTGGACATTAGGTAATACTTCTGGAAGAGAAATTTCTAGCCTGGTCAAACATTTTTCACTCATGAATGAGGCAGAAGTTGATCAAATTGAAGAAAGGTTAGCTACTATGTACAATGAATGTATAGATATCTGGAAGTTGTATGAGGAGGAGCTTAAAATAAAACATGTACAGAAGCAGAGGATAGAAGAGTTAGAGGACAAAATTTAGAGTTTGGAGATAGAAGTGTCATCTCTCAAAGAACAACTCAGAGTTGCATCAGAGACAGAAAAGGTACCAAGGCAGGTGGAAGAAGAAAGGCACACTATAGAAGTAGAGATATAGACTGAGGAAATACCTATAAGAGCAATAATACCAATGCCTGTAATGAATGTGGAAACAGAGACTCCTCGACCTGATAATGAAACTAGGAAAAGTGTTATGATGAATGTATTGAGCCATAGGATAAGTATTTTGAAAAGAATATCTCAAGATGCCTATAATGCTTTCATCAATTTACAATTTGCTAAGTAGGTATGCAAGGATGCAATAGGATGGCTTGATTCAATCTTCCAGGAGTGGGGACCCTATATGCAATTCTTTAATAGATTGATACCCTCATTGCCAAAAAAGCTAGATTTTCTGGATAAAGTGATTATTGTCAAAAAAGGTATGGACAAAGTAAAAGAATTATTGCATTGTCATTCCTAGGAAATCAAACTGCAGTAGAAAAGTGTCATGAGCAAGAAGAAAATAATGATGATGTAGGATGCAATATGTTTGAATCACATTATTTTGACTATGAAGATTATGGCAAAGATGTGTATGATCAAAGACAATTTCAGAATGTCATACAAGAGCAAGTATTTTCTAATGAAAGTGATGTGGAGGACAATGTGTGTAACATGGTAAATGCAAAGGAAGAAGTCACACCGAGAAAACCTTCTAGGGAGGAGATTGATCAAATTACTAGTAATATGATAGCTCAGGTTTAGACTAGAAACATGACTCAGAGAGATGAAAGTAATAAGGTAGCTAGAATCTTCATAAAAGGGGTTGATCCTAAGAAGGGGGAAATTGTGAAACCTAAAGAAGCTCCTGCTATGTAGGTTAAAATTACTAATAGAAGGTGGGAACAAAAGAAAGAATGAGATCCTAAAGATATGGAGTTTTCAAATAATGTCCCCAGAAAAATAGATGAGAGGGTATCAAAGATCATCACAAAACATGATAAGAATCATCAAAATGCTCTGAACATTTTGGATAAACAAGATGAGAAAAGGAATGTGACTAATGATGATCCTCTTGGTTCTTCCATAGATATGCTTACTGTTTTGTCTCAGATTACTATTAAGGTTCCTCTATCTGAATTGCTAAGAATTTTTGAACACTGAAATAAAGCTATAGCATGGTTGGGAAATACAGATGTAAAGGTAAGTCAGGATTGTAATGAAAATCATAGTCCCAAAGAAAACACTAAAGAAGAAGTAAAGGACAATGAAGCTCAAGGAATTGTCTCTCAAATTCCTCAAATGTTTTTGGATAATTCTATAAATCAATGTTAGAAAAATGTTGAACCATTTTTCTTAAGCATTTTAGTAAATGGTAAAACATTAAAAATTTGCATGATTAATTTTGGTGCTTCAAGTACTATGATGCCTTTTGAAATAATGAAGGAATTAGGCTTAAAAGTAAATACAACTCAAGGAAGATGTTGTGATATGGATAAAAGAGAAGTGATAGTCATAGGCACTATAAACTCTTTGCCATATAGATTAATAGCCTGCCCTGATAAAGAACTTACTATGAGTGTATTGGTTGTTGACATTCCACCTCAATATGGCATGTTATTATCAAGAAAGTGGAGTGCTACTATGGGTGGGAGTCTACAGTGTGATTTTTCATTTGTTACTTTTAATATTGAGGGAAACCTAATAAAAGTAAAGAGGGAGCCTAAGAGTATACACATGATAGAGGAAGATGTAGAAGACGACATGACAAATTTTTTGGATACAGATATTAATGCATTCAGAGCTGAGGTCCTGACTTTGAAAAAATCTAAGCATAAATCTTAGATGGAAATGGAAGTTGACACAAAAATAGACAACGATGATTTATGGACTATGTTTTTTGATGGTGCATGTTGCAAAGAGGGGTTAAGTGCAGACATTTTGCTGATATCTCTAGTAGGGGTAACATACAAATTCTCCTTTACTTTAAATATCCCTTGTACTAACAATATAGCAGAATATGAGGCTCTATTGTTAGGTCTTAGATTAGCTCATAAGCATGGGATAAAGTGTTTATATGTTATAGGAGATTTTGAATTGGTGCTATCCCAAGTAAGAAATGCTTATGTGTCAAAGAATAAAAGATTGAAATAGTATAGAAATGCAGTGTGGGACATGATTGAATGTTTTGATGCATTTGGGATTATTTGGAAAGATAGGACAAATAATAAAATGGTAAATTTGCTGGCAAACACAGCAATAAAATTGGATGCTATCACATTTGTTGGTGTGTTTAAGATTGAGATTCAAACTAGACCTTCTGTCCCTGATAATGTGCAAAATTGGCAAGTGTTTGAAGATGATAAGGATATTTTGAAATTTTTGAATTTTGAGCATATGTTTTTGGGACAAGAAATTGATTGTGCAGCTTATATAGAAAATATAGATGGAAAGGATATTGTTTTTGGGTAGGAAATTGTGCAATTGAAGACAAACAAAATTCCAAAGGGTCTAGTTGTTTTGGAAACTATTTTTGATAGTCAAGATAGGTCACAAATGGATACTAATGGGTATAATGCCAAGGGTTTAAAGGAGGTGAACTTGGGAACACAAGAAACACCTAAAAATGTATATATGGGTAAGAAAATACCACCTAAAATTAGAAAAGATATAATAGACTTGCTAAGTAAGTATAGACATGTGTTTGCATGGTCATATGATGATCTAAAGGCTTATAGGGAAGATCTCTTTCAACATGAAATCCCTTTGAAACTAGATGCTAAGCCTTTTAGACAGAAAAAAAGGCCAGTAAATCCAACCCTAACTCCCAAAATGCAAGAAGAATTGATTA
Organism: Cupressus sempervirens; assembly: GCA_028749045.1. NCBI lineage: Eukaryota > Viridiplantae > Streptophyta > Pinopsida > Cupressales > Cupressaceae > Cupressus > Cupressus sempervirens. Next base: position 569,206,182 of record CM053784.1, on the reverse strand, counting down.
AGTTAAGAGATGTTGGGATTATAAAGCCTATTAGACATTCTTCTTGGGTATCCAATCTAGTACCAGTAAGAAAGAAAGATGGAGATATAAGGTTTTGTGTTGATTTCAAAAATCTCAACATATCTTCATTACAGGATAATTATGGTTTGTCAAATATGGAGGACATGTTGCAAAGGGTCACTAGTTCAGAGCTTATTTCAATGATGGATGGATTTTCAGGTTACAATTAAGTGGTTGTTAAAGAGTCAGAACAATTTAAAACTACTTTCACTACTCCATGGGGTACTTATGTTTATGTCAAAATGCCATTTGGGCTTACCAATGCTGGGGCAACTTTTCAATGAGCAATAGATGTGGCTTTTGTTGATATCATTAATAAATTCTTGGCTATATATCAAGATGATTTAACTGCTTATTCTAAGGATGAAAATGATCATTGCATGCATTTAGAAAAGGTGTTTATCAGAGCCCTCAAGTATGGTGTCTCTTTAAATCCCAAAAAGTGTTAGTTTGGTGTCACTGAAGGAAAGTTGTTAGGACATTTAGTTGGCAAACATGGAGTAAGGATTGATTTTGAAAGGGTAGAAGAAATAGACAAGATTTAGAAACCTAAAAGTGTTAAAGGAATTCAATCATTTTTTGGGCAAATTAATTTTCTCAGAAGGTTTGTGACTAACTTTGCAGAGATTAGTAGGCCTATATAAAGAATGCTGAAGAAAGAATCTAAGATAAAATGGAATGGTGAACCTAGTATGACATTTCAAAAAATTAAGTAAGCTATTAAAGATGCCCCTATTCTTAGAGCTCCTAATTATGACAGACCAATGCATATATTTTCTTTTGCTTCATTTCACATTGTTGCTACAATATTGTTACAGAAAAATTAAGAAGGTTATGAGCAACCTTTTTCATTCTTCAGTAAGTCTTTGCAAGTAGTAGAACTTAAGTATGACATCAATGAAAAATAGGCCTATGCACTAGTGAAAGGAGTCAAGGCTTTTAGATGTTACTTAATGGGAGCTACTGTCATTGCTTTTGTTCCTACTACTACTGTGAAGGGCATCTTTTCACAACAAGAGGTATCTGGGAGGAGGTGTAGATGGATTAATAGGATACAAGAGTTCAATATTGAAATTTAAATCACTAAACTAGTCAGGGGTCAAGGTTTGGTAAAATTAATGATAGAAGCCAATTTAGAGGCAAACCAAATTAATCAATTTGATGATAGCTTCTGGGATAATCTCTGTGACATGGATGCCTCTAACTAGTATAAAGATGTAATCTATTATTTTCAAAATATGAAATCTCCATCAAAGTTAACAAAAAACTAGAAAAGATCTCTTAAGTTACAAGCCATAAGGTATGTTATAGTGTAGGGACAATTGTGGTGGAGGAATATGGAAGGGGTACTTTTGAAATGTGTAGATGAAATTGAGTCTGCAAGGATTTTGAAAGACATGCATGAAGGTGTGTGTGGAGGTCGTTACATGGCTAAAACCATAGCCCACAAAGTCCTTAGATTGGGTTTTTGGTGGCCAACACTTTTCAAAGATGCTCATGAATTTTTTAAGACATGTGATACTTGTCAAAGATTTAGTGGAAAGTTGAATTTTTTTGGGAATTTACCATTAAGACCTATAGAAGTACAAGTACCATTTCAACAATGGGGAACTGATTTCATAGGTGAGATCTCAAACAAATCCAGTGGTGGACATTCTTGGATCTTAGTGGCTACTGATTACTTCACTAAATGGGTTGAAGAAATCCCTACCAAGAATGCTACAAGCAAAGTGGTGATCAATTTCATCTTAAATAATATTATAACCAGGTTTGGTTGCCCAAAAAAGATAATAACTGATAATGCCATGTGTTTCAAATCTGATGAGTATAAAGAATTTTGCAGGAAATATGGCATTATAGAGTATACATCCTCACCTTATCATCCACAAGGGAATGGCCAGGTAGAATCAAGTAATAAGAGTATATTAAAAATCATCAAGAGGATCTTAGGAGAAAACAAGAAGGCTTGGTTCTCAAAGTTTCCATTAGCTCTGTGGGTTGATAGGGTTACTGTGAAAAAGGCCATTGGATGTGCCCCATTTGATTTGGTCTATGGTATACATGCTAGACTTCCACAAAATAACCTCAAAGAGATGTATAGATTTGTTCAATTGTATGAAGATGATATCATTGATGAGATGCAACTCAGAAGGATGATATATTGCAACTAGAAGAAATAAGGAGAGAATATGTTGTCCAAAATTCCAAGTTGCAATAAAAAATGAAGCATTTATATGACAAAAGAGCCAGTAATAGGAAATTTGAAATAGGTGACATGGTACTGATGTGGAAAATAAAGGAAAGCATGGTAAATTTGACCCAATCTAGCTTGGCCAATATAACATTTGTGATAAAAATGGAGAAGATTCATATTTTTTGAAGGATATACTTGAGGTATTCTTGAATTTCCAATTCATGTACAATTCTTGAAGAGGTGCTTTTCTTAAAAGTATCTATTTTCCATGAACAATAGTTTTAGGGTTCTTGGTTTTCTTGTACATTCTATATATTTTGTAAATCCCTGTAAATAGTATCTCTATATAGTTTGGTGTCTTATTTCTTGTTCCTATGTGTTGCTCTATGCTCTCTAAAAAAGTTGTCATCCCTATACCAAGTGTGTGGTCTACTCTCCCAAAGATTCTGAATTCTTGTATAGACTCAAGTAGTCTATCATCCCCAAACAAAGCCACTGTTGGTTTGATTTTTCATAGGACAATGATTAAATAATTTTTTGGTGAAAAATCAATTAGGTCCTTATTTCTTGCAAATTAGGGTTGTAAAATTTATGATTTTTATTTGTGATTATGTCCTATTATTGCTCTGTGTTGTTTAAATTCTTTCTAATTTCTTAAGGTTTGTTATCAGATCAATTACCAAAATACCCTGGATAAAAAGAACCCTGAATTTCTTATTAAGTTTTCAAAGGTTTGGAAAAGCACTCAAATCTGCCACTTTACAATCTCACGGTGTAGGGTTGAGCAGGTGAGTGCAAAGGGTTTGAAAATGCATTCCCAAGCATACACTTAAAGTGATTTGCGAGTGAGCGTAAAGGTTTTAAAGGGAGATATTATATTGTTTTACATGGTTATGGGTGAGCCTTTGAGTGAATAAGTAGAAATGTGTTGGGTCTTGATCTATGTGCTTACGATCTAGGGAATAGTGTAAGAGAGTAATGCTTTGCACAATGAAAAGGCATAAAGTCCTTTATGGTCTTATGTTTGAAAGGGACTCATAAGATTGAAAGTGTTGATCAGTAATGTTTACGTGCCTTCACTTTGTAAGATGTGCAGACAATTGTAAAGGCTATATTATGATGTGAATGTGTTGGGTGGGACCTAATGAGTTGTCAAATGGGCCTTGATGCAAGCAAATCTGGTAATGACACATTACATGTAAAAGATGGGCCTAGCCAATGTGGCACATGACTTAAGTTTTTCTATCTGCATGTGTTTTAAATCAACGATTATGATTTCTCTAAATTTGTTAAGGTTGAATTTGGATTGTTGCTGGGCTAAAGCATGATTTTTGCTTTACATTTTGGCAGTTTCAAGGTAAGTGTATGAGCAAAATGTTGTTAAAAATTTGTTTCCACTAATATGCTTTGATCATGAGCATGTAAGCATAAAGGAGGAATGAAGAAAAGGTAAAGGGTATTACGATACCATGGGTAGATTTTTAGCGTAAGACTGGAGAATGGGTGAGATAAGTCTTCCGATATTCCAAGTATTGAATTGCGTATAGGTGTAAAAGGTGAAGAGGGCTATGATAAAGGTTTTATGCTTATATGATGAAAGTTTAAATCGTAAGAATGGAATTATCAAGTGAAAAGGTTTGAGGTCATACGGGGTAAAGGACATTGTAAGAACGTAAAAGGGATTTTCAATATAGTGCCAAGACATCATTACATTCTTATGATTAGGGCATGCTGAAGCATCTCCAAGTGAATGTAGAAATTCATCAAGGGTATCTCCGGTGCTATGAAAATTGGAGGTTTGACTCAGCGTAAGAGTGGAAGACCACAATTTGAAAGAAAGTAGCTGATGTGTCATGCTAGGTAAGCAGGAAAGACAAAATTGCCATAGCGAAGTAAAATAGAGCTCTAAAAAGTACATCATAATCAAATTTCATGGTTGATATACCTTGATGACAACTTGCATGAATGGTTTTAAAGCTCATGCATGCTAAATTTATTGAAAAAGATGGTAGTTTCATGATTAAAACATCAAAGATTTAATTAAATGACAAAATATTTGCCACTTTGAAGAATTTGTTTTCTATTCCTTTATGAAATCTACTAGTTGCAGAGTTTTGTGTATCCTATGTAAAGAGTCAAGAACATACTTGGAGAGAAGATGATAGACAAGGAAGTTGAAGAAATGCATGAAGAAGAAGTCAAAGTTGAAGATGAGGGTGACAATGTTGTAGAGGTCACACCTGAAGGAAAAAGGAAGAAATCTACTGCTAAGACTGAGAAGAAGTCAACGGTTAAGAAACCAAATAAGCATGATGAGGATTGGCTAAAAGTTCTCCCAGGATCATCGAATGTGATTTTGGCAAATTATCATGTTTTTCGAGACCCATATGTTTTTGTTCAAGATTTTGAATGCCCTAGACTGACTAGTTATAATCTTTTTATGTACTTCTATCAGAATAGAATAGAAAATGTGCTATTGTGTAACCCATGGAAAAGAAATATGGAAAAATTGATATTTCCATAAGTGTTCATTGATGTTGATTTGTTGAAAGCCCTGATGAATTCCTACAATCCAATAACTAGAACATTCCATAGGCATAATGGGAGTATACTATGCACGTTGGACAAAACTTATTTTGTTGAGGCCTTTGGATTAATGGGGCAAATAGATGTACCTATTGAGATTGCAGATTTGTAGGGAGAGTTTGACAGGAATAAAACATACTTTGTGAACAATGTTATGTTGGCACATATTCCTTACAAGCTAAAAAAAGGCAGGGTTACTTCCAAAAAAGGTGGCGGATTTTCTAACTTCGAGTAGATTTAAGAATTATTTCAAAAAAATAGTGTATGGGTTGCACAAAGTGATGGGAAGTGATGGTGCAGAGGATTGTGTGTATGGTTCCCTTTTTCTAATGGCATGTGATATACAAGACCTTTTCCACCACAAGGAGTATGATTATGTAGCCTTCATCATTGACTGTATGCATATGCAAATTTGTAATGCAAAGAAGGGAGAGATGAAAGACTTCAAGTTCCACCATTATTCACTACTGATGCACCTTATCCCATATAAAAACATTGGATACATCAGCGGGGACTTCATTGATCAAACTTTTGATGAATTTGGTGAGTTACCTGTGCAAATCTGGACTTGTATTGGCGTAAGGATTTCTATTATTCAAATGCCCTTGTGTTCTTTAATTTTTTTAGTTTTATTATTACGAGGATGGTAGACCATACCTTTTTCAGAGCACCAAATGTTTTAAAACCTTTGCTTAGACCTGCTATCCTAGATGAGAAAAATAGGATAGATCATAATTGGGGGGACATATTTTTGTTTAAGGAATGCACATTGATTAGGAGATATGCATGTCAACAACATCCTCATATTTTACCCAAATATGTACCCCCCAGATTGGCCATTATTGAATTCTTTTGGCAATTTCTATTGATGAACAAGGAAATGATCCTTCCTCCCTTACACAAGCTTACATTTTTTTGTAGAACTTTTAAAATAGAGGATTTTGAAATTAAGAAAAATGCATACAAGAAATTGAGTGAGTATTTGAGCCAATATAAATTTTCTACTAGGCCATATAGGATGTATGACCCTGAAAATTATATTACCAATGAGGTCAAGACCATTAGGGGATATGTCTTGCCTTAGAGAAAACCTATTCCTATCGAGGATTTGATTGCAAATATAGTAGTAATAGGGGAGGTTGATGAGCTACTTGAAAAATATGGTGAAATTAGGAAGGTGGAAGAGGCTTTGAGGAGAACAAATCCTAATTTTAAGGGTTTTTACACAGAAGTGCCCTATCCTTAAAATTCAAAGAAAATGGTGGAGAATTTTGACTACATTATGTCCCAAATTCCACATGAACTAGAAGGAGAAGAGGCCATTGTAAATGCAAAATCACCTAAACCAGATGTGCAACTCGAGGTTGACTTAGAAGAAGAACAACCATCAACCTTAGCATGGGTCCCTAAGGGAAATAAAAGACAAAAAATAATGCATATCCTGGAGAAGGTAGTGAGTAGAGCTTTGTAGGTAATACTAGGAAATGATGAGTATTTTGCTGAAATTAGGAAAAATTATCGATATCAATGAGCTACTAAAGTAGGAAAGGCTTCCACTGATTTACAAATTGCAGCTTCAAGATTGGATGACAGGCTCATCCAATCTGAAAAATTCATGGAAGATGATGATTTTATTAAATCATCAGAGTTTAAAAGTTTCTTGTATAAAATAAAACAAAATGTGCTCACTTTGAGCCTTATGCCAGGAGAAGACCCTGAGAAGAATAAAGAACTAGTGGAAAAACTACTTGCATATGATCTTGAGACTGAAACAATGACCCCTGTTGAGGCTAGGGACTTAGTACACAGGAGTGGTATGATTTTGATACCTAACTAGGATATTGAGAGAGCTTTTGTCCTTGATCAAATGAGAAGATAGGACAAATTTATTAGCTATGAGGCTAGTGGTAGTTAGGGTTTGAAGAGGAGGTCTGATTTTAATGTAGATACAAAAACCCTAGCAGTTTGGAGTATTGCCCCTTATACAAGGAAACCAAAAATGATGGATATACAAGAAACTACCTAGGATAATATGATTGTTTGGACATTAGGTAATACTTCTAGAAAAGAAATTTCTAGCCTAGTCAAACATTTTGCACTCATGAATGAGGCAAAAGTTGATCAAATTGAAGAAAGGTTAGCTACTATGTACAATGAATGTATAGATATCTGGAAGTTGTATGAGGAGGAGCTTAAAATAAAACATGTATAGAAGTAGAGGATAGAAGAGTTAGAGGAAAAAATTTAGAGTTTGGAGACAGAAGTTTCATCTCTCAAAGAACAACTCAGAGTTGCATTAGAGGTAGGACAGGTACCAAGGCAAGTGGAAGAAGAAAGTCACACTGTAGAAGAAGAGATATAGACCGAGGAAGTACCTATAAGAGCAACAATACCAATGCCTATAATGAATGTGGAAATAGAGACTCCTCCACCTAATAATGAAACTAGGAAAAGTGTTATGATGAATGTATTGAGCCATAGGATAATTATTTTGAAAAGAATATCTCAAGATGCCTATAATGCTTTCATCAATTTACAATTTGCTGAACATATATGCAAGGATGAAATAGGATGGTTTGATTCAATCTTCTAGCAGTGGGGACCCTATATGCAATTCTTTGACAGATTGATACCCTTGTTAGCAAAAAAGCTAGATTTGATGGATAAAGTGATTATTGTGAAAGAAGGTATGGAAAAAGTAAAAGAATTATTACAATTTTTCATAGGCAAGCTTTCAACAACACAAAGTAAAATGAAGATTTTGACAAACGATTTTTATTCTTTAATTCTTCCTGTTATTGATTCTAATGGAAAATTGAAGGATCTTAATGAGTGTTCGAATTCCTTTGATCACATTGTAAACTTGGCACAAGTGGTATCCATTTTCCAAGATGGTATTGATGAATGTCTTTTCAATGAGTTGGTTGATACCTTATTCAAAATTGAAATTGAATTGAATATGTTTACTATAGAAGGAAGAGTGATTATTGATGCCAGGTGGCAAAAGTCTGTTAATGAATTAGCAATAGCCAAGACATGTGAGTGGCCCACTAAAAGAGAAGTCATTTTTTGGGAAGAAATTATAGAAATAAAGGGTTTGCAGTAGGGTGTAGTTAGAGAAAGGGACAAATTTTAAGTTTTATGCTCCTACTGTCATCTATAACTTCTTCCTTTTTGTTCTTTTTGGGTAAAAAGTGTCTAGATATTTTGGAGTAAAAGTTGTTGTACTCATTTGTTGTAGAGGGACACTTTTTAGTCACATTTTCCCTTTGCTTGTTGCAACTCATGTTATATAAATGAGTTTTCAAGGCAATGTGATGGTCCAAAACTTGTAGAAATTGTTTTTCTTTCAAGAAAAGTACATTTAGTTGGTCTAATAGTATGTAGTTGTTTTGAGTTTTCTTCCAATTATACTCTCTGATGACACATTGGAATGACAGAAATAGCAATCTATTCTGCGCTTTCAATTGATTTCTATTGGTCATTGTATTAGTCATCTGAAAGGATAATACAAAGGGGTATTTACACTATATTTGTGTCATCAATTTCTATCTCCTTTTTATGGGTTTTACTACTTTGAAGTCATTTTAAATAAGGTTTAACTTGGTTGGATGCAATTTGGATGGGTTGTATGCTGATATCATTGTTGCTTTTAATTCAAGGAATTATAGAAATGCTTTAATGAATCAATAGGGTTTATAAGTTTGTAGAAAGGATACTTCATAAGAATGGAAGTGGGTGATTATAATTGATTAATTCATTTAAAAATTATTTGAATTAGATCTTTTGCCAATAGTTAATTTTTTGCCCAATGGATAAGGCACTGGTCACATAAGTTAGAAGTGAGCAAGGGTGAATTCTGCTACTGCATATCAAATCATTTTAAAAAAATCAAAACCATTTCATTCCATTTTGTTTAAAGTTACAAATGTTGGTTAACACTCATTTTAATATAGTTTTCTAAGTCTTAGATAGCCACTAATTCCAGGAATACTTGTAAACCATAGGAGATTTATAACTAGATCTGCTTATAGGGGATGCATATATATTTGAGAAGCTTTTAGAGAAAATTGATAAACTGTGTATGTGCCTGAGGGTAAAAGATTAGAATCAGAATGAAACTAAGATAATTTCATACCACAGTTTGCATTAGAATCATCCCTAGGTATACTTGCCTTGGTTTAGTAGAGCCTAAAGAGTAGAAAACCATTTTTGGTTTTGTTGAAGTTGGGTCAAAGTGCTTTATTCGTGCAATTGCTACTAAGAATTGGCTAATCCTTAGATTGTGTGAGTAATTTCACTATGATATTGAGCATTTTGTTTCTTAGTAGTTTCAAAAACCAACAAGTGATATGTAATTATTGTCAATTACAGAAGCATATGATGTACATGTTTACAAAAAACCTCAAAAATAAAGATACTTAGTGCTTAGTATTTAGAAAATTGTCTAAGTATAGAATTTGGTTTACAACAACATATTGTTTTGTTTATAACTTGTTGCTAACATCATATTATGAATAAAAAAGTTACATGGAGATAGTATTCATGTTGGTGATGATATGTATAACCACACAAATTAGTATGAACTATACATAACAAATATATTAGTGTTTTGATAAAATAGGATAGTGAAATTGAAGGAAAGAATTATTTTATTTACCAAATAATTACTTGTCCAATTAGGGCCAACATCCTAGATGTTTACTCTAACTTGGAAAATTGGTTTGTTGTCTTAGATGACCCAACAGAAATTTGTGTTTAAGGGAATGGTATTTATGTAAAGGACATTTGTAGTAAGAAGAGGAATTTTCAAGTTGTGCGAATGTTGTGATATGTGAACTTACTGTGAAAGTGATATATGCAAAGTTCTATATGAGCTATTTGGTGATTTGAGATTGAGTTGAAGATTAGAGATTAGTCAAGTAAGAAAGATAAAAGTAAATCACATGTTCGAGCAGTGAACTCTTCTTGTAGTTGGAATTGAATGTTTGGGCAATGGGCTCTTCTTGCATTATACCACAACTCCTAACAGGGTTGGAATCTATAACAAAGATTCAAAGTCTCCTAACAAGGACTCCTTATACTAAATTTCTCATTGACTCCTAACATAGTCCATCCTCTAATAAAGAACTTATATATTAGTAAATTATATAGTGGACCTATCATCCCCACTAGGGTTTTCTCTTTGCCAGGGTTTCCATAGTTAACAAAATATGGTTTTATGAGTTATCTTTGTGCATTGTTACCATTACTATTTAGCATTACTTTATTGCTTTATTATGCATGGTTTAAAATAAGTAATACTATCTAATTGGTGACTAAAGTTTCCAGATTACTAATTCACCCCCCATCTTAGTAATCCCTGTTTCTAACACTTCTAAGACAATAGAAGGCAACCACTTTTTAAGTCACTCAACAATCAACTTAGTAATAAACTTTTAAGACAAATTACATAGAGAAATAAGTCTTTAAAACTCCAATTTATTAGCACAATATTTTTTCAAAATAAGAACCAAGAAAGTAGAATTCAATGCCTGAAGCATCTTCTTGCTAGAATATGATTCCTTGACAACTTCTAAAAAATCTTGATTAATGATGTCCCATAGGTCTTGAAAGAACTCACCAAGAAATCTATTGAGGGTAGGAGCTTGTCCTTTAGGTATACCAAAGACCACCTCCTCTAAATCAACCAAAGAGATTTGGCACGTAAGACAATACATTCATTTCCTAAGAAATAAGGAGAGAATAGAAGAGAAAATAATATGCTCTTCATTATCACTAGTGGGAGAATTCTCAAAGAAAATTTTAGAGAAGTATCGAGTAGCTTCTTGAAAAAAAGCTAGCAATGAAGATAACTAGATACTTTCAAAAGAAACATAGCACTGGTTCTGATGAGATAGCACAATCTTGTGGAAAAAAGAAGTGTTCCTATTGCCTTCCTAGAGGCAATCAGCTCTAGCTTTTTGCTTCAGCTCTGGGTACCTGAGGGAGATATAGTTTAGGAGAAGACGACTCAATAATTTTTATATTAGTTTACATGCCTTGCCCCATAGGGCTATGGTAGTTGGGTGGTGGCCAGGAGGCCCTACTATTTTAAGGTGTCAATCTGCTCCCACGAGAGGCTAGCCAGGGGATGCATCAGTATCGCTCTCAAAATAAAAGGATAGGGTGTGATCTTGATATAAGGGCCCTCTTCACCTATTATTTTAGGGGATCAATATTAATCTAGTAGGGGGAATAGTAGGGCCTACTATTCTAAGGATAGTGGCTAACCCATAGTGCAGTTTTATTTTTCTCATGTTTTGCTTCATATTGTTTTTACTACTTGAGTAGATGTGATTATTTACTTAGTCATACCTCTAGGAATATGCTTCTTTCATTTCTAAGATTTCTTTTTGTGCTTCATGAATAAGGAAATAAAGATAGTAAGTGCCCTCCGTCAATCCTCCATACTCTCTCCATTTAACCCTATAATGATTTCCTTGAATTTATATGTAATGATGAAATTAAATTTATAAATAATATTATTTTTCTTCAAGGAAATAATATAAATAAAGTCCTTATTGGAAATTCTTGGAAGGCCATTGTTGCAAGCACAAACAATCACTTGGTGAAGACAAAGGGTGGCATTGAAGGGAATGTAATGTGAGTGCAATTTGGTTGTTTTCTTTTATGGGAAATAAATCTCTAGGTGATGGTCATTTTTCATACATCTTTAGAGAATGCAAAGTGAAATAATTCAAGGCATAGTGGTAGAGACTCAAGGGCCTCCAGGTGTTAGGTTCGTCCATTTGAATCAAGAGCTAGATGAGGGCATTGTTGAGCATGGAGGAGGAAAGTGATCATTTGTTACTGATCTCACCTATCCAACTTGATTCCCAAATGTATGCAATTATTGGTAAAGAAAAAATATTATTTGTGGTACTGTAATATTTCTTGTGGCTTTAGATATTAATAAGGTTCCATCTTGCACTAATATCTAGCTACAAAATATTTAGGGTAAAAAGCTAGGGTATCATTACTCATTATGTAGAAAAGACCTTTCCTTATTTTTACATAGAACCCACTAAGTCAAAAGAGTGTCAAACCATAATTTTGGTCTATTGGGTTTTAGTGCTTTAGGGAAATTAACTAGTTGCTTAAGGCCAATAATGAAGACATTATTCCTCTACCTTTTCCTAGATGGATCACAATTCATACCATTTCCTCATCCTAGAATTTTATTCTTAAAATGATAAAGAATATAGGGAATATCCTTAGAATGTATGAATCTTTCCTTCTTGTTTCACGTGGATGTTGGGTTGTTAATATCAATAAACTCTAGGCTTGACCTCCCAAAGGAATTAAATCTCAAATTTGAAGAAGAAACAATGACATGTCCTATCAAATTTTTGAAGGTGTTAATGAATTCTTCTTGTGTAGGAAAGAATGACACTCATGATCGAATTCCCCTTTGTTCAAAAACAATAATCCCTCTTCTTACCCTAACATTGCTACCCCCTCTTGAAGAAATGACAATGATGCTCTCCCTTCCCCTCCTAAAGCCTTCTCCACTCTTTGTACCTAATCTCATTGTAAATTCTTCTTGTCCTTGATAAAAAAAATTTATTTGTTAGTGAATTATGAAAGAACAGTTATAATCTATCAATCAAGAAAATCAAATATTTATAGTAGATGTAAAAATGAAAGCATAGAAAAACTAACACATAGAATTATGATATTTATGTGGAAACCCAAGATGGTAAGAAACCATAGAGAAGATAACTCTAACAAAATGAATACCTTTTAGGGTGACACTAGTTAAGGTGATTTTTATAAAAGACCATGACCAATTTTTTTTACTGATATAGAAATTATATGAATTGATAGAATTAAATTCAAATATTTATGGATAATTAAGCTATGTTACCATAACCACCAATAGATGTAAATAATCATTTCTCTATATGCAACTGTTTGATCTAGTTATATCTATAAGTAAGCCTCTTCTTGATCTTCAATTATCTACCTCAAATATATATGCTCACATACAACATTACCACAAATATTCACTATGCTCTACAAATATACTCACACCCCTTAGAGGCAAAAGATCTCATTTATTAATATAGGCATCTTCTCATACAAATTTCAACTCTTAGCAAATGTGTGTAATTGACCCATATAAAAATTTATTACTGTTATATTTGATGCATAAGATCAATCCTAAATCTAGGATACACATAAGAAAACTTATTGATATCCTACAATATGACCCATGATAGGTTGCACTTAAGATATTACAAGGCATATTACAATTACCAAGAACATTTGAACACTACAACCAAGTCTAAAAGATGAATTATGAACTAACCAAAACCACCAATAGATTAATCTTGATAAAAATTATCTAAAATACAATGACATTGATAAACTAGATTTGTATGATGAAATGCACCCTTGTCTAGATATCTAAAATACCTAGAAGATTATTATAGTCATAGTAATCATTAAGAATTGATAAAATATTCTATGTAATACTAAACATTGAAATCATACAAGTGCACCAAAAAAAAGAGAGTTGTGATTATAGAAATGTACACTTGTCATGGAACACCACACCAAAAAGTGTTCATATTGAACCTTTCATGTGCAAAACTATAACTCTTGTTGTATAATTGTAAGTCAAGAGGTCTATCCAAAAATGCCAACAACCACCCGATATCACTAGGATGTTTGTATGAAGGTTTTGACATCAATGAAAAATAATACTAAAAACAAATTAATAATTCTAACAATATTGGCCCTTGATATCTTATGGATTTTTCCTTTGCTTCTTAGAATGTTATGGGACTTGAGTCCCTAGATAGGAAATATGTGATAAAAAATTTCCTAAAAATGAGAATTAATATAGACATTCTCCTACTCGAATAGATTAAGGTTGTGTAATATAGTTAGACATTAATTTGAATTTTATTTGGATAGAAGTAAATCACTCAAACACAAAGCACACAATGGGAAAATGTGGTGTTGCTATTCCAGTTAGTAGTAGATAGATTCAAGTTTTCATCATATGGGGTTGTTCACCATGCAATCAACTTTCCTAGATTATATAAATAGATAGAGGTTAGGCTATGCTCTATCTATGCCTCAGATGACCTAGGGGAAAAAATAGAGCTCTAGAAGTAGATTACTCAGATGGAGGAGATACCTTGGATCCTAGGAGGAGATTTAAATAGGCTAGAATACCCTCAAGATAAAGTGGATGTTACAAATTTTGAATAGAGAGATAATAAAAAAATCTTCTATAATAGGATGGTCAGTAGAAAAAGACTCTTTGAGCCATTGACAAGAAGGAAGAGTGAAAACTAAGATATTTGGTACACATATTGTAATTATCAATAAGGTGATAAGAATGGATAAATTTTATGTCAATAAGGATGTACCATCAAGATTTAAAAGGATAATAATGAGTGTAGCATGAGTGTAATCCCTAATAACATATTGAACAAACAACCCATTCAAGTACTGATCTACAACAACAATCTCTCCCTACACCCTATGAAAGAAGGGATACCATTTCCCTCAAAACCAGTTTGTTAAATGATGAGAATGTTTTATATGAAACACACGCATACATAATTAAGAAATTTAAGTTATGGAACCCTAGGAAACATAGTGACATAAAGAAATGGAACCAAAATGTACAAAGTTGGAAAATATTATTTTAGATTGTGGGGGAAAAGGGTAAGGAACCTAGGAGCATGGATATTGATATGCATAACAAGATTTTGAGGCCTAAATAGTTGCTATAGAAATATCCTACCAACACTTTTAGGTTCTTATGCAAGCAAGGGATTACTTGAGAAGGATACTAATGTAAGAAATAAAGACATTAATACAAGATCTAGGATGAATTAGTTATAACACAAGGATAAATGATCTATTTTTTACATCCAATCAAGATTAATGAGGCTAAAGGAAGAGGTGATATCATTTTGGAGAAAGGTAAAATATCACTAAGCATACAAATATTTTTATGGCCTTTACACAACTTTATAATAAGTTATTTACATTAGAAGATAATGATAAAAGCAAGGAAATGGCCAAGGCCAAAATTAGCAAGATTATTACTAAAAAGATAAAAGAATTATGGTAAAATGAAAAAAGAGATAACTATGGAGGAAATTTAGAAATATATTTTCTCTCAGTAATGATAAGGCACATAGTTCTTATGGGCTATTATAACTTTTTTTATTAGAAAGCCATTGAAAATGGGTTCTTAGGTTGTTATTTTGTGGTGACTAATCAATGAAGTGCTATACACTCTCTATAATTCCTTAGAAAGGTTCAAGGCTAGGTTACATCCTGAGCAAAGGTTTTGGGGCAGTAGCCCGTGATACAACTATGAGATTGGGGCATAGCCCTTGGAAAAAAAATTAAGGGCCTATTTTGTTGATTATTATCTCATTTACTGACATGTAATTATTCTAACCCTAATTTTTTAAGTGGCAAAATTCTTGTATAAAATGGCTTAGGGTTAGGGATTTCATAATGTGTGATATGATAATAGCTTCTTGTGGTGGTATTGAGCTGTAAGAGATTATAGATTGTGATCAGGTTGTTATCACTAGATAATAATTAAATTTTGTACCCACTATTTGGTGGACATAGCCCAAAGATTGTTTGGACCATGCTAAATCTTTGTGTATTGTGCTCTCTTTTGTGTCCATTATTATTTTATAATAATGGATATATTTGCATGTAATTATTAATTTTGTCTCTTTAAATCCTAACAAGTGGTTATAGAGCAAGGTTGCCTTTAGTTATCCTCTATAGGAAAGTCTCATTATGGAGTTGGATTCTTACAATTGAGTGGGGGAAATGGAAGACATGGGTAAGCTAAAGGTTGAGAAATTTAATGGGTAGAACTTTCAGTTATGGAAAATAAAATGGAGGACTATCTTTATCAGGGGGATTTATAGCAACCATTGGAACGAAACTCTAATAAATTGACTACTATGAAAGATGAGGAACGAGATATTTTGGATAGAAAGACACTTGAAAGTATTCATTTATGCCTAGTACAATTAGTGGCATTTAATATTATAAAAGTGAAGATGACATAAAAGGTGATGTAAACCCTAGCAAGGTTGTATGAAAAGTTGTCTCTTCAAACAAGGTATTTCCCATTAAGCATTTATTTAATATGAGGATGGTAGAAGGTGGATTTGTTGTAGATCATTTAAATAAGTTTAATATGATTATTTGTTAATTAAATTTTGTAAATTTTAATTTTGATGAAGAAATTATGGCTCTCTTAATTTTGTGTTCATTTCTTGATAGTTAGAATGATTGTGAGTAATTATGTTTATAGATCTAAGACCCTAAAATTTGATGATGTGATTAGTGTTATTATGAGTGAGAAAACTCATAGAAAATCCTCAAGTGGATCTACATCATGAAGTATTTTGAATGCACAAAGCAAAGACATAATGAATGAATCAGGAAACAATTCCAAATTTTGTGGGTGTTGGAAACTAAAATTGGATTAATTGTTATGTTATTTTTGATGTCCAAACTTATTGGTAAAACATTTACTAATAGTGTAGAGTGTCATATCAATCAGTTGATTAAGAGGATTTTAAAAGAAGAGATATCAAGGTGAGCTAGTAAAGTTGTTGAGTAAAGAGGAGTAAGTATGATGAAATTACAATAGGCACTTGATCAATTGGTATTTGATATGATACTATGTTGTTTGATCATTGTACTAAGTAAAGAAGAAATATAAGTTTAAGTGTAAGAGAGATGATTCATGAAAGTCAAGAAGGAGAGTGAAATACTAAACTTGATTGAGTGATATTTTATAAGGTCAATAAAGAAGTTGAAAGAGAAGATAAGGAACTTAAGAAATAGCTAAGAAAAAACACATCAACTAAGTAATGGTCAAGAAAGGTGATGAATAAAAATGAAGTAGCAATCGAGCATAGTGAAGGCCAAGTGAGCTAATGTAAGCCAAGAGAAGAAAAATAGTAGAGAATAGGCTACCTAGTGATGACCAAGCTAAGGAATGTAGTAATGACCTAGTGTCAGTAAAATAACAATTTGTGAAAGAATCACAGTTTAAGGTTAACATAGTTGAATTTATCAATTGGTCAAAATGTGTAAATGATAAGGATTGGTGAGTTGGCATATTTAATATAGGATTTGAGTTTGTTAAGTGATCTAAGACACATATTTAATAATAAGTTTCCATAAGTTTCAAGGAGGGAGTAGAAGGACAAAATGATGGATAGATTCAATGAATCTAATCAAACCAAAAGATATACGGTTACCTGTAAACATAAAAATGTTACCTCTTTATTTAAGGAGGCATATGAGTTTTTTTATGTATTGGTTTGGCTAGAGAACTTATGAAAACATAAAGGACATAGATGCAAATGATAAGTGAGAAGTTGGTGATTGCAAGATTTATTGAAGAGTTGCTAAGAAAATCAATGATGGAGAATGTGATGGAGTCTAGTCAATGAAATAGGAATGAGTTGATTCGAGATCTAAATTTATAAAGTGATTTATGTTTTATTAGATTAACCTAGCTATTACTTTCTATCCATTATGGCAATAAAATCCTTTAATCAAGGTTGACCTAAAAATCATATTGTAAATCATTTAATCAAGGTGACATTGTAATGGGATGTTTTAAAGTCCTCTAATAAGGCCACTCCTAATAGGATGATTATATCCTTTCATAGGGTCACGCCTAATATTACATTTTTTAATCTTTAATAGGGTTGGCTCTTAAGTGAGATCACTTCAGAAGAGTGAAAAGTAGCAACATGTTACTTGATGGTTTTTCTCAATTTGGGTTTCTATATTAAATCTTGGTCTCATAATCATGTCAATGTTATTTTCATGTTTCATGCTATTTACTATTATATATTCTATTATTTTACATATACTAAACAAAGAGTTAAGTGTGAGATTAATGAGTTGATTTACTAATGAATTATTATATTGGCTGAGTGAATTTGTGAATTTGATTAAGTTGTTCGAAGCTATTAAAAGTTGAATTAGTACATATGGGCCTGAGGATAATTGATTCACCTCCCCTCTCAATTATTCTAATCATTCTAACTATGGGAAATCAAGAGGAAAATCAAAGGGAAAGAGGTCTCAATCAACCAGATCAAAAGATTGCTAGTACTATAGGAAACTAGGGCATAAGAAGAAAGATTAGTGGACTTGAAAGAACAATGAAGGAGGAAAAAAAAGGGAGAAAGGAGGAAAATATTTTAAGTTTTAAATATTAAGATAATTCTTTACTTCTTTCTTGAGAAAGTGTTGATGATTCATGGGTTTTAGATTCAAGGGCTTCATTTCAAGCTACTCCCTATAGAAATTATTTTCTTGATTATGTCCAAGGGGATTTTGGGCTTCTTTATTTTGGGAAAGGGTGAGGATTCTAGGAACATGGATATTGATATCCATCATATAGTTTTCAAGCTTCACTTGATCATATTTATTTAAATAATAATAATTAATCTTCTTAAAACCCTTTATATTGGTTGATTCTCTAATTTTCTCACATACCTTATCAGTAGTCATTAGAGGTAGTCTAGGTAAAATTTGAAGTTTTCTTAGTCTGTCAGACTCATTTTTTTTCACATCATCCTCCTCATTAGGTGTAACAACTAGTTTTTTCCTTTGTCTCTTAGGTATGATTTTTTTGGGTGCTTTGGTCAGCTTCCTCTTTGGTGGGCTTACTTTTCCTTTTGTAGTTAGGGATTGAGCTTCCTTGGATCTTGTGATCACTCTGCTCTTTGGTTTAGGTTCTATAGGTGTAACTACCTTCTTCACATTTTTCTTCAAATCCTCATTCACATTTGGGTCAAAAATTACCACTTTCTTTTGTTTTATTTCCTTGGGCTCAGAAACAACTAGTTGTTTTCTTGTTGACTCTCTAGTTTATGCTTCTTCATCAAATTCCAAATGCTCACCTTTTCCTTTAGTTATCTATAATTGACTTGTGCCAGGTTTTTCCTTAGGATATTTAATAATTTTCTTTCATTTTCTATCCATATTGGGCACTTTGGTTTCCATTAAAATTTTAATTTTGGTTATCTCATAATTACCAAATGGCTCAACATTCTTGTTTATTTCTTCATATAAAAATGTAGTCACTACCATTGTAACTTCATCTACATTTACATCATATTGCATTGGCCTAAGCCATGCAAGCCTTGGTAGTACTACCTATACATAGATGAAATTTGTATCTACCATAAAACATATATCATCAAAATAATTAGCTACCACTGACTTCGGTATTCTCATCTTGTTCTTCATCTTATTTTTGAATTCTTCAAAATAATTGTACATTACAACCTCAAAATTTTATTCCATTTGATTGATAAGGTCCCTTATCTATTCAATAGTAGATCTAATCTTATCCCATGCAATTGTGTCGATGATAGGGAATGAATTATACACATGGAAAAATAAAAATAAAAGTAAGGATCCAAACTTGTATCAAGTATTCTTCACCTTCCTTATCACTCCAAGATTTTCATATAGTTGTTGCAGTTATAGCTTAGAAAGATCATAACTATGATATTTCTTTACCATTTCATTTTGTCAATACAACAACTCAATTGATATAAGATCTCTATCTACATTGTAATGCTCACTCAATACAAACAATATTACTTATGCTCAATATTTGATAGTGTGATTGATTTTGTTGTTCACTTCTTCCCTCAAATTTTTCCTATGCATCTTGATTCATGTTAATATGGACTTTTAATCACATTTCTTGTTAGGAACTAGTGTATGATATATCCTTCAAGTATATAGTCCCTTATATACATTCTTTGCTTAGTTGGATGTGGTGTGATCACCTGATCCACTAGATTGGGTGATCTCAATTTCACTTGATCCACTACTTCCAACTTCTACTATATTTTTCCATGTTGTATACATCTCAACCTTGTCTTTTCCTTTATTTATTTCACTATTTGGTGTTGGTGCTTGGGTCCTCTAGTTCTTACTAGCATGTACAACCTTGAGATAACTAAAAAAAATAAGGTTTCTATTGAACCATTTCATGTAGTTACCTTTGAAATGTGTCTTAATGGAGTTTTTTGGAATGTGTCCATACTCTCCACAAGAATGACAATTATACCATGTGTTGTAATCCCAACTATAAGAGTTACCTTGCTTAGGTGCATGTGTTTTCCTTTTAGATGTTTAGCTGGATTTTTCTTTAGATCTACATTATTGAGCTCTATGTCCATAATTCTGACAAATACATAATTGTCCTTCAAATCTAGGTGTAGTAGGTGCATCATTTGTCTTTGACCTACATTCATGTTCTTGGTATACACATTTCTTGCAATTAAAACAATTCCTAGTAAACTTAGGTTTAGGATTTTGCATACCTTTTTCACTTTTTTACTACAATGATGACAAGTAGGTTTGTCTTTAGGTTTTTCATTTCTTTGTTCTCCACTCTTTGATGACTCTCCTTCCTTAGTAGATGAGGAGTGCTTGATATGTCCTAGACTACAAGTATCACTAGATGACCTTACTAGTCTCATTAGTTCTTCAAAGTACCTTATATATTTACTTTGCTTATTCATTATTTCTAGAAGTTCTTTCTCAGCTCTTAATTCATTTCTTAGCTATCATTTTGTAGTCTCATATTTGTGATCTCTACATCCTTTCTATTCAACTCTTGATTTTTAATTAACAACTGCTTCATCATATACAACTAATTTTTTGTAAGCTTCTGCACATCAAATGACCTTTCTTCAAGTCTGCTAGTCATTTGTCTTTTTCTTTCTTTAGCCATGATTTTGTATTCCTTAGATTTATTCTTTTGTTTAGTCACATCACATATTCTTACTGATTAAATTTCATGTCCTCTCTCCAATCCTCTAACTACTTCACTTATAATGTTTTTCTTCTCCAAAGATTTGATATTATTGCATCACTGTCACTAGAATTTCCACTGTTAAGTAATTCTTCGATGTCAACTTCCTTGTATAGCGTATCATTCTACTAAATAGCCATATCTTTCCTTTTCTTTAAGGATTTCCTTAACTCTTCTTTTGTTGTTTCAAGTTGTTGTAGTATGATCTTGATTTCAATCATTTGACTCTCAATGATCTTTCCTATTTTGTAAGCCTCCATCTCCAAGATCTAATCTCTCAATCTGTTAGACTTCTTTCAAGAGACCTATTCTTTGATACCAATTTTTTGAGTGATGAATTAGGATCTATAAAAAATTTCTCTACTTAAAGAATATAATAGATTATCTACATTCACTCCTAATCCATCTCATCTCTTAGATCTCATACCATATAATTATAAAATGTAATGTTGAAATGAAATCTATCTAAGAATAACATCTATGAAAATATAAAAACATAACATAAATATTTTGGTAACCCATAAACCCTCCAAGGTGAAGGTAAAACTAGGGTGGGGATGAAACCTACAAATCTTTACTTTTGCAACAAAAAAGTTCTCCTATTAGGGATACAATTTGATCACTTCTGATGATCTCCCCTGTGAGGGGTCTACTTAAAATAAATACAAGGCTATTAAGTATCACCTTGACTAAATGATTTTACACTTACAATGAAGTAAGGATTCTGTTAGGAGATTTAAACAAGGTGTGTTAAAACCAATCTATTAAGAGATTTCCCTTGATTCACTTGTTAAAATATCTCTCTACTTGATCCTTTGTATGCTCTTAATTTTTTTTTATAGATCTCCTCTCTTTAGTGTTAAAAATTGATCGCCTTTACCAATCTACTCTATTCTTCCCTTCACTACTAGGTTTCTCTATCTAATCTCCGTATCAAATTTAGCCTTCCTTACTCTATCCTTAGCTTGTTTGCACCTTCATGCTTTCTTCTTTATTGTCATCTACATCATGATGATTTAGGGTCAGATCACTTCTTAAATATAAAATTTTATAATGTTCTAGATTATAATCAACGATCCAAAATTCATCCTTTTTTCATTTTACCCCTCTAATTTTTTGATTAGTTAATCTACCTTTCTTGGGATTAATTCCTTCTAAAAAATGTGTAATTTTATCCTTAACCATCTCTACAATCTTTAAATATCATATATAAGTTGGTTAGAAACTATTTACATAAGTGTTTACTCTGCAATTGAATGTTCTAACACTCAATCATAACTAACATTCATTTTGTCTCTTGACTTCTATAGGCTCAACACATACTAACTCACTTGGAATTAATTAACTTTGCATTGTTTAGTCTCCATTTTTTTACTTGGAAAGTATATTGGCTTGGTCTCTACTAATGTGCTTGACAAACTTTGACTTGTTCAACATGTAATGACAAAAAACAAGTCCTTGTAGCTCAACCTTCTTTGGATGACTCAGTAGTAGTGATGACCAATGGATTTTGCCTATAAAATGACTAAGTTTTGGGCATTAATATGAAACTAGTCCTAGAGATCAATAGAGAAAACTAGTATGCACTTATAAACACTATGCCAATACAATAAAATATGTATGCAAGTTAGTTGATCCAAGTCATCAACTAAGTGAGTCACCATGGATGTGACGAGAGAGTGGGGTAAAGTAGATGTGATAGAAGTGGAGAGAAAAATGATAGAAGCAAGTAAGGATGAAGGCTGCCATTGGTTCAAATATGAACTAGAAGGGCTACTAGTTTAGACCCTAGGTTTAGGGGTTGTGGGTTTCCTCTAAATGGGCTAGGCATGGAATGCAAAATTTAAATAAAAAAATGAGTGGGATAATTTGGTTATAGTTGGGTAACTATGCCCTAATATCGCAAAAATAATATAAGTGATCGAGACAAAAGAGAATGGAGTTTCTGAGGTTATTTTTTCTTGTTGAAGAGAAGAGAATCGAGATGATGAGCAATATGTAGTAGAACATGCTGAATAGAGACCATCAAGCATAAAATTTGTGAAGAAAGAGGATACATTGACTAGTTTTTGCAAACAACCAAGGGGAGATGTGAGGTTAAAGAACTAACCAAGTAAACATGGAGATTAGTGCATCTTTGAGGATATGAAGTGGAGATCTACAAGGCAATATAGTGCCACATTTTACTTCAAAATACATTAAAATGATTTCTTACCATTACATCTATTTTTAGCTCTTAACAAGCCAAGCTTCATTAGTAAGCTAAGCTTCATTAGTAAGCTTAGTGTAAAATCCTTTAACAAGGTGTCTCTCAGAAGGAGGTTTGTAAATCCTCTAACAAGGTAGCTTTTAGAATCTTGTTTAATCCCAACATGTTATAGGAATTCTTAACAAGATGTGTTTCCAAAAGAAATAATTTTAGCTCCTAATAGGGAAACCATTTACATCCATTATAAGAGCTAGTGGGTATATTACCCCGACTGTGATTTTCACCTTCTAACAAGGGGTTTCCACGTATTAAAAACTACATGTAAACTAGATGAATGCTTTTATGTGTGATATTACTTGGTTCTAATTCACTATATATATATATATATATATATTGTCAACTAGCTTACATTAAATATAGTTAGAGCAGTTAAAGGAATAACTAGTTTTGGAGCCAGTACTGAATCCCCCTCCCCTCTCACTATTACTTAGGAAAAACATGATTAACTAGCATTATGGTTATTTTTGTATAGTTTACTAAATATTATGATAAATTTTAATTAAAGCTATAAATAGGTGTAAATTATGGTAATAGTGGAGACTCAGTTAGAGCTAGCATTTAATTATGTTAATAGTTAGTTAGGATTAGATATATAAGTTATAGTCATAGATTAATTAGGATTACAATCTATGATCAAATATGTTTACATTATAAACTCAACTATGATTCGTATTAAATATGTTCCTAGGTAGCATTTTTCTATAGTTAGGGTTCAAATATCAAGGACAATAATTTTCCACAACAACAAGACAATTTATAGAATCTACATTAATTAAAAATATATGAAATTCTTAACCTCATGGAATGATGATTGCCTCAAATCAAGTGTTCATTCATTGATACTTGGGTTTTAGTATAATTGTATCAAAATCTTTGAAAAAGGAAGCTTTAATAAGACTCCATTATAAACAAGATCATGTTTTATCATGAATGTGTGTTTCATTTTTTTTAAAGATTAGAATAGTTTAAAAACTACAAATATAGCAACTACATTAAAAAATTGGAAGTATCTCCCAATTGTTTAGGCTACTTAACCAACTAATATCAAAATAGAACCAATATCATATTTTTGAGTAGTACAAAATTCTCTTCAAATAGGATGATACTAAATCAATTCAAAAGAACCATCTACTAAATATTGATAACTGCTAATTGTTTCATTCATTTTTGAAGTATGCAAGTCTATAAAAAATGAGGATGATTAATCTTATTTTAAATCATGTAGTTATTAATTACATTGAAGGTGTTTCTTGTATGAAATGACTGAAGTCCTTTCAATATCAATGGTTGATAATGCCCCTTCAACCATGCAACACAATTGAATGCTTGGGTAAGTGCACCAAGTTGTGGTGCCAAAAGGGGTATAAGTGGTCACTTTTTTCTTTCTTTCTAAAATTAACAATTTCTGAACTTCAACAAGAATTTGAAGATAGTTATGCTCAAAATTTAAAGATATGACAAAAGAAAAATTAGTATTCCTTTGAATCTAGTTTCTAAATTACAATTTATTTCCAAAATGGTTTAGTTTTAAGTCCTCAAAAAAGGGGGCCACAAAAAGTGGATTGTTTTTTCGAAAAAAAACATAACATAGTGCAAGGTGTGGCCCTACTAAAATTTGAACTTATTTTTTGAAATTATTTAATAGCTCAAGTAAAAAATTACCTAACATCATGTAGTTTATCCTAAATTTTTTGGGAAATTTTATAATGTGTAACTTTTTGTATGACTTTTGTAATTGCACACATCCCAAAAGTGTGAAATATCCATGTGCACCCCCCTAGAAATGATTGAATACTAATCTAAAATCAAAACTTATTTTATTTCAAAGTGTGTACAATGGAGTCTAGTTTCTAAAAAGCTAATTTGTTGCAAAATTTGATGAACAAGCTAAAATCTAAACCCCAATTAGTACATGTTTACTTTTAGAGAAAATGGACATACATTCAAAAGAAATTATAGTTGAAAGGCTTGAAATAGTTCAAATTTGAAATAAATTATATGGTTATATAGCTAACAAAAAGATCTACAATATCATGTAACCTGATTTTTTCAATGCTCAACCACGAGGAAACCTAAAGGAGAGCACATGAGAAAAATAATTATTTTTTGTATGCTTGCAGCAAAACACATCTCAAACCAATTTAGAAACTCCAAACCTTTGTGTTGGATCCCCAAGAAAAATCCAAGCCTTAGGCTTGTTAGGATTCAAATCTTTAAATAGTATTCACATGCTAGTTAAAGAATTTTAAATTTTAGGTTTACATAGCACATTATAGTGCACATGCACTTTGTAAGCCTAAATTTCAATAGACAGGGAAGGAGAGAGGGAGAGAGGGTGGAGGGCGAGAGAGTATAGGATTGGGAGAGAGTAGGAGATGGGAGAAGGTGAGATGGAGAGAGAGAGAGAGAGAGAGAGAGAGAGAGAGAGATGTGTGAGGAATATATAGTAAAAGAGAGGAGTGGGAGAGAGATTTAGCTTGAGAAATATGGAGATGAAGATCAAGAGAGTTATATGAATTTTTTTAATAATATATATATATATATATATATATATATATATATGTATGTATGTATGTAGAGAGAGAGAGAGAGAGAGAGAGAGAGAGAGAGAGAGGGTAGGATAGAGTGAGATAGAGGGAGAAATGGAGAGAGACTATGTAATCCCCTGCCAAGGGATCCAAAAGAACTAACCTAAAGTTTTACTAATTTTTCCAAAAAAAAATTAAAAGAATAACATGTACAACAATCAAAAAGTAGCAAAAGCAATAACATACAATCATACATAAGAAAACATAATAGATTAAATTCCTTAAGGATCCCAAGACATTGAGTCACATTTAAATTTAAATAATATTAAGTCTAACAAATAACACATCCAAATGAAAGAATAATTACAAGTACAATCCATTTAAATAATATACATTTGTTCCAAATGCCACTTGGAAATAAATTCAAAATGCACAACCATCCACTATACATGTCGTAGGTTATGAAAGGATGAAAGAATATACATTTATAAAATAGATTACATTATCCCTTTCAGATTCATGAAAAAAAGTAAAACATAATAAGTAAAATCATCCATCGTATAGATATAACCATACATCATAATAAACAAAGATAGAATAAAAGGAAATGCTAAACTAGGAACTCCAGCCAAGGTATCAATAGACAGATCTCAATGGTAAAAGTAAAAAACACTACCACTCAACCTTATGGTAACCCACAAAGATCCACTCCCACCATGTTGAGGAGATAGTCTCAAGTCCCAAATAGGATATCAATCCCAAAAATCAAAAGTAATATCTAGGTCAAGGAAAACCCTAAAAGTAATCTAACTCAAAGGTTCCAAGATAAATCGACATCTAGACCCAGAGGCAAACAAAGACATGTAGGAAATATATACTATTAGTGGGAAAATTTCATTACATGAACCAATTCTAGGGTTACTTGGCTAGTATTTTAATCCTTTGACCCCATAGTGACTTTATGTGGCACTAGTATCCTTTCATACTAACGATGCATGATCGCAACCAAGCATCCTCTCTATTCCCATCCTAGTCTATACTAGAACTCGAGGCATGGGCGAGGAAAGACAAAGACTCTTATTAGGTTCATTTTAATCTCATTTAGCGTAGTGTTTTCACTTATTAACTACTTACAATGGGTTACCTTGGCAGCCACTTTGGGCCCCAGCCTCTATTGCAAGCCACTTCCCAACTTAATATACATATTACCTACCCTAGGCTCATAAAAGTACAAATCAAAGAATCATAATTTTCACCTCAGCCCTATACAAGTGACTAGAAAGCATCAAAAGATAATCCACAATAACACCTCATTCCTTTACAAGCAACTGGAAAGCATTCAAAAAATATCTAATCGAAGAGTCAAAGGTTGAATCAAATATGTCACACCATTCATCATAGTTTCACACAAGAACACTAAAAGCAATAATGAACATTAAATCCAAACTCATCATAGAGCATACCAGACACAGTACCATGGTTGAGTTTAAAAGATCAAGATCAAATCATCATCATGACATCACAAACACAGAACTCTCGAGCCTCTCGTAACATCCTAAGACTAGCCAAAGCTAAGTCAAACCCCAAAACCCAAATCATAAATACACATCACATACAGAACACACAAATTAACTTTCTCAATACATTACATTTTGAAAACACAAAGGTTTAATTTTACTATAAGTTTCAAGATTCCATTTTTCTAGTTACCAGATTCACTAAAGTTCTCGATTTCAAATAGAGTTTGATTTATGTCTTTACAAAGTATAATAATTATTAAAGTTTTTTAATCATAAAATTACCCTAGTGATAAAAAAAACATTTTCATTATTTTTTTTAAATTTAGAAAATCGAGCAAACCCAAGACTA
This sequence comes from Cupressus sempervirens, assembly GCA_028749045.1. Classification (NCBI taxonomy): domain Eukaryota; kingdom Viridiplantae; phylum Streptophyta; class Pinopsida; order Cupressales; family Cupressaceae; genus Cupressus; species Cupressus sempervirens. The sequence continues at coordinate 569,178,766 of CM053784.1, read as the reverse complement.
CCAAATAACCATTCACAATTTATGATTCAAAAATATTTTAATAATAATTTAAATAAAACTATTAATTAAATATTATTAAAATTTAAATTGATAATCATAACATTATTAATAGATAATAATTATTTCTTTATCAATAAAATAACTTATATCAATTTATTAATAAAATAATTATTAATCTAGTAATAATAATAATGAATAATGTTATTATTATTAAATAACATTTAATACTTAATAAAATTTAATAGTTTTAAAACATTTAATAATTTTAATTAATATATTAATTAAATTACTAAAAAATAAATAAATTAAATAATCTAAAATAAATTAAAGAAAAAACTTACCACTAAACATGTTTAAAGCCCCCACGGTTGTTCTATGCAATCGCGAGCTATCATTAGTAGCCGCAGTTTGCATGGTAGCTGCCAGGGCAGAGGAAGAAGGAGGAGAAAGGTGGATGGGGCGAGGGGGGGTGGCCCTCACCCACCAAGAATAAATTTTTATTTTTATTTTGTTTTAAAAATAGAACAAGCCCCCCCCCCCCCCCCCCCCCCCCCCCCCCATAATAAATTGCTAAATTTCCATTTTTAAATATTTAATAATGGGATTACATGGTAATTACAAATTACCACTTGTCTTCCCTTCAAAACCTGTATTCTAATTTTTTAATCAATTTAAATAAAGGTTTCAAATCAAATCCATTCCCATAAATTCTTATGAAACAAAGAGTGATAAAACATAAATGAGGTTTTTCTAATTCTTAAAGCATAAATAGTTATTTCTCAATCAAGAACAATAAGCTCACATACAAGGGTTTCAATCCTCGAAGAATTTTGAAAACAAAAGACATAACAAACATAGAGAAGATAGAAGATCAAAGAACAAAAACCATAGTACAAACAAATCACAAGATCCTACCTAGATCTGATGGTAAGACAACAACCACATGAAGCACATAAATAAAAACCCTTTTTTTGAAAACTTCCTTCCTCAAAATTGCTCCTTCAAAACTTTAGTTAATGGAAAATGAGCTCTAAATTGTTGATAAGGCGTTCTCCCTTGAATTCGGCGCATTGATTGTGCGATCACCTAGTGAACTCATTGATCACAACCCTTGAACTCTTTATTTACTTATCTTTTACATTTTCATGCCCACTTTTGAAATATAAAATATCTTTATTAAATTTTTTTTCTTTCTCTTTTTAATTAATTTATTATATTTTAATCTCATCCATAATTTTATGCAATTTAATTAAACTAAACTTTATTAAATAATTGTTCACTCTGTCTTATTAATCTTCAAAGGTTTTTAATATAATATTTATCAACTTAAGTAATAATAATTTGTAGCATTTATTTAAAAATGATATCCTAAATATATTTTTATTAAATGGTGGGGTGACTTGATGGACGGACTTAAAGGGTCAACTTGGCGAGGTGACTTGATGAACAGACCTAAAGAGTTGACTTGGTGAGAGTACTTGGTGGGGTGACTTGATGAACGCACTTGAAGGGTCGACTTGGTGGGGTGACTTGATGAACGGACCTAAAGAGTTGACTTGGCTAGAGTACTTTGTGGGGTGACTTGATGAACAGACTTAAAGAGTCGACTCGGTGAGAGTACTTGGTGGGGTGACTTGATGAACGGACTCAAGGAGTCGACTAGGTGAGAGTACTTGGTGGCTCGACTTGATGAGCAGACTTAAAGAGTCCACTTGGTGAGAGTACTTGGTGGGGTGAACTGATGAACAAACTTAAAGAGTCAACTTGGTGGGCCGACCTAGTGGGGTGACTTGATGAACGAACATAAAGAGTCGACTTGGTGAGAGTACTTGTTCTAGTGACTTGATGAACGGACATAAAGAGTTGACTTGGTGAGAGTACTTGTTCTAGTGACTTGATGAACATACTTAAAGAGTCGACTTGGTGGGGTGACTTGATAAAAGGACTTAAAGAGTCAACTTGGTGAGAGTACTTGGTGGGGTGACTTGATGAATGGGCTTAAAAGGTGGACTTGGCAGGGTGACTTGATGAACGAACCTCAAGAGTTGACTTGGTGAGAGTACTTGGTGGGGTGACTTGATGAACAAACTTAAAGAGTTGACTTGGTGAGAGTACTTGGTGGGGTGACTTGATGAATGCACTTGAAGAATTGACTTGGTTAGAGTACTTGATGGGGTGGCTTGATGAACAGACTCAAAGAGTCAACTTGGTGAGAGTACTTGGTGGCTCAACTTGATGAGCAGACTTAAAGAGTCAACTTGGTGAGAGTACTTGGTGGGGTAAACTGATGAACGGACTTAAAGAGTTGACCTGGTGGGCTGACCTGGTGGGGTGACTTGATGGACGAACTTAAAGAATCGACTTGGTGAGAGTACTTGTTCTGGTGACTTGATGAACAAACTTAAAGAGTCAAATTGGTGGGGTGACTTGATGAAAGGATTTAAAGAGTCGACTTGGTGAGAGTACTTGGCGGGGTGACTTGATGAATGGACTTAAAGGGTCGACTTGGCGGGGTGACTTGATGAACAGACCTAAAGAGTTGACTTGGTGAGAGTACTTGGTGGGGTGACTTGATGAACAGACTTAAAGAGTTGACTTGGTGAGAGTACTTGTTGGGGTGACTTGATGAACATGCTTGAAGAATCAACTTGGTTAGAGTACTTGGTGGGGTGACTTGATGAACGGACTCAAAGAGTCGACTTGGTGAGAGTACTTGGTGGCTCGACTTGATGAGCAGAAGTAAAGAGTCAACTTGGTAAAAGTACTTGGTGGGTTGAACTAACGAATGGACTTAAAGAGTCGACTTGGTGGGAGTACTTGGCAGGCCGACTTGGTGGGGTGACTTGATGAAGGGACATAAAGAGTCGACTTGGTGAGAGTACTTGTTCTTGTGACTTGATGAACAGACTTAAAGAGTCGACTTGGTGGGGTGACTTGATGGAAGGACTTGAAGAGTCGACTTGGTGAGAGTACTTGGTGGGGTGCCTTGATGAACACACTTGAAGGGTCGACTTGGTGGGGTGACTTGATGAACGGATCTAAAGAGTTGACTTGGTGAGAGTACTTGGTTGGGTGACTTGATGAACAAACTTAAAGAGTCGACTTGGTGAGAGTACTTGGAGGCTTGACTTGATGAGCAGAAGTAAAGAGTCAACTTGGTGAGAGTACTTGGTGGGGTGAACTGATGAACGGACTTAAAGAGTCGACTTGGTGGGAGTACTTGGTGGGCCGACCTGGTGGGGTGACTTGATGAAGGGACATAAAGGGTCAAATTTGTGAGAGTACTTGTTCTTGTGACTTGATGAACGTACTTAAAGAGTTGACTTGGTGGGGTGACTCGATGAAAGGACTTAAAGAGTCGACTTGGTGAGAGTACTTGGTGGGGTGACTTGATGGATGGACTTAAAGGGTCGACTTGGCGGGGTGACTTGATGAACGGACCTAAAGAGTTGACTTGGTGAGAGTACTTGGTGGGGTGACTTGATGAACATAATTAAAGAGTCGACTTGGTGAGAGTACTTGGTAGGGTGACTTGATGAACGCACTTGAAGAATTGACTTGGTCAGAGTACTTGGTGGGGTGACTTGATGAATAGACTTAAAGAGTCGACTTGGTGAGAGTACTTGGTGGCACGACTTGATGAGGGGACTTAAAGAGTCAACTTGGTGAGAGTACTTGGCGGGGTGAACTGATGGACAAAATTAAAGAGTCGACTTTGTGGCAGTACTTGGTGGGTCAACCTGGTGGGGTGACTTGATGAATGGACTTAAAGAGTTGACTTGGTGAGAGTACTTGGTCTGGTGACTTGTTGAACAGACGTAAAGACTCGACTTGGTGCAAGTACTTCGTGGCGCGACTTGATGAACGGACTTAAAGAGTCAAATTGGTGAGAGTACTTGGCAGGGTGAACTGATGAACGGACTTAAAGAGTCGACTTGGTGAGAGTACTTGGTGCACAGACCTAGTGGGGTGACTTGAATGAATAGACTTAAAGAGTTGACTTGGTGAGAGTACTTGTTCTGGTGACTTGATGAATGGACTTAAAGAGTTGACTTGGTGGGGTGACTTGATGAACATACTCAAAGAGTCGACTTGGTGAGAGTACTTGGTGGCTTGACTTGATGAGCAGATGTAAAGAGTCAACTTGGTGAGAGTACTTGGTGGGGTGAATTGATGGACAAACTTAAAGAGTCGACTTGGTGGGCCGACCTGGTGGGGTGACTTGATGAAGGGACATAAAGAGTCAACTTGGTGAGAGTACATATTCTGGTGACTTGATGAATGGTCTTAAAGGGTCGACTTGGCAGGGTGACATGATGAACAGACCTAAAGAGTTGACTTGGTGAGAGTACTTGGTGGGGTAACTTGATGAATAGACTTAAAGAGTCAACTTGGTGAGAGTACTTGGTGGGGTGATTTGATGAACGCACTTGAAGAATTGACTTGGTTAGAGTACTTGGTGGAGTGACTTGACGAATGGACTCAAAAAGTCAACTTTGTGAGAGTACTTGGTGGGGCGACTTGATGAGCAGACTTAAAGAGTCATCTTGGTGAGAGTACTTGGCAGGGTGAACTGATGAACAAACTTAAAGAGTAGACTTGGTGAGAGTACTTGGTGGGCCGACCTGGTGGGGTGACTTGATGAATGGACTTAAAGAGTCGACTTGGTGAGAGTACTTTTTCTGGTGACTTGATGAATGGATGTAAAGAGTCGACTTGGTGAGAGTACTTGGTGGTGCAATTTGATGAGCGGACTTAAAGAGTCAACTTGGTGAGAGTACTTGGCCGGGTGAACTGATGAACAAACTTAAAAAGTTGACTTGGTGGGCCAACCCGGTGGGGTGACTTGATGAACAGACTTAAAGAGTCAACTTGGTGAGGGTACTTATTCTGGTGACTTGATGAACGGACTTAAAGAGTCGACTTGGTGGGGTGACTTGATGAAAGGACTTAAAGAGTCAACTTGGTGAGAGTACTTGGTGGGGTGACTTGATGAACAGACTTAAAGGGTCGACTTGACGGGGTGACTTGATGAACTAACCTAAAGAGTTGACTTGGTGAGAGTACTTTGTGGGTGACTTGATGAACAAACTTAAAGAGTTGACTTGGTAAGAGTACTTGGTGGGGTGACTTGATGAACGGACCTAAAGAGTTGACTTGGTGAGAGTACTTGGTGGGGTGACTTAATGAATATAATTATAGAGTCGACTTGGTGAGAGTACTTGGTGGGGTGACTTGATGAACGCACTTGAAGAATCGACTTGGTTAGAGCACTTGGTGGGGTGACTTGATGAACGGACTCAAAAAGTCGACTTGGTGAGAGTACTTGGTGGCTCGACTTGATGAGCAGACTTAAAGAGTCCACTTGGTGAGAGTACTTGGCAGGGTGAACTAATGAACTGACTGAAAGAGTCAACTTGGTCAAAGTACTCGGTGGGCAGACCTGGTTGGGTGAGTTGATGAACGGACATAAAGAGTCGAATTGGTGAGAGTACTTGTTTTGGTGACTTGATGAATGGACTTAAAGAGTCATCTTGGTGGGGTGACTTTATGAAAGGACTTAAAGCATCAAGTTGGTGAGAGTACTTGGTGGGGTGACTTGATGAACAGACTTAAATGGTCGACTTGGCAGGGTGACTTGGTGAACGGACCTAAAGAGTTGATTTGGTGAGAGTACTTGGTGGGGTGACTTGATGAACAGACTTAAAGAGGCAACTTGGTGAGAGTACTTGGTGGGGTGACTTGATGAACACACTTGAAGAATCAACTTGGTTAGAGTACTTGGTGGGGCGACTTGATGAATAGACTCAAAGAGTCGACTTGGTGAGAGTACTTGGTGGCTCAACTTGATGAGCAGACTTAAAGAGTCAACTTGGTGAGATTACTTGGTGGTGTGAACTAATGAACGGACTTAAAGAGTTGACTTGGTGCGAGTACTTGGTGGGCCGACCTGGTAGGGTGACTTGATGAATGAACATAAAGAGTCGACTTGGTGAGAGTACTTGTTCTGGTGACTTGATGAATGGACTTAAAGAGTCAACTTTGGTGGGGTGACTTGATGAAAGGACTTAAAGAGTTGACTTGTTAAGAGTACTTGGTGGGGTGACTTGATGAACGAACTTAAAGGGTTGACTTGGCAGGGTAACTTGATGAACGGACCTAAAGAGTTGACTTGCTGAGAGTACTTGGTCGGGTGACTTGATGAAAAAAATTAAAGGTTCGAGTTGAAAACTTTGGGCATTAACCCAAAAAAAAAGTTGACCTCTTTTGGACCACGTACATGACTTGGGGCACTTAGAATCAAGTTGAGCACGGTGACATGGGTTGTGCAAAAAATTCGATGGTGAAATCACAAAACCCCACCCACCGAGAATTTGGCACTTGGGAGATTTTTTTACGCTTTCAAAAATCGCAAACCCCACCAGCACAAAATTTGGGACTTGGGAGATTTTTTTCCCCCTCGTGGAAATTTTACAAAGCCCCACTAGCCCAAAATTTGGCACTCGGGAGATTTTTCTGCCCTGGCAAAAATTTCTACAAAACCCCTCCCTCCCTCCCAAAATTTGGCACTCTAGAGATTTTTCCGCCCTGGCAAAAATTACAAACCCCACCCGCTAGGAATTTGGCACCTTGGAGATTTTTACTCCCTTGCAAAAATTGCAAACCCCACCCACCGAGAATTTGGCACTTGGTAGATTTTTTCACCCTCGCAGAAATTGCAAACCCCACCCACTTGAAATTTGGCACTTGGGAGATTTATTCACCCTCGCGAAAATTTTTACAAAACCCCACCCGCCGAAATGTGGCACTCGGGAGATTTTTCTGCCCCGACAGAAATTACAAAACCCACCCGTCGAGAATTTGGCACCTGGGAGATTTTTTTGCCCTCGTGAAAATTGCAAACCCCACTCGCTCGAAATTTGGCACTTGGAAGATTTCCCCGCCCTCGCGCAAATTACAAACCCCAGCTGCCGGGAATTTGGCACTTGGGAGATTTTTTCGCCCTCGCAGAATTTTTTACAAAACACCACCCTCCAAGAATTTGGCACTTGGGAGATTTCTTTTCCCTCGCAAGAATTTTCACAAAACCCCACCCGCTCAAAATTTGGCACTTGGGAGATTTCTCTGCCTTGGCAGAAATTACAAACCCCTGCCAAGAATTTGGCACCTGGGAGAGTTTTTTGCCCTCGCAAAAATTGCAAACCCCACGTGCCCAGAATTTGGCACCTGGAAGATTTTCCTGCACTCGCACAAATTAAAAACCCCACCTGCTAGGAATTTGGCACCTGAGAGATTGTTACAACCTTGCAAAACAAATTGGCAAACCCCACCCACCCAGAATCTGGCACTCTACCACTTACAATACCCCGTCACTTATTTAAGTTGTCTGCAAAAGATTCTTCTCTCCGACCGCTTGAAATTAATATCCAAGGTTGCTCCAATGGGCTAATGCACCGATCAAAGATGGCCAATGACACAGGCCCCTGGGAGTGCAAGAGCACCACTACTGTGGGTCACGATGCAGCCAGAGAGAGATATGCGTTGCATCTAGCATGGATTCTGACTTAGAGGCATTCAGTCATAATCCGACACATGGTAGCTTCACGCCACTAGCTTTTCAACCAAGTGCGATGACCAAATGTGTGAATCAATGGTTCCTCTTGTACTAAGTTGAATTACTATCATGGTTTGGATCATCAATAGGGTAAAACTAACCTATCTCACAATGGTCTAAACCCAGCTCACGTTCCCTATTGGTGGGTGAACAATCCAACACTTGGTGAATTCTGCTTCACAATGATAGGAAGAGCCGACATTGAAGGATCAAAAAGCAATGTCACTATGAACGCTTGGCTGCCATAAGCTAGTTATCCTTGTGGTAACTTTTCTGACACCTCTAGCTTCAAATTTTGAAAGTCTAAAGGATCGATAGGGCACACTTTCACGGTTTGTATTCGTACTGAAAATCAAAATCAAATGAGCTTTTACCCTTTTGTTCCACATGAGATTTTTTCTTTCGTTGAGCTCATCTTAGGACACCTGCATTATCTTTTAACAGATGTGTTGCCCTAACCAAACTCCCCACTTGACATTGTCTTCTGCCCGGATTGGTGCACCTAGACGCACCTTAAGGCAGAAAATAGGGGCATTGCCCCGTCTCTGCCTCACGGAATAAGTAAAATAATGTTAAAAGTAGTGTTATTTCACTTGCGCCCTAAAGCTCCCACTTATTCTACACCTCTCAAGTCATTTCACAAAGTCAAACTAGAGTCAAGCCCAACAGGGTCTTCTTTCCTTGCTGATTTCGCCAAGCCCGTTCCCTTGGCTGTGGTTTCACTAGATAGTAGATAGGGACAGTGGGAATCTCGTTAATCTATTCATGCCATCACTAATTAGATGACGAGGCATTTGGCTACCTTAAGTGAGTCATAGTTACTCCCGCCATTTACCCGCGCTTGGTTGAATTTCTTCACTTTGACATTCAAAGCACTAGGTAGAAATCACATTGCGTCAGCATTCACAGGGACCATCGCAATGCTTTGTTTTAATTAAACAGTCAGATTCCCTTTGTTCGTACCAGTTTTGAGTCGACTATTCACCGCATAGGGAAAGCCCTGCGAAGGGGGCATCCTATTTCCGTCGCCCGATCGGCATGCAACAGCCCGCCCTCGCCACGGGAGCAACTCGGGCATGTAAGGAAACTTGGCAATAAAGAATATAACCATTTCCACATAACCCATAATAGATCTAAAATAAACACGAAATTAAAATACACATGCAAGAGAATAGATGACATTCCCACAAGATTGTGACACAAGATATACCTTGGGAAACCCTCATTGAGGGAAAAACCCAGCCTCCAAAAGCATCCATCACCATATATTATTCAGCAAAAATACCATTGCCATACAACCATGGAGGCCTTCATGGCCATAGCCACAACTGAGCAAACTATGTGAACAAGCATGAATCCACACATCCCATGCCATGCTTTCAACCTTCACAAATGCTCGCTTGGCTAACCTGTCAAGCCTTGTCCCGCTCAACTCTTGCATTTCTCTTCTCCTTGTCACTCTTTCTCTCTCTACAACAACTACCCTTGTGGCTGCTTATAAAGTAGCAAGTCCCACAAAACCACTAAGTGGTATTACATAAACCATGTGCTAAAACCATGTGCTACCTAACCCACTGACCCCACATTTAATATTGGGCATTTAATTCTTTTCCCCAATATTAAATAATTATATAAAATATTTTCACAATCTTACATTACAACTCATCAAGAATATTCCATGGGAATATTTTCATGTTGTACGTCCATCTAGGCACAACATTACATAATAAAAATAAAATAATAAAATAACAATATTATGCAATGTGTGCAACACCCATTATCTCAACAGGGCAGGCTGCCAACATCCCACGAGTTCAGGGCGCAGACCCCTAGGCCCAGCCCTCAGAGCCAATCCTTTTCCCGAAGTTATGGATCCATTTTGCCGACTTCCCTTACCTACATTGTTCTATTGACCAGAGGCTGTTCACCTTGGAGACCTGATGCGGTTATGAGTACGATTGGGCATGAACGGTACTCAGTCCTCTAGATTTTCAAGGGCCATCGAAGGCACACTAGACATCGTGGGACATGTGGTGCTCTTCCAGCCGCTGGACCCTATCTCCGGTAGAATCGATTTTAGGGTGGGCAGGCTGTTAGAAAGAAAAGATAACTCTTCTTAGGGCCCCGTCGACGTCTCCAAATTTCCTAACGTTGTCGTTCGCTACCACGTCTTGGTTTGAGAATATTAACTCGATTCCCTATCGATGATCATGCAAAGTGTGCCCTTGAAATAGGGTTTCCCCATCTCTTAGGATCGACTAACCCATGTCCAAGTGCTGTTCACATGGAACCTTTCCCCACTTTAGTCTTCAAAGTTCTCATTTGAATATTTGCTACTACCACCAAGATCTGCACCGGGGGTCGGTCCACCCAGGCTCATGCCCAAGGTTTCACAACAACCCTCGTGTCCTCCTACTCATCAGAGCTTGACACTTTCCCCGACGACCGAGTATAGGTTGCGCGCTTCAGCACCATCCATTTTTGAGGCTAGTTGATTTGGTAGGTGAGTTTTTACACACTCCTTAGCGGATTTTGACTTCCATGACCATTGTCTTGCTGTCTTAATCAACCAACACCCTTTGTGGGATCTGGGTTAGCAGTAAATTTGGCACCGTAACTCGACTTTTGGTTTATCCTGCATTGCTAGTTCTGCTTACCAAAAATGGCCCAGTTGGAGCTCACAATTCCGTGGCACAACTCAATAGAGTAGCCACGCTGACTTACCTATTTAAAGTTTCAGAATAGGTCAAGGTGTTATGCCCCTGATGCCTCTAATCATTTGCTTTACTCAATAAAACTCGCACGTGAGCTCCAGCTATCCTTAGGGAAACTTCAAAGGAGACTAGCTACTAGACGGTTTGATTAGTCTTTCACCCCTATACCCAAGTCAGACGAACGATTTGTACGTCAGTATTGTTGCGAGCCTCCAGAGTTTTCTTTGGCTTCGCCCTGCTCAGGCATAGTTCACCATATTTATGGTCCCAACAGGTGTGCTCGCACTCGAACCCTTCACAGAAGATCAGGGTTGGTTGGTGGTGCACCCATCAAGAGGGGATCTCGCCAGTCAGCTTCCTTGTACCTCGTGGGTTTTCCCAACCCACTAACTCGCACACATGTTAGACTCCTTGGTCCGTGTTTCAAGACGGGTCAGATGGAAAGCCTACTGGCCAGCGCCATGAGCGCATAGGTGCCCGAGAGCCCACTATAAAGGCATGTGGTTCACTCCTCGACCATCGTGACAAAAGTATTTATGTGACAAGAAGGTTGCACTTATGCCACTGTGATAGCTCACGCTAGCACGTGCCCCGAACTGAGCAGCAGATTGGCTCACACTGTTTTGCATCCGATCGGGGCACATCGCCAGCCTCCATCTGCTTCCCTCATGACAATTTCAAGCACTCTTTAACTCTCTTTTCAAATTCCTTTTCATCTTTCCCTCACGGTACTTGTTCGCTATCGATCTCTCGCCCATATTTAGCCTTGGACAAAATTTACCACCCGATTACGGCTGCATTCCCAAACAACCCAACTCGCCGATAATGCCTCATGGTGCGACAGGGTCTGGGCCCAACGGGGCTCTCACCCTCTTTGGTGCCCCCTTCCAGGGGACTTGGGCCTGGTCTGTCGCTAAGGACACTTCTAAAAACTACAATTCGACAGGCGCGACCGTCGATTTTCATGCTGGGCTCTTCTCGATTCGCTCGTCGTTACTAGGGGAATCCTAGTAAGTTTCTTTTCCTCCACTTATTGATATGCTTAAACTCAGTGGGTATTCATGCCTGACTTGGGGATGCGGTAGAGAGATGCAACATGCTCACACTGCGGTGGGTCGTTGAGCCCAGAATAAAGTTCCTCATGAGGAATCGTTCGATCATTGCAAACCAATGCTTGCCTTTGTGAGCCACCACTTGTCGCGACGGATCGACGGAGCTCGTGCTCATTTCAGTCGACCGTGCCACTTGCGAACATGGACGACCATCTTTGCTCCTCACTGAGGTGGGCAATTTTGTGCACACGACCACCTCAATTATAAGGCCGCTCAAGGGCATCGTGTATAACACCCCCTACGCACATTTATAGGTGATGAGAGCCCGCCCGCATACATAGACATGTCTAACCTCTAGCAAATATCTCTTTTCCCAGCACAACCTCGCTAACCGTTTCTCGTGACACATGATCTGCTAGCGTAGGTACAAAAAAGTTCCTACAGGCAAAGACTCACACTAGCATTGTCGGAAAAGCTTTAATCTCATGCACATGCACATACCAAAGAACTATACTGCGAGGGAACCACCCGCGAGCACCCACATCTTGACAAAAAGCATTTGTGTGATTTCTTCCCCTAGACTGACATGTTGGGCCTGCACTTGTGGGAGCATTGCAAAGATGAGTGCTCTAGTTCATAGGAGCTTGAAAAGAACGTCTCGTACGAAACCCGTTCCCCCAAAAATGCTTGAATCACAAATTCTCACAGCAGAGTCGTAATGCAAAGATGTACACCACACACGGGACCGAGTAAGGATAGTCAGAGACATCCATTTCCAAGGCATATGCCCCCTACATGCTTTTTGGTATGCCCATTATACCAAGCAACGTCATAGTGCTAGACAAGGGCTCACATTTATATCAAGTTTTAAAATCACCAAAAAGACACGCCATGGATTGGCAATCGCTGCCTCACCTTTTCCAAAATTGAGTCATTAGAAAACATGATCTAAAGGAGAGCCGAGGAAAAGCACTCAAAGATCGCTTCATGCCCCTTTCATTGATTCAACATCAGCATACACCATTTGAAAATCCAACAATCTGATCCGCCTAGACACCAATGTTGAATCAATGAAATGGGCATGGGAGAGGCTCGCGACAACCACCTCTCCTATATAAGCTATTAGTGCGAGGCTCCTTCTACATTCAAAATTTTTGGTAGCATGGAAAAATCCCTTAAAAATCTAATTCAATGAAAATGTGACCAAACAGCCATCCACGACACTGTTTTTGGAGCTCGACAAGATTGGGTTGACAAAAACGGCTTGGCCAGATCAGGTCGGACAGCATGGCTCGGCAACCATTTTTTCGCCAAGAGCTTCGATATTAAAGCTCCCATGTAGCCATGATAAGTACACCATGACAAATTGCTAGAGCGCCAAGCATCCATAGCAAATTTCCATTATACCAAGAACCGCCGGAGTGCTAGACAGGGCTCACGTTTAGATCAAGTTTGAAAATCACCAAAAAGACATGCCATGGATTGGCAACCGCTGCCTCACCTTTTCCAAAATTGAGTCATTGAAAAACATGATCTAAAGGGAAAAGCACTTAGAGATCGCTTCATGCCCCTTTCATTGATTCAACATCAGCATACACCATTTGAAAATCCAACAATCCGATCCGCCTATACACCAATGTTGAATCAATGAAAGGGGCATGGGAGAGGCTCGCAACAACCACCTCTCCTATATAAGCTATTAGTGCTAGGCTCCTTCTGCATTAGAAATTTGCGATAGCACGGACAAATCCCTTAAAAATAAAATTCAATGAAAAATGTGACCAAACAGCCATCCACGACACCGTTTTTGGAGCTCGGCCAGATCGAGTCGACGAAAATGGCTCGTCCAGATCGGGTCGGCCAGAATGGCTCGCCTAGATCAGGTCGGCCAGCATGGCTCACCCAGATCGAGTCGGCCAGAATGGCTCACCCAGATCGAGTTAGCCAGCATGGCTCAGCCATAAATTTTCCTCAAAATTTGGACTCGAAAGATTTTTTCGCCCTCACAGAATTTACAAACCCCACTCGCTCGAAATTTGGCACTTGGAAATTACAAAACCCCACCTGCCCAGAATTTGGACTTGGAAGATTTTTTTGCCCTCAGAAAAATTGCAAACTCAACCACCTGAAATTGTACTGATTACGAACCCGACCCACATGGAAATTGCACTTGGAAGACTTTTTTGCCCTCGAGGAAACTTTGGCACTCGAGAGATTTTTTCGCACTCGCGAAAATCACAAAACCCCTCCTGCCGGGAATTTGGCACTTGGGAGATTTTTCTGCCCCACCAGCTCAAAATTTGGGACTTGGGAGATTTTTTTTCCCCTCGTGGAAATTTTACAAAACCCCACTCGCCCAAAATTTGGCACTCTGGAGATTTTTCTACCCTGGCAGAAATTTGTACAAAACCCCTCCCTCCTGCCCAAAATTTGGCACTCGGGAGATTTTTCTGCCCTGGCAGAAATTAAAAACCCCACCTGCCAGGAATTTGGCACCTGGGAGATTTTTACGCCCTCGTGAAAATTACAAACCCCACCCGCCGAGAATTTGGCACTTTGGAGATTTTTTCGCCCTCGCAAAAATTACAAACCCCACCCGCCCAAAATTTGGCACTTGGAAGATTTTTTCACCCTCGCGAAATTTTTTACAAAACCCCACCCACCCAGAATGTCAGACTTGGGAGAGTTTTTCACCCTGGTAGAAATTACAAACCCCACCCATCAGGAATTTGGCACCTGGGAGATTTTTTCGCCCTCGTGAAAATTGCAAACCCCACCCACTCAGAATTTGGCACGTTAAAAGTAGTGGTATTTCACTTGCGCCCGAAAGCTCCCACTTATTCTACACCTCTCAAGTCATTTCACAAAGTCGGACTAGAGTCAAGCTCAACAGGGTCTTCCTTCCCTGCTGATTCCGCCAAGCCCATTCCCTTGGCTGTGGTTTTGCTGGATAGTAGATAGGTACAGTGGTAATCTCATTAATCCATTCATGCCTGTCACTAATTAGATGATGAGGCATTTGGCTACCTTAAGAGAGTCATAGTTACTCCTGTCGTTTACCCGCGCTTGGTTGAATTTCTTCACTTTGACATTTAGAGCACTGGGTAGAAATCACATTGCATCAGCATCCGCAGGGACCATCACAATGCTTTGTTTTAATTAAATAGTTAGATTCCCCTTGTTCGTACCAATTCTGAGTCGACTGTTTGCCGCCTAGGGAAAGCCCTCCAAAGGTGGCATCCTGCGTCCGTCACCCGATCAGAACACGATGGCCCACCATCTCTGCGGGAGCAGCTCAGGCAGGCCGCTAACAACCCATGAGTTCAAGGCGTAGACCCCTAGGCCCAGCCCTAAGAGCCAATACTTTTCCCAAAGTTACGGATCCATTTTGCCGACTTCCCTTACCTACATTATTCTATTGACCAGAGGCTGTTCACCTTGGAGACCTGATGCAGTTATGAGTACGACTGGGTGTGAATGGTACTCGGTCCTCTAAATTTTCAAGGGCCGCCAAAGGCACATCAGACATCGCAGGACATGCGGTGCTCTTCCTGCGCTAGACCCTATCTCCAGTTGAACCGATTTCAGGGTAGGCAATCTATTAAAAAGAAAAGATAACTCTTCCCAGGGTCCCCACAGACGTCTCCAAATTTCCTAACATTGCTGTCCGCTGCCACGTCTCGGTTTGAGAATATTAATTTCATTCCCTTTTGATGATCACGCAAAGTGCGCCCTCGAAACAGGGTTTCCCCATCTCTTAGGATTGACTAACCCATGTCCAAGTGTTGTTCACATGGAACCTTTCCCCAGTTCAGTTTTCAAAGTTCTCATTTGAATATTTGCTAATACCACCAAGATTTGCACTTGGGGCGGGTCCACCCAGGCTCACGCCCAAGTTTTTGCAACAACCCCCACGTATTCCTACTCATCAAAGCCTGGCACTTGCCTCGATGGCCGAGTATAGGTTGCATGCTTTAGCGCCATCCATTTTTGGGGCTAGTTGATTCAGCAGGTGAGTTGTTACACACTCCTTAGTGGATTTTGATTTCCATGACCACCGTCCTGCTGTCTTAATCAACCAACACCCTTTGTGGGATTTGGGTTAGCGCGCAATTTGGCACCGTAACTCGACTTTCGGTTCATCCCACATCGCCAGTTCTACTTACCAAAAATGGCCCACTTGGAGCTCGCGATTCCATGGCACGGATCAATAGAGGAGCTACATCCACTTACCTATTTAAAGTTTGAGAATAGGTTGAGGGCGTTACACCCCCGATGCCTCTAATCATTTTCTTTACCTGATAAAACTCGCACATGAGCTCCGGCTATCCTGAGAGAAACTTTGGAGGAAACCAGGTACTAGATGGTTCGATTAGTCTTTTGCCCCTATACCCAAGTTAGATGAATGATTTGCATGTCAATATCGCTGCGGGCCTCCACTAGAGTTTCCTCTGGCTTCGCCATGCTTAGGCATAGTTAACCATCTTTTGGGTGCCAATAGATGTGCTCGTACTTGAACCCTTCATAGAAGATCAGGGTCGGTCGGTGGTGCACCCCCTGAGAGGGGATCTCACCAGTTAGCTTCCTTGCACCTCTCGGGTTTTCCCAACCCGCCAACTCGCACACGTGTTAGACTCCTTGGTCCGTGTTTCAAGACAAGTCAGATGGAAAGCTTGCTAGCTAGTGCCACGAGTGCATAGGTGCTCGAGAGCCCACTGTAAAGGTATGCGCTTCACTCCTTGATAGCCGCAATGGAAGAATTTGTGTGACTAGAAGGTTGCACTTGTGCCACCACGATAGCCCGCACTGGCACATCCCCCGAACTGAGCGGCGGACCGGCTCACACCGTTTCACATCCAATTGGGGCACATCGCCAGCCTCCATCTGCTTCCCTCTTGACAATTTCAAGCACTCTTTAACTCTCTTTTCAAAGTCCTTTTCATCTTTCCCTCGCGGTACTTGTTTGCTATCGGTCTATCGCCCGTATTTAGCCTTGAACAGAATTTACCACCCGATTAGGGCTGCATTCCCAAACAACCCAACTCGTCGACAGTGCCTTGTGGTGCGATAGGGTCTGAGCTCGACAGGGCTCTCACCCTCTCTGGTGCCCCCTTCCAGGGGACTTGGGCTTGGTCCGTCGCTGAGGATGCTTCTACAGACTACAATATGCTTGGCTCTTCCTAGTTTACTCACCGTTACTAGGGGAATCCTGGTAAGTTTCTTTTCCTCCGCTTATTGATATGCTTAAACTCAGCGGGTATTAATGCCTGACTTGGGGATGCAGTAGAGAGATGTAGCATGCCCGCACTGCGGTGGGCCGCTGAGCCCAGAATAAAGTTCCTCGTGAGGAATCGTTCGATTAGTGCAAACCAATGCCAGCCTTTGCGACCCACCGCTCATCATGACAGATCGACAGATCTTGTGCTCATTTTAGTTAACCATGCCACTTGCAGACACAGACAGCCATCTCTGCTCCTTGATGGGGAGGGAAATTTTGTAGTGTGATTCCCAAGCAGACGTGCCCTTGGCTTGGGCCTCAGGTGCAACTTGTGTTTGAAGACTTGATGATTCACGAGATTCTGCAATTCACACTAAGTATCGCATTTCGCTATATTCTTCATCATGGCAAGAGTCGA
The DNA here is from genome assembly GCA_028749045.1 of Cupressus sempervirens. NCBI lineage: Eukaryota > Viridiplantae > Streptophyta > Pinopsida > Cupressales > Cupressaceae > Cupressus > Cupressus sempervirens. Next base: position 569,161,749 of record CM053784.1, on the reverse strand, counting down.
GATATCCATTGTTAAGAGTCATGATTTTTCTATGTTTTTTTCTTTTAGTGGCCCAAGCGTGTAAGGCTTTGGATCATGCTTCCTTCCTTGGATTTATAAGGTGCGCGGTGCACCCGTGTGTTGGGTGTTGACACATCCCGAACCCTGAGCACCCAATGGGTGCAACGAGGAACGCTGTGGTGTGTCCCCGCCCTGTCACCTTGCAAAGGTGGGAGTCAACGCATGGGAGAGCCATGTCATTAGATGGGGCCCCTGCCCTGCAAATCATGCGAGTGCACCCATCCTAAGCACAGAACGCTCCAAGCGATGAGTTAACGTTAGTCCTAAGTTATAATGAGTTTCGAGTTAACACACCTGGGCAAGGTAACGGGGGGTTGCGGTAGTCTGGACTTACCACCGTCGAAATGATGGATCCCTGGAACAACACCATGCATGCGATCGAACCATGAAATCTCAATGGGGCATGAGGCCTAGACCCCCTCTGAACTACAACTGAGCAGAGACCTCTCGCTCTGACGCAGATGTCGTTTGAAGGCACCGATCCTAATCCAAATTGCATCCGAGTCTCTTCTTTGCCCCATGGGGAATCCAAGCTTTCAATCATGGAATTTGATGTGACCCTCGACCTTGATGGCACTAGACCCGTAGCTTAGCTTCCGTCCAACACATTGCTGTAGGGCCAAGTGTCCATACGTTGCCAAGATTTTGGGGGCAGGGAGGAAGCCAGCTCCATCCCCTACACGATTCAGGGTCTCAAACTGACAATGATCCTACTGTAGGTTCACCTACAGTAACCTTGTTATGACTTCTCCTTCCTCTAAATGATAAGGTTCAATGAACTTCTTGCGATGTCATCAATAGTAACCGCCATCATCGCCGCGATCCGAACACTTCATCGGATCATTCAATCGGTAGGAGTGATGAGGGGTGTGTACAAAGGGCAGGGACATAGTCAACACGAGCTGATGACTCGCGCTTACTAGGAATTCCTCATTGAAGATCAATAATTGCAATGGTCTATCCCCATCACGATGCAATTTGGCAAGATTTCCCAGACCTTTCGGGCTAGGGAGAGAAACTCGTTGGTTGCATCAGTGTAGTGCGCGTGCGGCCCAGAACATCTAAGGGCATCACAAACCTATTATTGCCTCAAACTTCCATGGCCTAGGAGGCCATAGTCCCTCTAAGAAGCTGGCTGCGAAGGGGAACCTCTATGTAGCTAGTTAGAAGGCTGAGGTCTTGTTTGTTAACGGAATTAACCAGAAAAATTGCTCCACCAACTAAGAACGGCCATGCACCACCACCCATAGAATCAAGAAAGAGCTCTCAATCTGTCAATCCTTACTATGTTTGGACCTGGTAATTTTCCTCATGTTGAGTCAAATTAAGCCGCAGGCTCCACTCTTGGTGGTGCCCTTCCATCAATTCCTTTAAGTTTCAGCACTGTCAAAAACATGGCTGGTTATTCGATTGGCAGGGGCATCACTATGCACGAGACCACCTCAATTATAAGGCCTCTTAAGGGCATCATGTATAACATCCCCTACAAAAATTTATGGGTGATGAGAGCCCGCCGGCATACACAGACATGTCTAAGCTCTGGAAAATATCTCCTTTCCCAGCACAACCTCACTAACCATTCCCTGTGACATGTGATCTGCCAGCACAGGTATAGAAAAGTTCTTGCGGGTGAACAAGCACACTAGCATTGTTGGACAAGCTTTAATCTCATACACATGCACATACGGAAGAACTACACCATGAGGTAACCACCTGCGAGCACCCACATCTCAAAAAAAAGCATTCGTGCGATTTCTTCCCTTAGACAGAACATTGGGCCTGCACTTGTCAAAGCATTGCAAAGACAAGTGCTCTAGTTCACAGGAGCCTGAGAAGAACATCTCGTACGAAACTCGTTCCCCCAAAAATGGTCGAATCACAAATGCTCGCAAAAGAGTCGTAATGCAAAGATGTACACCATGCATACGACCGAGTAAGGACACTCAGAGACATCCATTTCCCAGGCATATGCCCCCTACACGCTTTTAGGTGCACCCCGTACAAATGGCCATACTTTGACAAGCCCTCCCAGAATTTTTCATCTCAAGAGAGATGAAATGCCTTGGGCTTTTTGTCCACACAATGCAAACACGGAACACTCTATTTAGGGGGAAGTTGAAGAAGAGTATCTCCCGCAGAACCCATGAGCTGCAACCATTCGAATCGCACGTGTAGGACAGGGCATGGAGAGTTTCCACATCCAAACAAAAATTAACGGTAATACTTGACACTTCTACTGGCCCAGACAATAAAAGTTGTCACGAAAGTGCCATGCACTTTTGTAGGATGAGACAGTGAAGAGGCGAGCATGCACCGAGAGCGCACTAGCGGATAAAATTATGCAGCAACCAAACCTTTCGCTGGCCCCCCTCTCAATCCCAAGACTCTACCAATCAGTAGAACTTAGGGTGCAGAGTGGACCCTTGATGAGATTAGGGACGTTGAGCAATGCACCCGTTTAACCATCTCTTTCCTTCTTTCCATTGAGGCAGGATAAAAATGCAATGATAGAACGTGCCAAGAGACGAAGCCCTTGGCTAAAAGATACAACTCCATCCGCTAAGCAACAAGCACATCTTAGAATCAAACACCAAATTTGTAGTGTGTTGTAAGCCGTGTAGACACCTACATATAGGGTATCCAAAAAAACAAAGTGAAAAGTACTTCCCACCAGCTTCGCCATTGCGATTACCAAATGGGGTATACTCACCGCCATAGATTAATGACCATCATTACCCTCTCGGAATAGATACAAGCACATCGATGTCATCTGATCAACTGGATGAATTTCACCTTGAAGGGGCCCAATCCAAAAGTTTCGGAGGTCATCTCCTAGAACTGTCAAGAACAAGGCCAATCTTACATGCAAACCCTGCTACTGTGCGAACATAGGTTGCAATTAAAGAGAAATTGCAAGGCTGTCACAATGGCCCGAGGCCAATGCTCTAACTAAAGTAAATTTTCTCTTGCAATCACCATGCCACCGTTCACAGAGAGATATCCCCATTCACTTTTGATGATGCACAATCCAAGTGCTAGACGCGAGCTCACCCTTGAAAGACCACTTTCCAAGACAACCTGATGACACATTGGAATGACAATCGCTGTCAAACCATTCCCAATGTTGTGTCGATCGAGTTGGCACAGAGGCGACCTTAGGGAGCTCCCGTGTAGCAATCAAGATGTGCTTTCATACCCATCTCTCACAAAAACCAATGTTAGCTAAACAAATTTAAAATCCAAGGTTCGTATCCATTGATATCGTTGGCACTGGGTCTATATTCAAAGGCCACGGAGAGGTTTCGATAAGAGAAGCTCCCCTGCTCGCTTGCACGAACATCCCAAATGCTAAACATAAGTTCCCACCCTTAGAATCACTCTCTAGATCATCGCAATGACAACTGCTATCGAACAACTCCAAAATTTGTGCCAATGGAGTGAGAAAGAAGAGAAACTTTGGAGAGCTGCGCATAGCAAACGGGCTGTTGTTTCATTCCACTCTTATATAGATCCGACGTCATTGATTTCATTTGAACAACAATCATTGTCGAACCATTCTAAAAATTTTGTGCCAAAGAAGTTGTTGCAAAGAGCACGACTCTGGGGAGAGAGACCTCGCATAGCAATCGGGCTGGCTTCACGGCTCTCCCAATAGAAACGATGCTGGTGCCAATATTCAAAATTCAAATAACGAGTCTTTCTCGAACACCAGCACTGATTCTATTGGGGAGGGTCACCGAGAGCATTTGTTATCAAAGCTCCCATTGTAGCCGTGATAGGCACACAAAAAATTGCTAGACCGCCAAGCACCCACCTCATGGTTAGACAAGGGCTGGCCATTAGATCAACTTCAAAATTGCTGAACAAATGCGCTATAGAATTGCAACCATTGCCAAGTTTCTTCCATAATTGCGTCGGTCAAGTGATCGAAGAAGGTGATCTAAGAGAGAGTCCAAGGGTAGGCATTTGTTGTGGGATTCACACCGATAGCAAAAATTTATGCAATACCCGAGCAACACCAGACGGAGGTGCTAGACGAGGGCTCCCATTTTAGATCAAGTTCTAAAATCACCAACTAGGCGCGGTGAGGGTTGGCAACCGCTGCCAAACCTTTTTTCAAAATTGTGCCTACCAAGTGACAAGAAAATCACCATGTCCAATGCTCCGACTAAGTCAATTTTCTCTTGCAATCACCATGTCGCCGTTCACAGAGAGATCTCCCCATTCACTTGTGATGATGCACAATCCAAGTGCTAGATGCGAGCTCGCCCTTGAAAGACCACTTTCCAAGACATCCCGATGACACATTGGAATGACAATTGCTGTCCAATCATTCCCAATGTTGTGTTGATCGAGTTGGCATAGAGGTGACCTTAGGGAGCTCTAGCATAGCAATCGGGATGTGCTTTCGTACCCATCTCTCCAAAAAACAAATGTTAGCTGAACAAATTTAAAATCCAAGGCTTGTATCCATCGATATCATTGGCACTGGGTCTATATTCAAAGCCCACGGAGAGGTTCTGATAAGAGAAGCTCCCTTGCTCACTTGCACAAACATCCCAAATGCTAGACACAAGCTCCCACCCTTAGCATTGCTCTCCAGATCACCACAATGACACATTTGAATGACAACTGCTGTCGAACAAAAATCTCAAATTTGTGCCAATAGAGTGAGAAAGAAGAGAAATTTTGGGGAGCCGTGCATAACAAACGGGCTTCTACTTCATTCCACTCTTAAATAGATCTAACGTCATTGATTTCATTTGGAATCCGAGGCTGCATTCCTCCTTGCTCACACAAGCAATGGCTCTTCTAATCGAATGGCCACAGGGAGCTTTCGATAACAAAGGCTGCCTTGTCACTCGTGATGTGCAGCCCAACTGCTAGATGACGGCTTGCCCTTCAGATTGCTGCTACCCAGGAAACCACCACAATGACACCATTTGAATGAAAACCTCTGCCGAACCATTCCAAAAATTTTGTGCCCATGAAGTTGTTGCAAAGAGAATGACTATGGGGAGAGAGACCTCACATAACTATTAGTGCGAGGCTCCTTCTGCATTAGATATCTGCAATAACATAGACAAATCCTTTAAAAATCCAATTCAATGAAAAATGTGACCAAACAGCCATCCACAAAACTATTTTTGGAGCTCGGCCAGATCGGGTCGTTGAAAACGGCTCGTCTAGATCAAGTCGACCAGAATGGCTCGCCCAGATCGGGTCGGCTAGAATGGCTCGCCCAGATCAGGTCCGCCAACATGGCTCAGCCACAATTTTTTGCCAAGAGCTTTTGGTATTAAAGCTCCTATGTAGCCATGATAAGTACACCATGAAAAATTTCTAGAGCTTCAAGCACCCATAGCAAATTGCCATTATACCAAGCAACGTCGGAGTGGTAGACAAGGGCTCACGTTTAGATCAAGTTTTAAAATCACCAAAAAGACACGCCATGGATCGGCAACCGCTGCCTCACGTTTTCCAAAATTGAGTCATCAAAAAACATGATCTAAAGGAGAGCTGAGGAAAACCACTCAGAGATCACTTCATGCCCCTTTCATTGATTCAACATCAGCATACACCATTTGAAAACCCAATAATCTGATCTGCCTAGACACCAATGTTGAATCAATGAAAGGGGCATGGGAGAGGCTCGTGACAACCACCTCTCCTATATAAGCTATTAGTGTGAGGCTCCTTCTACATTTGAAATCTATGATAGCAAGGAAAAATCCCTTAAAAATCTAATTCAATGAAAAATGTGACCAAACAGCCATCCACGACATCGTTTTTGGAGCTCGGCCAGATCAGGTCAGCCAGCATGGCTCGCCCAGAACGAGTAGGCCAGAATGGCTCAGCCACCATTTTGCAAGCACACTACCTCCCTTATATAGGCTATTAGTGCATGGCTTACTCTACATTGATCAATTTTTTGATACCGACTAGAATGGCTCGACGACCATTTTATATTGGAAGCTACCCAATTTGAGAATTATGACTCAAGTAGAATGGCTCGGGTACCCATTTTATATCGCAAGTTACCCAAATTTGAAAATTATGGCTCGGCTTGAATTTTGTATCATAGGCAACCCAATTTGAAAATTATGGCTCGGCTAGAATGGTTCAACTTCCATTTTATATCCAAAAATACCCGATTTGAAAATTATGACTCGACTTTATTTCGAGCACACTGCCTCTCCTATATAAGATATTAGTGCAAGGCTTGCTCTGCATTTGAAAATATGCATTCATGAAAAAAAGTGTCTTAAAAAAATCAATTCATTAAAAAATGTAACCGAATAGCCATCCACGACCTCGTTTTTGCTAAATTTGGCAACGGAGCAAAAAACTGACATCGGTTAGGTGGCGTGATTTCATGAGCCACGGGAGTAAATTGACGGTGAGGAAAGATGGTAAGTCAACTAGGTGAGACGACTTGACTCGGTGAGCCAACCTAGTGAGCAGACTTGGTGAGCGAACTTAAAGACTTGACTTGGTGGGCGCACTTAATCTTTTGACTTGTGAGCCACCTTGGCGAGCTAACTTGGGGAATCGAGCTAGAAATCCGACATGGTGAGTAGACTTTAAGACATGACCAAGTGGGGCAACTTGGTAAGGCGACATGGTAAGTAAATGTGGTGACTTGACTTGGTGAGCAGACTTAAAGAGTCAACTCATTGAGGTGACTTTCTAGGGTGACTTGGCGAGCCCACATGGTGAGATGCCTCGGCGAGTAGAGCTGGCTAGCCTGGTGGTGAGATGACTTGGCCAGCGGACTTGGCTAGCCTAAACAAAGTTAAAGAGTCGACTTGGCGAGAGTACTTGGTGGGCTGACTTGGCGGGGTGACTTGATGAACAAACTTAAAGAGTCAACTTGGTGGGCTGACCTGGCGAGGTGACTTGATGAACAAACTTAGAGAGTTGCCTTGGTGAGAGCACTCGGTGACTTAGTGGGCCGACCTAGCTGCGTGACTTGATGAATGAACGTAAAGACTCCACTTGGTGGGCCGACCTGGCAGGGTGACTTGATGAACAAAGCTAAAGAGTTGACTTGGTGAGAGTACTTGGTGGGCAGACAAAGTGGGGTGATTTGATGAACAAACTTAAAGAGTCAACTTGGTGAGAGTACTTGGTGGGGTGACTTGATGAACGAACCTAAAGAGTCAACTTGGTGGGCCGACCTGGCAGGGTGACTTGATGAATGAACATAAAGAGTTGACTTGGTGGGTCGACCTGGCAAGGTGACTTGATGAACAAACTTAAAGAGTCGACTTGGTGAGAGTACTTGGTGGGCCAACCTGGCGGGGTGACTTGATGAACAAACTTAAAGAGTCGACTTGGTGAGAGTACTCGGTGGGCTGACTTGGGCACGTGACTTGATGAATGAACTTAAAGAGTCAAATTCATGGGCCGAATTGGTTGGGTGACTTGATGAACGAAATTAAAGAGTCAACTTGGTGGGTCAAACTGGTGAGGTGACTTGGTGAGAGTACTTGGTGGGATGACCTGGCAGGTTGACTTGATGAACGAACTTAGAGAGTCAACTTTGTGAGAGTACTTGGTGGGTCAAACTGGCAAGGTGACTTGATGAACGAACTTAAAGAGTCAACTTGGTGAGAGAGCATGGTGGGCCGAGCTAGCGGGGTGAATTGATGAGCGAACCTAAAGAGTCAACTTTGTGAGAGTACTTGGTGGGCTGAACTAGCAGAGTGACTTGATGACCGAACTTAAAGGGTCGACTTGGTGAGAGTACTTGGTGGGCCAACCTAGCAGAGCAACTTGATGAATGAACTTAAAGAGTCGACTTGGTAAGAGTACTTGGTGGGGTGTGTTGATGAACAAACCTAAAGAGTCAACTTGGTGAGAGTACTTGGTGGGATAACCTGGCGAGGTGACTTGATGAACAAACTTAAAGAGTTGACCTGGTAAGAGTACATGGTGGGCTGACCTAGTAGGGTGACTTGATGAACGAACTTAAAGAGTCAACTTGGTGGGCCAACTTGGTAGAGTGACTTGATGAATGAACTTAAAGAGTTGACTTGGTGGGCCAACCTGGCGGGGTGACTTTATGAACGAACTTAAAGAGTCAACTTGGTGAGAGTACTTTGTGGGCTGACCTAGCGGGGTGACTTGATGAAAAAACTTAAAGAGTCAACTTGGTAGGGTGACTTGATGAATTCACTTGAAGGGTCAACTTGGTGGGGTGTCTCTATGAATAGACCTATAGAGTTGACTTGGTGAGAGTACTTCGCGGGGTGACTTGATGAACAGAATTAAAGAGTCAACTTGGTGAGAGTACTTGGTGGGGTGACTTGATGAATGCAATTAAAGAATCGACTTGGTTAGAGTACTTGGTGGGGTGACTTGATGAACAGACTCAAAGAGTCGACTTGGTGAGAGTACTTGGTAGGGTGAACTGATGAACGGACTTAAAGAATCAACTTGGTGGGAGTACTTGGTTGGCCAAACTGGTGGGGTGACTTGATGAACAGACATAAAGAGTTGACTTGGTGAGAGTACTTATTCTGGTGACTTGATAAACAGACTTAAAGAGTCGACTTGGTGGGGTGACTTGATGAAAGGACTTAAAGAGTTGACTTGGTGAGAGTACTTGGTGGCGTGACTTGATGAACAAACTTAAAGCATCAACTTGGTGGGGTGACTTGGTGAATGGACCTAAAGAGTTGACTTGGTGAGAGCACTTAGTGGGGTGACTTGATGAACAGACTCAAAGAGTTGACTTGGTGAGAGCACTTGGTGGCTCGACTTGATGAGCAGACTTAAAGAGTCCACTTGGTGAGAGTACTTGGTGGGGTGAACTGATGAATAGACTTAAAGAGTCAACTTGGTGGGAGTACTTGGTTGGCCAACCTAGTGGGGTGACTTGATGAATGGACATAAAGAGTCAAATTGGTGAGAGTACTTGTTTTGGTGACTTGATGAATGAACTTAAAGAGTCGACTTGGTTGGGTGACTTGAGAAAAGGACTTAAAGAGGTGACTTGGTGAGAGTACTTGGTGGGGTGACCTGATGAACGAACTTAAAGGTTCGACTTGGTGGGGTGATTTGGTGAACGCACCTAAAGAGTTGACTTGGTAAGAGTACAAGGTGGGGTGACTTGATGAAGGGACTCAAAGAGTCGACTTGGTGAGAGTACTTGGTGGCTCGATATGATGAGCAGACTTAAAGAGTCCACTTGGTGAGAGTACTTGGTGGGGTGAATTGATGAATGGACTTAAAGAGTCGACTTGTTGGGAGCACTTCGTGGGCTGACCTGGTCGGGTGACTTGATGAATGGACATAAAGAGTCGACTTGGTGAGAGTACTTGTTCTAGTGACTTGATGAACAGACATAAAGAGTCAACTTGGTGAGAGTACTTGTTCTAGTGACTTGATGAATGGATTTAAAGAGTCAAATTGGTGGGGTGACTTAATGAAAGGACTTAAAGAGTCGACTTAGTGAGAGTACTTGGTGGGATGACTTGATGAATGAACTTAAAGGGTTTATTTGGCAAGGTGACTTAATGAACGGACCTCAAGAGTTGACTTGGTGAGAGTACTTGGTGGGCCGACCTGGTGGGGTGACTTGACGAACAGACATAAAGAGTCAACTTGGTGAGAGTACTTTTTTTGGTGACTTGATGATCAGACTTAAAGAGTCTATTTCATGGGTTGACTTGATGAAAGGACTTAAAGAGTTGAATTGGTGAGAGTACTTGGTGGGGTGACTTGATAATTAGGCTTAAATGGTTGACTTGGCGGGGTGACTTGATGAACGGACCTAAAGAGTCAACTTCGTGAGAGTACTTGGCGGGGTGAACTGATGAATGAACTTAAAGAATCGACTTGGTGAGAGTACTTGGTGGGCCGACCTGGTGGGGTGACTTGATTAATGGACTTAAAGAGTCAACTTGGTGAGAGTACTTGTTTTGGTGACTTGATGAACGAACTTAAAGAGTCGACTCGGTGGGTTGACTTGATGAAAGGACTTAAAGAGTCAACTTGGTGAGAGTACTTGGTGGGGTGACTTGATGAATAGACTTAAATGGTTGACTATGCAGGGTGACTTGATGAATGGACCTAAAGAGTTGACTTGGTGAGAGTACTTGGTGGGGTCACTTGATGAACAGACTTAAAGAGTCGACTTGGTGAGAGTACTTGGTGGGGTGAATTGATGAACGCACTTGAAGGGTCAACTTGGTGGGGTGATTTGATGAACGGACCTAAAGAGTTGACTTGGTCAGAGTACTTGGTGGGGTGACGTGATGAACAAACTTAAAGAGTCGACTTGGTGAGAGTACTTGGTGGGGTGATTGATGAATGGAATTGAAGAATCGACTTGGTTAGAGTACTTGGTGGGGTGACTTGATGAACGGACTCAAAGAGTCGACTTGGTGGCTCAACTTGATGAGCAGACTTAAAGAGTCCACTTGGTGAGAGTACTTGGCAGGGTGAACTGATGAACAAACTTAAAGAGTCGACTTGGTGGGAGTACTTAGTTGGCCGACCTAGTGGGGTGACTCGATGAACAAACATAAAGAGTCGACTTGGTGAGAGTACTTTTTTTGGCGACTTGATGAACGGACTTAAAGAGTCAACTTGGATGGGTGACTTAAAGAGTTGACTTGTTGAGAGTACTTGGTGGGGTGACCTGATGAATGAACTTAAAGGTTTGACTTGGCAGGGTGACTTAGTGAATGGACCTAAAGAGTTGACTTGCTGAGAGTACTTGGTGGGGTGACTTGATGAACGAACTCAAAGAGTCAACTTAGTGAGAGTACTTGGTGGCTCAACTTGATGAGCAAAATTAAAGAGTCCACTTGGTAAGAGTACTTGGTGGGGTGAATTGATGAATGAACTTAAAGAGTCAACTTGGTGGGAGTACTTGGTGGGACGACCTGGTGGGGTGACTTGATGAATAGACATAAAGAGTTGACTTGGTGAGAGTACTTGTTCTAGTGACTTGATGAATGGACATAAAGAGTCGACTTGGTGAGAGAACTTGTTCTAGTGACTTGATGAACGGACTTAAATAGTCAACTTGGTCGTGTGGCTTGATGAAAGGACTAAAAGAGTTGACTTGGTGAGAGTACTTGGTGGGGTGGCTTGATGAATGGACTTAAAGGGTTGGCTTGGCAGGGTGACTTGATGAACGAACCTCAAGAGTTGACTTGGTGAAAGTACTTGGTGGGGTGACTTGAGAAACAGACTTAAAGAGTCAACATGGTGACAATACCTGGTGGGGTGACTTGATGAATGCACTAGAAGAATCGACTTGGTTAGAACACTTGGTAGGGTAACTTGATGAATGGACTCGAAGAGCCGACTTGGTGAGAGTACCTTGTGGCTCGACTTGATGAGTAGACTTAAAGAGTCGACTTGGTGAGAGTACTTGGCGGGGTGAACTGATGAATGAACTTAAAGAGTCGACTTGGTGAGAGTACTTGGTGGGCCGACCTGGTGGGATGACTTGATGAACGGACTTAAAGATTTGACATGGTGAGAGTACTTGGTGGGGTGACTTGATGAACACACTTGAAGAATCGACTTGGTTAGAGTACTTGGTGGGGTGACTTGATGAAAAAACTTAAAGAGTCGACTTGGTGAGAGTACTTGGTGGGGTGACTTGATGAATGCACTTGAAGAATTGACTTGCTTAGAGTACTTGGTGGGGTGACTTGATGAACAGACTCAAAGAGTTGACTTGGTGAGAGTACTTGGTGGCTTGACTTGATGAGCAGACATAAAGAGTCAACTTGGTGAGAGTACTTGGTTGGGTGAACTGATGGACGAACTTAAAGAGTCAACTTTATTGGAGTACTTGGTGGGCTGACCTGGTGGGGTGACTTGATGAAGGGACATAAAGAGTCGACTTGGTGAGAGGACTTGTTCTGGTGACTTGATGAACAGTCTTAAAGGGTTGACTTAGTGAGATGACTTGATGAACAAACCTAAAGAGTTGAATTGGTGAGAGTAATTGGTGGGGTGACTTGATGAACAGACTTAAAGAGTCCACTTGGTGAGAGTACTTGGCAGGGTGAACTGATGAACAGACTTAAAGAGTCGACTTGGTGGGAGTACTTGGTGAACGGACCTAAAGAGTTGACTTGGTGAGAGTACTTGGTGGGGTGACTTGATGAACGGACTCAAAGAGTTGACTTGGTCAGAGTACTTGGTACCTTGACTTGTTGAGCAGACTTAAAGAGTCCACTTGGTGAGAGTACTTGGTGGGGTGAACTGATGAACGAACTTAAAGAGTCGACTTGTTGGGAGTACTTAGTGGGCCAACCTGGTGGGGTGACTTGATGAACGTACATAAAGAGTCGACTTGGTGAGAGTACTTGTTCTAGTGACTTGATGAATAGACATAAAGAGTCAACTTGGTGAGAGTACTTGTTTTAGTGACTTGATGAACGGACTTAAAGAGTCGACTTGGTGGGGTGACTTGATGAAAGGACTTGAAGAGTCAACTTGGTGGGGTGACTTGATAAACGAACTTAAAGGGTCGACTTGGAAGGGTGACTTGATGAACAGACCTCAAGAGTTTACTTGGTGAGAGTACTTGGTGGGGTGACTTGATGAACAGACTTAAAGAGTCGACTTGGTGGGGTGAGTTGATGAACACACTTGAAGAACTGACTTGGTTAGAGTACTTGGTGGGGTGACTTGATGAGCGGACTCGAAGAGCCAACTTGGTGAGAGTACTTGGTGGTCGACTTGATGAGCAGACTTAAGGAGTCAACTTGGTGAGAATACTTGCCAAGGTGAACAGATGAACAAACTTAAAGAGTCAACTTGGTGAGAGTACTTGGTGGGCTAACTTGGTGGGGTAACTTGATGAACGAACTTAAAGAGTCAACTTGGTGAGAGTACTTGTTCTGATGACTTGATGAATAGACTTTAAGAGTCAACTTGTGGGGGTGACTTGATGAAAGGACTTAAAGAGTCAACTTGGTGAGAGTAATTGGTGGGGTGACTTGATGAACAAACTTGAAGGGTCGACTTGGCAGAGTGACTTGATGAACGAACCCAAAGATTTGACTTGGTGAGAGTACTTGGTGGGTTGACTTGATGAATAGACTCAAAGAGTCAACTTGGTGAGAGTACTTAGTGGGGTGACTTGATGAACGCACTTGAAGAATCAACTTGGTTAGAGTACTTGGTGGAGTGACTTGATGAACAAACTCAAAGAGTCGACTTGGTGAGAGTACTTGGTGGCTCGACTTGATGAGAAAACGTAAAGAGTCAACTTGGTGAGAGTTCTTGGTGGTGTGAACTGATGGACAGACTTAAAGAGTCGACTTGGTGGGAGTACTTGGTGGGCCGACCTGGTGGGGTGGCTTGATGAAGGGACATAAAGAGTCAACTTGGTGAGAGTACCTTTTCTGGTGACTTGATGAACAGACTTAAAGAGTCGACTAGGTGAGAGTACTTGGTTGGGTGACTTGATGAATGCACTTGAAGAATAGACTTGGTTAGTGTACTTGGTGGAGTGACTTGATGAATGGACTCAAAGAGTCGACTTGGTCAGAGTACTTGGTGGCGCAACTTGATGAGAAGACTTAAAGAGTCATCTTGGTGAGAGTACTTGGCGGGGTGAACTGATGAACGAACTTAAAGAGTAGACTTGGTGGGAGTACTTGGTGGGTCGACCTGGTGGGGTGACTTGATGAATGGACTTAAAGAGTCGACTTGGTGAGAATACTTGTTCTGGTGACTTTATGAATGGACGTAAAGAGTCGACTTGGTGAGAGTACTTTTTGGTGCGACTTGATGAGCGGACTTAAAGAGTCAACTTGGTGAGAGTACTTGGCGAGCTGAACTAATGAACAGACTTAAAAAGTTGACTTGGTGAGAGTAATTGGTGGGTCGACCTGGTGGGGTGACTTGATGAATGGACTTAAAGAGTCAACTTGGTAAGAGTACTTATTCTGGTGACTTGATGAACGGACTTAAAGAGTCAACTTGGTGGGGTCACTTGATGAAAGGACTTAAAGCATCAACCTGGTGAGAGTACTTGGTGGGGTGACTTGATGAATGGACTTAAAGGGTTGACTTGGCGGGGTGACTTGATGAACAGACCTAAAGAGTTGACTTGGTGAGAGTACTTTGTGGGGTGACTTGATGAACAGACTTAAAGAGTTGACTTGGTGAGAGTACTTGGTGGGGTGACTTGATGAATAAACTTGAAGGGTCGACTTGGTGGGTTGACTTGATGAACGGACCTAAAGAGTAGACTTGGTGAGAGTACTTGGTGGTGTGACTTGTTGAATAGACTTAAAGAGTCGACTTTGTGAGAGTACTTCGTGGGGTGACTTGATGAACACACTTGAAGAATTGACTTGGTTAGAGCACTTGGTGGGGTGACTTGATGAATGGACTCAAAGAGTTTACTTGGTGAGAGTACTTGGTGCCTCGACTTGATGAGAAAACTTAAAAAGTCAACTTGCTGATAGTACTTGGTGGGATGAACTAATGAACTAAATGAAAGAGTCAACTTGGTCAAAGTACTCGGTGGGTCGACCTGGTGGGGTGACTTGATGAACGAACATAAAGAGTCGACTTGGTGAGAGTTCTTGTTTTGGTGACTTGATGAATGGACTTAAAGAGTTGACTTGGTTAGAGTACTTGGTGCGGTGACTTGATGAACGAACTCAAATAGTCGACTTGGTGGCTTTACTTGATGAGCAGACTTAAAGAGTCAACTTGATGAGAGTACTTGGCGGTGTGAACTGATGAACGGACTTAAAGAGTCGACTTGGTGGGAGTACTTGGTTGGCCGACCTGGTGGGGTGACTTGATGAATGAACATAAAGAGTTGACTTGGTAAGAGTACTTGTTCTGGTGACTTGACGAATAGACTTAAAGAGTCAACTTGGTGGGGTGACTTGATGAAATGACTTAAAGAGTCAACTTGATGAGAGTACTTGGTGGGGTGACTTGATGAACGGACTTAAAGAGTCAACTTCACAGGGTGACTTGATGAACAGACCTAAAGAGTTGACTTGTTCAGAGTACTTGGTTGGGTGACTTGATGAGAATAATTAAAGAGTCAACTTAATGAGAGTACTTGGTGGGGTGACTTGATGAACACACTTGAAGAATCGACTTGGTTAGAGTACTTTGTGGAGTGACTTGATGAAAGGAATTAAAGAGTTGACTTGGTGAGGGTACTTGGTGGCACGACTTGATGAGCAGACTTAAACAGTCAACTTGGTGAGAGTACTTGGCGGGGTGAACTGATGAACAAACTTAAAGAGTCGACTTGGTGGGAGTACTTGGTGGGCTAACTTTGTGGGGTGACTTGATGAATGGACTTAAAGAGTCGACTTGGTTAGAGTATTTATTCTAGTCACTTGATGAATTGACGTAAAGAGTCGATTGGGTGAGAGTACTTGGTGGCGCGACTTGATGAGCGGACTTAAAGAGTCAACTTGGTGAGAGTACTTGGTGGGTGAACTGATGAACAAACTTAAGGAATCGACTTGGTTAGAGTACTTGGTGGGCCAACTTGGTGGGGTGACTTGATGAACGAACATAAAGAGTCAACTTGGTGAGAGTACTTGTTCTGGGGACTTGATGAACATACTTAAAGAGTCGACTTGGTGGGTTGACCTAATGAAAGGACTTAAAGAGTCAACTTGGTGAGAGTACTTTGTGGGGTGACTTGATGAACGAGCTTAAGGGGTCAAATTGGCGGGGTGACTTGATGAACAGTACTAAAGAGTTGACTTGGTGAGAGTACTTGGTGGGATGACTTGATGAATAGACTTAAAGAGTCAACTTGGTGAGAGGACTTGGTGGAGTGACTCGATGAATGCACTTGAAGAATCGACTTGGTTAGAGCACTTGGTGGGGTGACTTGATGAACGGACTCAAAGAGTCAACTTGGTGAGAGTACTTAGTGGCTCGACTTGATGAGTAGACTTAAAGAGTCCACTTGGTGAGAGTACTTGGCATTGTGTATTGATGAACAAACTTAAAGAGTCGACTTGGTGGGAGTACTTGGTCCGCCGACTTGGTGGGGTGACTTGATGAAGAGACATAAAGAGTCAAGTTCATGAGAGTACTTGTTCTTGTGACATGATGAACAGACTTAAAGAGTCGACTTGGTGGGGTGACTTGATGAAAGGACTTAAAGAGTCGACTTGGTGAGAGTACTTGGTGGGTTGACTTGATGGACGGACTTAAAGGGTTGATTTGGTGAGGTGACTTGATGAATGGACCTAAAGAGTCAACTTGGTGAGAGAACTTGGTGGGGTGACTTGATGAACGCACTTGAAGGGTCGACTTGGTGGGGTGACTTGATGAACAAACCTAAAGAGTTGACTTGGCTAGAGTACTTGGTGGGGTGACTTGATGAACAAACTTAAAGAGTCGACTCGGTGAGAGTACTTGGTGGTGCGACTTGATGAGAAAATTTAAAGAGTCAACTTGGTGAGAGTACTTGGCAAGGTGAACTGATGAACAGACATAAAGAGTCAACTTTGTGAGAGTACTTGGTGGGCCGACCTGCTGGAGTGACTTGATGAATGGACTTAAAGAGTCAACTTGGTGAGAGTACTTGTTCTGGTGACTTGATGAACAAACTTAAAGAGTCGACTTGGTGAGAGTACTTGGTGGGGTGACTTGATGAATGAACTTAAAGGGTTGACTTGGTGGGGTGACTTAATGAACGGACCTAAAGAGTTGAGTTGGTGGGAGTACTTGGTGGGGTGACTTGATGAATAGACTTAAAGAGTCGACTTGGTGACAGTAGTTGGTGGGGTGACTTGATGAACACACTTGAAGAATAGACTTGGTTAGAGTACTTGGTGGGGTGACTTGATGAACAGACTCAAAGAGTTTACTTGGTGAGAGTACTTGGTGGCTTGTCTTGATGAGCAGACTTAAAGAGTAAACTCAGTGAGAGTACTTGGTGGGTTGAACTGATGAAAAAACTTAAAGAGTCAACTTTGTGGGAGTACTTGGTGGGCCGACTTGGTGGGGTGACTTGATGAATGGACATAAAGAGTCGACTTGGTGAGAGTTCTTGTTTTGGTGACTTGATGAACAGAGTTAAAGAGTCAACTTGGTGGGGTGACTTGATGAATGGACTTGAAGAGTCAACTTGGTGAGAGTACTTGGTGGGGTGACTTGATGAACGGACCTAAAGAGTTGAGTTGGTGAGGGTACTTGGTGGGGTGACTTGATGAATAGACTTAAAGAGTCGACTTGGTTAGAGTACTTGGTGGGGTGAGTTGATGAACACACTTGAAGAATCAACTTGTTTAGAGTACTTGGTGGGGTGACTTGATGAACAGACTCAAAGAGTCGACTTGGTGAGAGTACTTGGTGGCTCGACTTGATGAGCAGGCTTTAAGAGTCAACTTGGTGAGAGTACTTGGCGGGGTGAACTGATGAACATACTTAAAGAGTCGACTTGGTGGGAGTACTTGGTGGTCAACCTAGTGGGGTGACTTGATGAACGGAATTTAAGAGTCAACTTGGTTAGAGTACTTGTTTTGGTGACTTGATGAATGGAATTGAAGAGTTGACTTGGTTGGGTGACTTGATGAAAGGACTTAAAGAGTCGACTTGGTGATAGTACTTAGTGGGGCAACTTGATGAACGAACTTAAAGGGTCAACTTAGCGGGGTGACTTGATGAACAGACCTAAAGAGTTGTCTTGGTGAGAGTACTTGGCGGGGTGAACTAATGAACAAAATTAAAGAGTCGACTTGGTGGGAGTACTTGGCGGGTCGACCTAGTGGGGTGACTTGATGAACAGACTTAAAGAGTCGACTTGGTGAGACTACTTGTTTTGGTGACTTGATGAACAGACATAAAGAGTCGACTTGGTGGGGTGACTTGATTAAAGGACTTAAAGAGTCAATTTGGTGGGTTGAGTTTATGAATGAACTTAAAGGGTCAACTTGGCAGGGTGACTTGATTCGACAGACCTAAAGAGTTGACTTGGTGAGAGTACTTGGTGGGGTGACTTGATGAACAGACTTAGAGAGTCGACTTGGTGAGAGTACTTGGTGGGAAACCCTTGTTGGGTGACTTGATGATCAAACTTAAAGATTCATCTTGGTGAGAGCACTTGGTGCGCTAACTTGGGGAGCCGAGTTGGTGAGTCGAAATGGAGAGTGAGCTTAAAAAGGCAACTTGGTTGGGAAAGTTGGCAAGGCAAGATGGTAGGCTGACTTGGTGAGCCAACTTGTCAAGCAAACTGAAAGAGTCAACTTGTTGAGGCTACTTGGTGGGGTGACCTGGCGACCCCACTTGGTGAGGCGACCTGGTGAGTGAAGCTATCCAATGCTTGGTCGCCAGCCATGAGGAGAGGCAACTTAATGAGCTTACTTGGTGAGGAAACTCAGAGAGTCAACTAGATGAGTTGGGTCATTGAGGTGACTTGGTGGGGTGACTCGATGAGTTGACCATGTGAGAAGACCTTCTGAGCAAACTAAAACTGTCGACTTGGCGAGCATGCTTGAACAATCAACTTGTTGAGTTGACTTGGAAATCTGACATTGTAAGCAGGGCTTAAGACGTGACTTGGTGAGGTGACGCAGGAAGGTCCTGTTAATACCATAAACTTATAACAAAACCATAGAAATAATAAAAATGCGAGAAGAAAATGTGGTCTTGTCATTTGGACTGCAGAAGTGGAATTGCATAATTCATAAGCACAATATGCTAACCCACATGGGTGCCTTCACTGCAACAGTCTGCAAGACAAGCTGCCAGCTATCACCCAAAGTTGTCCTAGACAATGTTAAGGGTTTTCTTAAATAGGCAATTATATGCCATCCGGGAAGGTTCTAGATGCTCGGACTTGATACCTATGGCTGGAAGACCCTGACAATACACATAAGTCTGCCTAATACATCTTTGACAAATTATTTTAGAAATTTCGATAGCCCAACTTCCGAAGGCCATAACTCACGAATCGTTGCTCCAATTGGCTATTATAACTACTTTTCAAAAATGCCAGCTCCTTATCTATAGGCTCAGGAATGCTATTATAACCCTTCCCTCAATTTTTTGAACCTCAGCCGGGCACTCTAAGGCCTCCAATGGCGAGCTTGAAGATTTTTAACATATTTTTCCACCGAAAATCTGCAATAACTTCTCGACACTTATGCTTGAGCTAACTTGGTGAGTGGACTTAGAGAGTCAACTCATTGAGGTGACTTGGTGGGGTTGACCTGGCAAGGTGAAACCCACTTGGTGAGAAAACTGCAAGAGTCAGCTTGGTGAGCACACTGGAATTGCAAGCTTGGCAAACTGACATGGCGAGTGGGCTTAACGAGGCGAGTTGGTGGGGCAACTTGGTGAGTGGAATTAAAGAGCCAACTTGGTGAGGCGACTCAATGAGTTAGTTTGTTTAGATGACATGGTGAACTAAACTTGGGAGGTGACCTGGTGAGCGAACTTGGTGAGCTGACTTGGCGAGCCGAATTGGGGAGTCAACCTAGCGAGCAAACTTGAAGAGTCAACTCATTAAGGAAACTTTGCAAGTCCACCTTATGAGCTGACCTAGGGGCAGACTTGGTGAGCGTGCTTGGATTGTCGGCTTGGCAAGCTGACACGGGGAGCAAACCTAGCAAACCAATATGGTGAGTGGGCCTAACGGGGCGAGTTGGTGGGGTGACTTGGCAAGTGGAATTAGAGAGCCAATGTGGTGAGGTGACTCAGCAAGCTAGTTCATTGAGATGACATGGTGAGCTGACTTGGCAAGTTGACTTGGGGAGCGAACTTAAAGAGTCAACTTGGCAACATACTCGAGTCGACTTGGTGAGGCAACCTGGTGAGTAGGCTCAAAGAGTCAACAAGGTGAGGCGACTCATTGAGCTATCTCCTTGAGGTGACTTGGTGGGCCTACTTGATTAGTCAACTTGGGGAGCTGACTTGATGAGGTAACACGGTGAGTGGGCTTAAAGAGGCGACTTGGTGGGGTAACTCAGTAAGCCAACTTATCAAGTTGAGATGGTGAGTTGACTTGGTGAGCTGAATTGGTGAGCACACTTAAAGAGTTAACTTCATGAGGTGACTCAGCGAGTTAGCTCATTGATGTGACTTGGGTGGGCCGACCTGGTGAGCGAACTTAAAGAGCCGACATGGGCGGGCTGACCTGGTGAGCAAACTTAAATAGTTGACTTGGGAACATACTTGAACAACTGACTTGGTGAGCTAACATAGTGAGTGGGCTTAGAGAAGCAACTCAGTGGGGTAACTCGGCAAGCACACTTGCTGGGGCAAGGTGGTAAAATGACTAGGTGAGTCGACTTGGTGAGCTGACTTGGTGAGTGAACTCAAGGAGTTGACTTGGTGAGGCAACTTGAATAGTCGACTCGATGAGCTAACTTGGGGAGCTGACATGGTGAGCAGTCTTAAAGAGGAGGCGACTTGGTGGAGCAACCTGGTGAAGTGAGACGGTAAGTCATCTTGGTGAGTCGGCTTGATGAGCTGTTAGTGGACTTAAAGAGTCAATTCTTTGAGGTAGCTTGGTGGGGTGATTTTGCAAAGACCACATGGTTAGATGACTTGGTGAGCTGCCCTGTCTAGCAAAATTGGCAAGCAAACTTATAGAATTGACTTGCTATCCCCAGCCAGGATCACACGCCTGGTTTGACCCAACTTGGGTCACTCGACTGGGTCAACCCATCTTTGTCGCCCTAGCCTTGGGCGACCTGACTTGGTCCCCAGAGTGGGTCGACGAGGGAAAAAAAATCATGGGAGGCCCTGTACAATGAAAAGCACTAAATTTTGGGCATTACAAAAAAAAAAAATAAGTTCCCCGATTTTGGATCGTGCATAAGGCTTGGGTCACGTAGCATCGAGGTGTCCTGGGTGATATGATTCGAGCAAAAAGTCGACGGTGGCATGAGTCGTGCAAAAACATTGGAGGCCATCAAGGCTCAAGGCACTTCGAGTTGAGGTTGCCGAGGCGGGTCGGGTTGAAAACTTTGGGCGTTAACCAAAAAGAAAAAGTTAACCGCTTTTGGATCACGTACACGGCTCGGGGCACTTAGAATCACGTGGAGCACGGTGACGTGAGTCGTGCAAAAAATTTGGAGATGACCCGAGTTGAGGTATTCGACTCTATTCGAGTTCAAAAATTTGGGACTTGACAAAAAAAAGAAAAAAGAAAAAGTTATCCGATTTTGGATCATGTAAGTGACTCGGGCCACTCAGAATGAAGGCGAGTGCGGTTACATGAGTCGAGCGAAAAAAAAATGGAGGCGGTTAAGGCTCAAGGCAATTCGAGTCGGGGTAGCTGAGTTGATTCAAAAAATTTGGCCGTTAGCCAAAAAAAGAGTTAATCACTTTTGGATCACGTACATGGCTTGGGGCGCATAGAATCAAGTCAAGCATGGTGACATGAGTGGTTCAAAAAAATTGCAGGCGATTAAGGCTCGAGGCGATTTGAGTCGGGGTTGCTGACATGATTTGGGTTGAAATCTTTGGGTGTTAACCAAAAAAGGAAGAAGTTAACCACTTTTGGATCACGTACATAACTCAGGGCACTAAGTCGAGCACGATGACATGAGTCTTGCAAAAAAATTGGAGGCAATTAAGGCTCAAGGCGATACAAGTCAAGGTTGCCGACAAAATTTTGGTTGAAAACTTTGGGCGTTAAACCAAAAAAAGTTGACCACCTTTGGATCACGCATACGACTCGACACACTTAGAATCATGTCGAGCATGGTGACATGAGTCGTGCAAAAAAATTGGAGGTATTTAAGGCTCGACACGATTTGAGTCGGGGTTGGGGTAGTTGGGGCGATTCATGTCGGGGTTGCCGACATGGTTCGAGTTGAAAACTTTGGGCATTAACCCAAAAAAAAAGTTGACCTCTTTTGGACCACGTACATGACTCAGGGCACTTATAATCAAGTCAAGCATGGTGACATGGGTTGTGGGAAAAATTTTGAGGTGATTAGGCTCAAGGCAATTCGAGTCAGGGTAGCCAACTCGATTTGAGTTCAAAACTTTGGGCGTTAACCAAAAAAATAAGTTAACCAATTTTGGATCACATACATGAGTCGTTTACCGTCACAAAAATTACAAAACTTGAGGACCCACTAGGAATTTGCAGTCGGAAGATTTTTCTGCCCTCACAAAAATTTACAAACCCCACCCGCTCAAAATTTGGACTTGGAAGATTTTTCTGCGCTCATGGAATTTACAAACCCCACCAGCTCGAAATTTGGCACTTGGAAATTATGAAACCCCACCCGCCCAGAATTTGGACTTGGAAGATTTTTTTGCCCTCACAGAAATTGCAAACCCAACCTACCCGAAATTGCACTGATTACGAACTCGACCCACATGGAAATTGCACTTGGAAGACTTTTTCACCCTCGAGGAAACTTTGGCACTCGAGAGATTTTTTAGCACTCGCAGAAATCACAAAACCCCACCTGCCAAGAATTTGGCACTTGGGATATTTTTTTGCCCTTTCGAAAATCGCAAACCCCACCAGCTCAGAATTTGGCACTCGAGAGATTTTTCTACCCTGGCAAATATTTCTACAAAATGCACCCCTCCCACCCAGAATTTGGCACTTGGGAGATTTTTTCGCCCTGGCAGAAATTACAAACCCCACCCGCCAGGAATTTGGCACCTGGGATATTTTTACGCCCTCGCAAAAATTGCAAACCCCACCTGTCGAGAACTTGGCACTTGGGAGATATTTTCGCCCTCGTAGAAATTGCAAACCCCACCCACCTGGAATTTGGCACTCGGGAGATTTTTTCTCCCTTGTGAAAATTTTTACAAAATCCCACGCACCTAGAATGTGGCACTTGGGAGATTTTTCCACCCCGACAGAAATTACAAACCCCACCTACCGAGAATTTGGCACCTGGGAGATTTTTCTGCCCTCGTGAAAATTGCAAACCCCACCCGTTCGAAATTTGGCACCTGCAAGATTTCCCCGCCCTCGCGCAAATTAGAAACCCCACCCGCTGGGAATTTGGCACTTGGGAGATTTTTTTGCCCTCGCAAAAATTTTTACAAAACCCCACCCACCGAGAATTTTGCACTTGGGAGATTTTTTTGCCCTCACAGGAATTTTCACAAAACCCCACCCGCTCAAAATTTGGCACTTGGGAGATTTCTCCGCCCTGGCAAAAATTACAAACCCCCGCCAAGAATTTGGCACCTGGGAGAGTTTTTCGGCCTCGCAAAAATTGTAAAACCCACCCGCCCAGAATTTGGCACTTGGAAAATTTTCCCGCATTCACACAAATTACAAACCCCACCTGCCGGGAATTTGGCACCTGAGAGATTGTTACGACCTCGCAAAACAATTTGGCAAACCCCACCCACCCAAAATTTGGCACTTGGAAGATTTTCTCGCCCTCGTGCAAATCACAAACCCCACCCACCTTAGAGTCAAAAAAGGTTTTATGAATCGATGTGATGGAGGGCTGAATCTCAGTTGATCATGGCAGCAAGGCCACTCTGCCACTTACAATACCCTGTCAGTTATTTAAGTCGTTTGCAAAAGATTCTTCTCGTCGACCACTTGAAGTTAATATCCAAGGTTTCTCCAACAGGCTAATGCGCTGATCAGAGATGGCCAATGACATGGTTCCTCTCGTACTAAGTTGAATTACTATCATGGCATGGATCATTAGTTGGGTAAAACTAACCTGTCTCACGATGGTCTAAACCCAGCTCACGTTCCCTATTGGTGGGTGAACAATCCAACAAAATTAACAAAATTAACCAAACAAATCGCTCCACCAACTAAGAATGGCCATGCACCACCACCCATAGAATCAAGAAAGAGCTCTCAATCTGTCAATCCTTACTATGTCTGGACTTGGTAAGTTTCCCCGTGTTGAGTTAAATTAAGCTGCAGGGTCCACTCTTGGTGGTGCCCTTCAAAAAATTCCTTTAAGTTTTATCCTTGTGACCATACTCCCCTCAGAACCCAAACACTCTGATTTCTTAGAAGGTGTTGGTGGAGTCCTTAGAGCAACATCTGCCGATCCCAGGTCAGCATCATTTATGTTTGAGACTAGGACGGTATCTGATCGTGTTCGAGCCCCCAACTTTCGTTCTTTGATTAATGAAAACATCCTTGGCAAATGGTTTTGAAATGGTTTGTCTTCCAAAAATTCAAGAATTTCATGTCTGACAATGAAATATGAATGCCGCTAATAGTCCCTATTAATCATTACTCCAGTCTCGAAAGCCAATAGAATAGGACTAGACTCCTATCGTGTTATTCCATGCTAATGTATTAAGAGTGTAGGCTTGCTTTGAGCACTCTAATTTTTTCAAAGTAACGATGCCGAAACCATGACCCAACCAATTAAAGCTAGGAACATGCCATTGACAGAAGGGACATGAGGACTAGTGCACAACTAGAAGGCGGACTGATCGTGACGACCCAAGGTCCAACTACGAGCTTTTTAACTACAACTTAAATATACCCTATTGGAGCTAGAATTACCGCGGCTGCTGGCACTAGACTTGCCCTCCAATGGATCCTTGTTAAGGGATTTAGATTGTACTCATTCTAATTATTAGACTTGATGAGCCCAGTATTGTTATTTATTGTCACTACCTCCCGATGTTAGGATTGGGTAATTTGCGCGCCTGCTGCCTTCCTTGGATGTGGTAGCCGTTTCTCAGGATCCCTCTCTGGAATTGAAGCCTAATTCTCTGTCACCCATCACCACCATGGTAGGCCTCTATCCTACAATCAAAAGTTGATAGGGAAAAAATTTGATTGAAGCGTCGCCAACACAAAGGCTGTACGATCCGTTGAGTTATCATGAATCACCAGAATAGCGGGCGAACCTGCGCTGGCCTTTTATCTAATAAATGCATCCCTTCCAAGAGTCCAAATTTGGTGCATGTATTAGCTCTAGAATTAATAAGGTGCTCTATAATTACTACAGTTATCTAAGTAGCAAAGTACCATCAAAGAAACTATAACTAATTTAATGAGCCATCCGCAGTTTCACAGTCTGAAATAGTTCATACTTAGACATGCATGGCTTAATCTTTGAGACAAGCATATTACTACTGGAAAGATTGACCATGTAGCTTCTAATGACAAGGGGACCCCCAAGACCTACTACAGGTAAGGGGATGCCTACCACGATGGCAAACTAAAATTTGCATTCGTTCCGTCATGCATCCAAACGTAATTCCCCGCACAAGCAACGAGAATGACGTTCATAGCACGAGTAGGACTTGCAATGCTCGAAGATACAAGCTCATCCAATCAACTGGATGAATTTCACCTTGAAGGGGCCCAATCCAAAAGTTCTAGAGGTCATCTCCTGGAACTATCAAGAACAAGGAAAATCTTGCATGCAAACTCTACTACTGTGCAAACATAGGTTGCAATTAAAGAGAAATTGTGAGGCCGTCACAATGGCCCGAGGCCAATGCTCCGACTAAGTCAATTTTCTCTTGGTATAACCATGCTTTTGTTCATAGAGAGATCTCCCCATTCACTTTTTGACGACGCATAATCCAAGTGCTAGACACGAGCTCGCCCCTGAAAGACCACTTTCCAAAACATCCCGATGACACATTGGAATGACAACCACTGTGGAACCATTCCCAATGTTGTGCCAATTGAGTTGCACAGAGGTGACAGTAGGGAGCTCCCACATAGCAATTGGGATGTGCTTTCGTAACCATCTCAAACAAAAACCAATGTTAGTTGAAAAAATTTAGAATCCAAGGCTCGTATCCATCGATATCGTCGGCATTGGGTCTATATTCAAAGGCCACGGAGAGGTTTCGATAAGAGAAGCTCCCTTGCTCACTTGAACAAACATCCCAAATGCTAGACAAAAGCTCCCACCCTTAGCATCACTCTCTAGAGCACTACAACGACACATTGGAATGACAACTACTATCGAACAACTCCCAAATTTGCGCCGATGGAGTGAGAAACATGAGCAAATTTGGGGAGCCGCGCATAGCAAACGGGCTGCTATTTCATTCCGCTCTTATATAGATCCAATGTCGTTTATTTTTTTTGGAATCTGAGGCTACATTCATCCTTTCTTGCATAAGCAATGGCTCTTCTGATCGAATGGCCATGGGGAGCTTCCGATAACAAAGGCTCCCTTGTCACTCGTGATGCATAGCCGAACTACTAGATGACGGCTTACCCTTCAGATCGTTGCCCATGCAGCCACCACAATGGCACTATTGGAATGACAACCACTGGCTGAACCATTCCAAACATTTTGTGCCAAAGAAGTTGTTGCAAAGAGAATGACTATGGGGAGAGAGACCTCCCATAGCAATTGGGATGGCTTCACAACCCTCCCAATAGGAACGATGCTAGTGCCAATGTTTGAAATTTGAATAACATGTCTTTCTCGAACACCAGCACTTATTCTATTGGGGAGGATCATCGAGAGCTTTTGTTATCAAAGCTCCCATTGTAGCTACGATAGGCACAAAAAAAATTTCTAGAGCACCAAGCACCCACCTCATGGCTAGACGAGGGCTCGCGATTAGATCAACTTTGAAATTACTGAACAGAGTTGCTGTAGAATGGCAACCGCTGCCAAGTCTCTTCTATAATTGCATCGATCAAGTGATCAAAGAAGGTGATCTAATAGAGATTCCAAGGGTAGGCATTCATTGGGGGATTCACGGCGATAGCAAAAATTTATGCAATACCCGAGCAACACCGGACGAAGGTGCTAGATGAGGGCTCCCATTCTAGATCAAGCTTTAAATTCACCAAGTAGACGCGGTGAGGGATGGCAACCACTGCCAAACCTTTTTTAAAAATTGTGCCAACCAAGTGACAAGAAAACATGATCTAAAGGAGAGTCGAGGAATAGCACCTCGACGGTTGGCTTCATGTCCCTCTAATTGATTCAACATTTGCCTCCACCATTTCAAACTCCAACATATCCATCCGCCTTGACATTAGCGTTGAATCAATGAGAGGTGCATGGGAGAGGCTCACAGAAACCACCACTCCCATTGTAGCCGCGATAGGCACACAAAAAATTTCTAGAGCGCCAAGCACCCACCTCATGGCTAGACGAGGGCTCGCCATTAGGATCAACTTTGAAATCACTGAACCGACGAGCTGTAGAATGGAAACCACTGCCAAGTCTCTTTCATAATTGCATCGGTTGAGTGATAGAAGAAGGTGATCTAAGAGAGAGTCCAAGGATAGGAAATCGTTGGGGGATTCGCACCGATGGCAAAAATTAATGCAATACCCGAGCAACATTGGATGGAGGTGCTAGACGAGGGCTCCCATTTTAGATCAAGTTTTAAAATCACCAAGTAGACGCAGTGAGGGCTGGCAACCACTGCCAAACCTTTTTCTAAAATTGCACCAGCCAAGTGAAAAGAAAACATGATCTAAAGGAGAGTCGAGGAATAGCACCTCGAGGGTGGGCTTCATGCCCCTCTAATTGATTCAACGTCAGCGTCCACCGTTTCAAAATCTGACATATCCATTGGCCTTCACACCAACATTGAATCAATGAGAGGGGCATGGGAGAGGCTCACGACAACCACCTCCCCCATTGTAGCCATGATAGGCACCCAAAAATTGCTAGAGCGCCAAGAACCCACCTCATGGCCAGACGTGGGCTCGCCATTAGATCAAATTCAAAATCGATGAACAGACACGCTGTAGAATAGCTACCACTACAAAGTCTCTTCTATAATTGCGTCGGTCGAGTGATCTAAGAGAGAGTCCAAGGGTAAGCATTTGGTTGGGGTATTCGCGCCGATGGCAAAAATTTATGCAATACCCGAGCAACACCGGAAGGAGGTGCTAGACGAGGGCTCCCATTTTAGATAAATTTTTAAAATCACCAAGTAGATGCGGTGAAGGCTGGCAACCGTAGCCAAACCTTTTTCTGAAATTGCACCAGCCGAGTGACAAGAAAACATGATGTAAAGGAGAGTCGAGGAATAGAACCTCAAAGGTGGGCTTCATGCCCCTCTAATTGATTCAACGTCAGCGTCCACCATTTCAAAATTTGACATATCCATCTACCTTGACACTGGCATTGAATCAATGAGAGGGGCATGGGAGAGGCTTGCGATAACCACCTCTCCCATTGTAGCTATGATAGGCACACAAATAATTGCTAGAGCGTGAAGCACCCACCTTATGGCTAGACGAGGGCTCGCCATTAGATGAACTTCGAAGTCATCGAACAAACGCACTATAGAATGGCAATGACTGCCAAGTCTCTACCATAATTGTGTCGGTCGAGTGATCTAAGAGAGAGTCCAAGGGTAGGCATTCGGTAGGGGGATTTGCGTCAGTGGAAAAAATTTATGCAATACCCAAGAACCACCAGACGAAGGTGCTAGAAGAGGGCTCCCATTTTAGATCAAGTTTTAAAACCACTAAGAAGACATGGTGAGGGCTGGCAACCACTGCCAAACCTTTTTCCAAAATTGCGCCAGCCAAGTGACAAGAAAACATGATCTAAAGGAGAGTCGAGGAATAGCACCTCGAGGGTGGACTTCATGCCCCTCTAATTGATTCAACGTCGGTGTCCACCATTTCAAAATTTGACATATCCATCTGCCTTGACATTGGTGTTGAATCAATGAGAGGGGCATGGGAGA
The DNA here is from genome assembly GCA_028749045.1 of Cupressus sempervirens. Lineage (NCBI taxonomy): Eukaryota > Viridiplantae > Streptophyta > Pinopsida > Cupressales > Cupressaceae > Cupressus > Cupressus sempervirens. The sequence goes on along the minus strand of CM053784.1, from coordinate 569,133,096 downwards.
GGCTTGTGGCAACCACCTCTCCCATTGTAGCCATGATAGGAGGCACACAAAAAATTGCTAGAGTGCCAAGCACCCACCTCATGGCTAGATGAGGGCTCACCGTTAGATCAACTTCGAAATCGCTAAACAGACGTACTGTAGAATGGCAACCGCTGCCAAGTCTCTTCCGTAATTGCATCGATCGAGTGATCAAAGAAGATGATCTAAGAGAAAGTCCAAGGGTAGCCATTCATTGGGGGATTCATGCCGATGGAAAAAATTTATGCAATACCTGAGCAACACCGGACGGAGGTGCTAGACGAGGGCTCCCATTTTAGATCAAGTTATAAAACCACCAAGAAGATGCGGTGAGGGTTGGCAACAGCTACCAAACCTTTTTCATAAATTGTGCCAGCTGAGTGACAAGTAAACATGATCTAAAGGAGAGTCGAGGAATAGTACCTCGACGGTGGGCTTCACGCCCCTCTAATTGATTCAACATCGGTGTCCACCGTTTGAAAATTTGACATATCTATCCACCTTGACACCAACATTGAATCAATGAGAGGGGCATGGGAGAGGCTCATGGCAACCACCTCTCCCATTGTAGCCATGATAGGTAAACAAAAAATTGCTAGAGCGCCAAGTACCCACCTCATGGCTAGACGAGGGCTCTCTATTAGATCAACTTTGAAATCACCGAATAGATGCGCCGTAGAATGGAAACCGCTGCCTACTCTAATCCGTAATTACATCGGTCAAGTGATCGAAGAAGGTGATCTAAGAGAGAGTAGTAGGCATTCATTGGGGGATTCGCGCCGATGGAAAAAATTGATGCAATACCCAAGCAACACTAGACGGAGGTGCTAGATGAGGGCTCCCATTTTAGATCAAGTTTTAAAACCACCAAGAAGATGCAGTGAGGGCTGGAAACAGCTGCCAAACCTTTTTCTATAATTGTGCCAGCTGAGTGACAAGAAAAAATGATCTAAAGGAGAGTCGACGAACAACACCTCGAGGGTGGGCTTCATGCCCCTCTAATTGATTCAATGTTGGTATCCACCGTTTCAAAATTTGACATATCTGTCTGCCTTGACACCGGTGTTGAATCAATGAGAGGGGCATGGGAGAGGCTCACAGAAACTGCCTCTCCCATTGTAGTCGCGATAGGCACACAAAAAATTGCTAGAGCACCAAGCACCCACCTCATGGCTAGACGAGGGCTCGCCATGAGATCAACTTCAAAATTGCCAAACAGACACGCTGTAGAATGGAAAACGTTGCCAAGTCTCTTCCATAATTGCATCGGTCAAGTGATCAAAGAAGGTGATCTAAGAGAGAGTCCAAGGGTAGGAATTCATTGGGGGATTCGTGCCGATGGCAAAAATTTATGCAATACCCAAGCAACACCAGACGAAGGTGCTATACGAGGGCTCCCATTTTAGATCAAGTTTTAAAACCACCAAGAAGACGTGGTGAGGTCTAGAAACCATTGCCAAACCTTTTTTTGAAATTACGCTAGCTGAGTGATAAGAAAACATGATCTAAAGGAGAGTCGAGGAATAGCACCTCAAGGGTGGGCTTCATACCCCTCTAATTGATTTAACATTAGCGTCCACTATTTGAAAATCTGACATATCTATTCGCCTTGACACCTACATTGAATCAATTAGAGGGGCATGGGAGAGGCTCACAACAACCACCTCTCCCATTGTAGCTGCGATAGGCACACAAAAAATTGCTAGAGCGCCAAGTACCCACCTCATGGCTAGACGAGGGCTCGCCGTTAGATCAACTTCAAAATTGCTGAACAGACACACTATAGAATGGAAACCACTGCCAAGTCTCTTCCGTAATTGTGTCGATCGAGTGATCAAAGAAGGTGATCTAAGAGAGAGTCCAAGGGTAGGCATTCATTGAGGGATTCATGCCAATGGCAAAAATTTATGCAATACCCGAGCAACACCAGATGGAGGTGCTAGACGAGGGCTTCCATTTTAGATCAAGTTCTAAAATCGCTAAGTAGACACGGTGAGGGCTGGCAACCACTGCCAAACCTTTTTCCGAAATTGCACCAGCCGAGTGACAAGAAAACATGATCTAAAGGAGAGTCAAGGAATAGCACCTCGAGGGTGGGTTGCATGCCCCTCTAATTGATTCAACGTCAGTGACCACCGTTTCAAAATCTGACATATCCATCCACCTTGACACCGGTGTTGAATCAATGAGAGGGGCATGGGAGAGGCTCGTGGCAACCACCTCTCCTATATAAGCTATTAGTGCGAGGCTCACTCTGCATTAGAAATTAGCGAATACATCAACAACTGCCTTAAAAATCCAAATCGTTGAAAAATGTGACCAAACAACCATCCACAACCCCATTTTTTATGAGGTTGGCAGAGGAGCAAAAGATTGTCATTGGTTAGGAGATGTGAGTTCATTGAGCCAATGCAGTGAAATGGGTCGTCGAGCTCATCTGATGAACTTGATGAATTTCACCTTGAAGGGGCCCAATCCAAAAGTTTCGGAGGTCATCTCCTAGAACTATCAAGAACAAGGCCAATCTTACATGCAAACTCTGCTACTGCACGATCATAGGTTGCAATTAAAGAGAAATTTCAAGGTTGTCACAATGGCCCAAGGCCAATGCTCTGACTAAAGTCAATTTTCTCTTGCAATCACCATGCACCCACCTCATGGCTAGACAAGGACTGGCCATTAGATCAACTTCAAAATCGCTAAATAGACGCGCTATAGAATGGCAACCGCTGCCAAGTTTCTTCCATAATTGCGTCGGTCGAGTGATCGAAGAAGGTGATCTAAGAGAGAGTCCAAGGGTAGGCATTCGTTGGGGGATTCGCGCTGATAGAAAAAATTTATACAATACCCGAGCAACACAAGATGGAGGTGCTAGATGAGGGCTCCCATTTTAGATCAAGTTTTTAAATCACCAAGTAGACACGGTGAGGGTTGGCAATCGCTGCCAAACCTTTTTCCAAAATTGTGCCAGTCGAGTGACAAGAAAAAATGATCTAAAGGAGAGTCGAGGAATAGCACCTTGAGGGTGGGCTTCATGCCCCTCTAATTGATTCAACATCAGCATCCACCATTTGAAAATTTGACATATCCATCCACCTTGACACTAGTGTTGAATGAAATAGAGGGGCATGGGAGAGGCTCGGGGAAACCACCTCTCCCATTGTAGGTGCGATAGGTGCACAAAAAATTTCTAGAGCACCAAGCACCCACCTCATGGCTAGACGAGGGCTTGCCATTAGATAAACTTCAAAAGCGCTGAACAGACACGCTATAGAATGGCAACTGCTGCTAAGACTCTTCCGTAATTGCATCAGTCAAGTGATCAAAGAAGGTGATCTAAGAGAGAGTCTAAGGGTAGGCATTCATTGGGGGATTCATACCGATGGAAAAAATTTATGCAATACCCGAGCAACACCTGATGAAGGTGCTAGACGAGGGCTCCCATTTTAGATCAAGTTTTAATATCACCAAGTGGATGCGGTGAGGGTTGGCAACCGCTGCCAAACCTTTTTCTAAAATTGCTCCAGCTGAGTGACAAGAAAACATGATCTAAAGGAGAGTCGAGAAATAACACCTCGAGGGTGGCTTCATGCCCCTCGAATTGATTCAACATCAGCGTCCACCATTTCAAAATCTGACATATCCATCTGCCTTGACACCAACATTGAATCAATGAGAGGGGCATGGGAGAGGGTTGCAAAAACCACCTCTCCTATACAAGCTATTAGTGCGAGGCTTGCTCTGCATTAGAAATTAGCGAACACACTAACAACTAGCTTAAAAATACAAATTGTTGAAAAAGTGACCAAACAGCCATCCACGACGCCATTTTTTATGAGGTCGGCACAAGAGCAAAAGATTGTCATCGGTTAGGAGATGTGAATTCATGCAGCCAAGGGAGTGAAATGGTCATCGAGATCATCCAATCAACTTGATGAATTTTACCTTGAAGGGGCCCAATCAAAAACTTCTAGAAATTGCAATGAAAGAGAAATTGCAAGGCCGTCACAATGGCCCGCCAATTCTCTGACTAATTCAATTTTCTCTTGCAATCACCATGCCATTGTTCATAGAGAGATCTCCCCATTCACTTGTGACAACACACAATCCAAGTGCTAGACGCGAGCTCGCCCTTGAAAGACCACTTTCCAAGACATCCCGATGACACATTGGAATGACAACCGCTGTCGAACCATTCTCACAAAAACCAATGTTAGCTAAAAAAATTTAAAATCCAAGGCTCCTATCGATCGATATCGTCGGCACAGGGTCTATATTTAAAGGCACAGAGAGGTTCTGATAAGAGAAGCTCCCCTGCTCACTTGCACAGACATCCCAAATGCTAGACATAAGCTCTCGCCCTTAGCATCGCTCTGTAGATCACTACAATGAAACATTGGAATGACAACCACTATCGAACAACTCCTAAATTTTTGCCAATGGAGTGAGAAAGAAGAGCCAGATTGGGTCGATGAAAATGGCTAAGCCAAATTAGGATGGCTAGAATGGCTCGCGCAGATCGGTTTGGCCAGAATGGCTCGACCACCATTTTTCGCCGAGAGCTTATGATATTAAAGCTCCCATGTAGCCATGATAATGATACCATGAAAAATTGCTAGAGTACTGAGCACCCATAGCAAATTTCCATTATACCAAGCAACACCAGAGTGCTAGACAAGGGCTCACGTTTAGATCAAGTTTTAAAATCACCAAAAAGACACGCCATGGATCGGCAACCACTGCCTCACCTTTTCCAAAATTGAGTCATCGGAAAACATGATCTAAAGGAGAGCCGAGGAAAAGCACTTAGAGATGACTTCATGCCCCTTTCATTGATTCAACATTAGCATACACTATTTGAAAATCCAACAATTTGATCCGCCTAGACACCAATGTTGAATAAATGAAAGGGGCATGGGAGAGGCTCGCAATAACCACCTCTCCTATATAAGCTATTAGTGTGAGGCTCCTTCTGCATTAAAAATCTGTGGTAGCATGAAAAAATCCCTTAAAAATCCAATTCAATGAAAAATGTGACCAAACAGGCTTCTACAACACCGTTTTTGGAGCTCGGCAAGATCGAGTTGATGAAAATGGCTCGGCCAGATTGGGTCAGCCAGTATGGCTTGCCCAGATCGGGTCAGCCAGCATGGTTCGGCCACCATTCTTGTCGAGAGCTTTCGGTATTAAAGCTCCCATGTAGCCAGGATAAGTACACCATGAAAAATTGCTAGAGTGCCAAGCACACATAGCAAATTGCCATTATACCAAGCAACGCCAGAGTGCTAGACAGGGCTCACGTTTAGATCAAGTTTTAAAATCACCAAAAAGACACGCCATGGATCGGCCACTGCTGACTCACCTTTTCCAAAATTGAGTCATTGGAAAACATGATCTAAAGGGAAAAGCACTCAGAGATCGCTTCATGCCCCTTTCATTGATTCAACATCAGCATACACCGTTTGAAAATCCAACAATCCGATCCGCCTAGACACCAATGTTGAATCAATGAAAGGGGCATGGGAGAGGCTCACGACAACCACCTCTGCTATATAAGCTATTAGTGCAATGCTCCTTCTGCATTAGAAATCTGCGATTGCATGGAGAAATCCCTTAAAAATCCAATTCCATGAAAAATGTGACCAAACAGCGATCCACGACACCATTTTTGGAGCTCGGCCAGATCGGGTCGACAAAAATGGCTTGTCTAGATCAGGTCGGCCAAAATGGCTCACCTAGATTGGGTCAGCGAGAATGGCTCGCCCAGATTGGGTTGGCCAGAATGGCTCGCACAGATCGGGTCGGCCAGCATGGCTCACCCAGATCGGGTCGGCCAGCATGGCTCGGCCACCATTTTTTGCCGAGAGCTTTCGGTATTAAAGCTCCTATGTAGCCACGATAAGTACACCATGAAAAATTGCTAGAGCACCAAGCACCTATAGCAAATTGCCATTGTACCAAGCAACATTGGAGTGGTAGACAAGGGCTCACATTTAGATCAAGTTTTAAGATCACCAAAAAGACACGCCATGGATCGACAACCGCTGCCTCACCTTTTCCAAATTTAAGTCATTAGAAAACATGATCTAAAGGAAAGCCAAGGAAAAGCATTTAGAGATCGCTTCATGCCCCTTTCATTGATTCAACATTAGCATACATCGTTTGAAAACCCAACAGTCCGATCTGCCACCTCTCCTATATAAGCTATTAATGCAAGGCTCCTTCTGCATTTGAAATCTGTGATAGCGAAAACAAATCCCTTAAAAGTCCAATTCAATGAAAAATATGACCAAACAGTCATCCACAAAACCATTTTTGGAGCTCGGCCAGATCGGGTTGGCTAGAATGGCTCGGCCAGATCGGGTCAGCCAGCATGGCTTGCCCAGATCGGCTAGGCCAGAATGGCTCACCCAGATCGGGTCAGCCAGCATGGCTCGCCCAGATTGGGTAGGCTAGAATGGCTCAGCCAGATCAGGTCAGCCAGCATGGCTCACCTAGATCGAGTCGACCAGAATGGCTCGCCCAGATCGGGTCAGCTAGCTTGGCTCGGCAAGAATGGCTCAGCCAGATCGGGTCGGCCAGCATGGCTTGCCTAGATCGCATCGGCCAGAATGGCTCAGCCACCATTTTTCTAGCACACTACCTCCCCTATATAAGCTATTAGTGCAAGGCTTGCTCTAGATTCAAAAATATGTATTCACATAGATAAGTTCCTTAAAAAAATCAATTCATTGAAAAATATAACCGAATAGCCATCTACAACCCCATTTTTGCTAAATTTGGCAACGGAGCAAAAAATTGACATTGGTTAGGTGGTGTGATTCCATTAGCCACAGGAGTAAATTGATGGTGAGGAAAGATGGTAAGTCAACTGGGTGAGATGAATTGACTTGGTGACCTGACCTAGCGAGCGAACTTGGTGAGAGAACTTAAAGACTTGAGTTGTTGGGTGCACTTAAACTTTTGACGCGTGAGCCACCTTGGCAAGCTGACTTGGGGAATCAAGCTAGAAATCCGACATGGTGAGAAAACTTTAAGACATCACCAGTGGCGCAACTTTGTAAGGCGGCATGGTAAGTCAATTTGGTGACTTGACTTGGTGAGCAGAGTTAAAGAGTCAACTCGTTGAGGCAACTTTTTGGGGTGACTTGGAGAGCCCACATCGTGAGATGCCTCAGCGAGCAGAGCTGGCTAGCCTGGTGGTGAGATGACTTGGCCAGTGGACTTGGCTACCCTAAATGAACTTAAAGAGTCGACTTGGCGAGAGTACTTGGTGGGCCGACCTGGCGGGGTGACTTGATGAACGAACTTAAAGAGTCGACTTGGTGGACCGACCTGGCGAGGTGACTTGATGAACGAACTTAGAGAGTCAACTTGGTGAGAGCACTCGGTGCCTTGGTGGGCCGACCTGGTTGGGTGACTTGATGAACAATGTTAAAGAGTCCACTTGGTGGGCCGACCTGGCGGGGTGACTTGATGAACGAACCTAAAGAGTCGACTTGGTGAGAGTACTTGGTGGGCAGAAATAGCGGGGTGATTTGATGAACAAACTTAAAGAGTCGACTTGATGAGAGTACTTGGTGGGGTGACTTGATGAACGAACCTAAAGAGTCGACTTGGTGGGCTGACCTGGCAGGGTGACTTGATGAAAAAACTTAAAGAGTTGACTTGGTGGGCCAACCTGGCAAGGTGACTTGATGAAGAAACTTAAAGAGTCGACTTGGTGAGAGTACTTGGTGGGCCGACCTGGCAGGGTGACTTGATGAACAAACTTAAAGAGTCGACCTGGTGAGAGTACTCGGTGTGCTGACCTGGTCATGTGACTTGATGAACGAACTTAAAGAGTTGACTTGGTGGGCCGACTTGGCCGAGTGACTTGATGAACGAACTTAAAGAGTCAACTTGGTAGGTCAAACTGGCGGGGTGACATGGTGAGAGTACTTGGTGGGCTTACTTGGCAGGGTGACTTGATGAACGAATTTAGAGAGTCAACTTTGTGAGAGTACTTGGTGGGTCGAACTGGCAGGGTGACTTGATGAACGAACTTAAAGAGTCGACTTGGTGAGAGAACTTGGTAAGTCAAGCTGGAGGGGTGAATTGATGAAAGAACCTAAAGAGTAGACTTTTTGAGAGTACTTGGTGGACTGACTTGGCTGGGTGACTTAATGATCAAACTTAAAGGGTCAACTTGGTGAGAGTACTTGGTGGGCCAACCTGGTGGAGCAACTTGATGAACGAACTTAAAGAGTCGACTTGGTGAGAGTACTTGGTGGGGTGACTTGATGAACAAACCTAAAGAGTCGATTTGGTGAGAGTACTTGGTGGGCCGACCTGGTAGGGTGACTTGATGAACAAACTTAAAGAGTCGACTTGGTGAGAGTACTTGGTGGGCTGACCTGGTGGGTTGACTTAATGAATGGACATAAAGAGTCAACTTGGTGAGAGTACTTGTGCTAGTGACTTGATGAACGGACATAAAGAGTCAACTTGGTGAGAGTACTTGTTCTAGTGACTTGATGAACAAACTTAAAGAGTCGAATTGGTGGGGTGACTCGATGAAAGGACTTAAAGAGTCCACTTGGCGAGAGTACTTGGTGAGGTGACTTGATGAACAGACTTAAAGTGTCAACTTGGCAGGGTGACTTGATGAATGGACCTCAAGTGTTGACTTGGTGAGAGTACTTGGTGGGCTGACCTGGTGGGGTGACTTGACGAATGGACATAAAGAGTCGACTTGGTGAGAGTACTTGGCGGGCCGAACTGATGAACAAACTTAAAGAGTCGACTTGGTGGGAGTACTTAGTGGGAAAACTTGGTGGGGTGACTTGATGAATGGACATAAAGAGTGGACTTGGTGAGAGTACTTGTTCTAGTGACTTGATGAATGGACATAAATAGTCGACATGGTGAGAGTAATTGTTCTAGTGACTTGATGAACGGACTTAAAGAGTCAACTTGGTGGGGTGACTTGATGAAAGGACTTAAAGAGTCAACTTGGTGAGAGTACTTGGTGGGGTGACTTGATGAATGAAATTAAAGCATCAACTTGGCTGGGTGACTTGATGAACGAACCTCAAGAGTTGACTTGGTGAGAGTATTTGGTGGGGTGACTTGATGAACAGACTTAAAGAGTCAACTTGGTGAGAGTACTTGGTGGGGTGATGTGATGAATGCACTTGAAGAATTGACTTGGTTAGAGTACTTGGTGGGGTGACTTGATGAATGGATTCAAAGAGTTGACTTGGTGAGAGTACTTGGTGGCTCAACTTGATGAGCAGACTTAAAGAGTCAACTTTGTGAGAGTACTTGGCGGGGTGAACTGATGAACGAACTTAAAGAGTTGACTTGGTGGGCCAACTTGGTGGGGTGACTTGATGAAAGGATTTAAAGAGTCAACTTGGTGAGAGTACTTGGTGGGGTGACTTGATGAATGGACTTAAAGGGTCGACTTGGCGGGGTGACTTGATGAACGGACCTAAAGAGTTGACTTGGTGAGAGTACTTGGTGGGGTGACTTGATGAGAAGACTTAAAGAGTCCACTTGGTGAGAGTACTTGGTGGGGTGAACTAATGAACGGACTTTAGGAGTCAACTTGGTGGGAGTACTTGGTGGGCCGACCTGGTGGGGTGACTTGATGAATGGACATAAAGAGTCGACTTGGTGAGAGTACTTGTTCTAGTGACTTGATGAACAGACATAAAGAGTCGACTTTGTGAGAGTACTTATCCTAGTGACTTGATGAATGGACTTAAACAGTCGACATGGTGGGGTGACTTGATGAAAGGACTTAAAGAGTCAACTTGGTGAGAGTACTTGGCGGGGTGACTTGATGAACAAACTTAAAGGGTCAGCTTGGCAGGGTGACTTGATGAACGAACCTCAAGAGTTGACTTGGTGAGAGTAATTGGTGGGGTGACTTGATGAACAGACTTAAAGAGTCAACTTGGTGAGCCTAATTGGTGGGTTGACTTGATGAACGCACTTTAAGAATCAACTTGGTTAGAGTACTTAGTGGGGTGACTTGATGAACAGGCTCAAATAGCTGACTTGGTGAGAGTACTTGGTGGCTCGACTTGATGAGCAAACTTAAAGAGTCAACTTGGTGAGAGTACTTGGCGGGGTGAACTGATGAACGAACCTAAAGAGTTGACTTGGTGAGAGTACTTGGTGGGCTGACCTGGTGGGGTGGCTTGATGAACGGACTTAAAGAGTCAACGTGGTGAGAGTACTTGTTCTGGTGACTTGATGAACAGACTTAAAGAGTCAACTTGTGGGGTTGAATTGATGAAAGGACTTAAAGAGTCAAATTGGTGAGAGTACGTGGTGGGGTGACTTGATGAACGAACTTAAAGGGTCGACTTGGTGGGGTGACTTGATGAATGGACCGCAAGAGTTGACTTTGTGAGAGTACTTGGTGGGGTGACTTGATGAACAAACTCAAAGAGTTGACTTGGTAAGAGTACTTGTTGGGGTGAGTTGATGAACACACTTGAAGAATCAACTTGGTTAGAGTACTTGGTGGGGTGACTTGATGAACAGACTCAAAGAGTCGACTTCATGAGAGTACTTGCTGGCTTGACTTGATGAGCAGATGTAAAGAGTCAACTTGGTGATAGTACTTGGTGGGGTGAACAAATGGACAGACTTAAAGAGTCAACTTCATGGGAGTACTTGGTGGGCTGACCTGGTGGGGTGACTTGATGATGGGACATAAAGAGTCGACTTGGTGATAGTACTTGTTCTGGTGACTTGATGAATGATCTTAAAGGGTTGACTTAGCGTGGTGACTTGATGAACAGACCTAAAGAGTTTACTTGGTTAGAGTACTTGGTGGGGTGACTTAATGAACAGACTTAAAGAGTCCACTTGGTGAGAGTACTTGGCGGGGTGAACTAATGAACAAACTTAAAGAGTCGACTTGGTTGGAGTACTTGGTTGGCTGACCTGGTGGGGTGACTCGATGAACAGACATAAAGAGTCGACTTGGTGAGAGTACTTTTTCTGGTGACTTGATGAACGAACTTAAAGAGTTGACTTGGTTGGGTGACTTGATGAAAGGACATAAAGAGTTGACTTGGTGAGAGTACTTTGTGGGGTGACTTGATGAACAGACTTAAAGAGTCTACTTGGTGAGAGTACTTGATGGGTTGACTTGATGAATAGACTTGAAGAATCGACTTGGTTAGAGTACTTGGTGGGGTGACTTCATGAATGGACTCAAAGAGTCAACTTGGTGAGAGTACTTGGTGGCCCGACTTGATGAGCAAACTTAAAGAGTCAACTTGGTGAGAGTACTGGGCAGGGTGAACTAATGAACGAACTTAAAGAGTCGACTTGGTGGGTTGACTTGGTGGGGTGACTTGATGAATAGACTTAAAGAGTGGACTTGGTGAGAGTACTTGTTCTGGTGACTTGATGAATAGACATAAAGAGTTGACTTGGTGAGAGTACTTGGTGGCGCGACTTGATGAGAAAACTTAAAGAGTCAACTTGGTGAGAGTACTTGGTGGGGTGAACTGATGAACGGACTAAAATAGTCAACTTCATGAGAGTACCTCGTGGGCCGACCTGGTGGGGTGACTTGATGAACGAACTTAAAGAATCAACTTGGTGAGAGTACTTGTTCTGGTGACTTGATGAACAGACATAAAGAGTCAACTTGGTGAGAGTACTTGGTGGGGTGACTTGATGAATGCACTTAAAGCCTCGACTTGGCAATGTACTCGAGTCGACTTTGTGAGGCGACTTGACAAGCAGGCTCAAAGAGTCAAAATGGTGAGGTGACTCATTGAGCTAGCTCCTTGAGGCGACTTGGTGGGCCTACTTGATTAGTCAAGTTGGTGAGCTGACCTGACGAGCTGACATGGTGAGAAGGCTTAAAGAGGCAACTTGGGAAGCCAACTTATCGAGGTGAGATGGTGAGTCGACTTGGTGAGCTAACTTGGTGAGCAATTTTAAAGAGTCAACTTGATGAGGTGACTTTGCGAGTTAGCTCACTGATGCGACTTGGGCGGGCCGACCTAGAGAGCAAACTTAAAGAGCCGACTTGGGCGAGCTGACCTAGTGAGTGAACTTAAAGAGTTGACTTGACAACATACTTGAAAAACCAACTTGGTGAGATGACATGGTGAGTGGGCTTAGAGAAGCAACTCAGTGGGGCAACTTGGCGAGCACACTTGCTGGGGAAAGGTGGTAAAATGACTAGGTGAGTCGACTTGGTGAGCTGACTTAGGGAGCTAACTTGGTGAGCGAACTTAAGGAGTCAACTTGGTGAGGTAACCTAAATAGTCAACTCGGTGAGCTGACTTGGGGAGCCTACATGGTGAGCGGTCTTAAAGAATAGGCGACTTGGTGGGGCAACCTAGTGAGGCGAGATGGTAAGTCATCTTGGTGAGCCAGCTTGACGAGCTGTGAGTGGACTTAAAGAGTCAATTCTCTGAGGCAACTTGGTGGGGTGATTTGGCAAAGACCACATGGTCAGATGACTTGGTGAGATGACTTGGCTAGCAAAATTAGAAAGCAAACTTATAGAATTGACTTGCTGTGCCTAGCCAGGATCGCATGCTTGGGTCGACCCAACTTGGGTCAGTCGACTGGGTCAACCCATCTCCGTCGCCCCAGCCTTGGGTGACCCGATTGGGTTGACGAGGGAAAAAAAAAATCATGGGAGGCCCTGTATCGCAAAAAGCACTAAATTTTGGGCATTACCAAAAAAAAAACAAGATACTCACTTTTGGATCACACACAGGTTTCAGTTCACATATTGTCGAGCCGACTCGAGGTGTTATGCCTAGCTAGCTAGATTTGAAGTAGGGTAGCCGAAATGATCCGATTTGAGAATATTCTTTATAAGAAGAGATCATGATAGGCCCCGTGAGGCGAAAAAGAATGAAATTTTGGGTGTTCAAAAAATAAATGTTACCTAGTTTTGGATCGCACACAGGGCTCGGGTCACGTAGCATCGAAGTGCCCTAGGTGACATGATTCGAGTGAAAAGTCAACGGTGGCATGAATTATGCAAAAACATTGGAGGCCATTAAGGCTTGAGGCACTTCGAGTCAAGGTTATCAAGGCGGGTCGGGTTGAAAACTTTGGGCGTTAACCAAAAAGAAATAGTTAACTACTTTTGGATCACGTACACAACTCTGGGCACTTAGAATCAAGTCGAGCACGGTGACATGAGTCATGCAAAAAATTTGGAGATGAATCGAGTCAGGGTATCCGACTCTATTCGAGTTCAAAACTTTGGGACTTGACAAAAAAAAGAAAAAGAAAAAGTTACCTAGTTTTGGATCACGTAAGTGACTCGGGCCACTTAGAATCAAGGCGAGTACGGTTACATGAGTCGAGCAAAAAAAAATGGAGGTGGTTAAGGCTTGAGGAAATTCAAATTGCGCTAGCTGAGTCAATTCAAAAACTTTGGCCGTTAGCCAAAAAAAGAGTTAATCACTTTTGGATCACGTACATGACTTGGGGTGCATAGAATCAAGTCAAGCATGGTGACATGAGTGGTTCAAAAAAATTGTAGGCGATTAAGGCTCAACACGATTGGGAGATTTTTTCGCCCTTCCAAAAATCAAAACCCCACCAGCTCAAAATTTGGGACTTTGAAGATTTTTTCCCCCCTCATGGAAATTTTACAAAACCGCACTTGTCCAAAATTTGGCACTCGGGAGATTTTTTTGCCCTGGCAAAAATTTCTACAAATCCCCTCCCTCTCACCCGAAATTTAGCACTTGGGAGATTTTTTCGCCTTGGCAGAAATTACAACCCCACCTACCAGGTATTTAGCACCTGGGAGATTTTTACGCCCTCGTGAAAATTGTAAACCCCACCCGCCGAGAATTTGGCACTTGTGAGATTTTTTTGCCCTCGCAGAAATTGCAAACCGCACCCACCCAAAATTTGGCACTTGGGAGATTTTTTTGCCCTCGCGAAAGTTTTTACAAAACCCCACCCACTTGAAATGTGGCACTTGGGAGATTTTTCCACCCCGGCAGAAATTACAAACCCCACCCACCGAGAATTTGGCACCTGGGAGATTTTTCACCCTCGTGAAAATTGCAAACCCCACCCGCTCAGAATTTGGCACCTGGAAGATTTCCTCGTCCTCGCGCAAATTACAAACCCCACCTGCCGAGAATTTGGCACTTGGGAGATTTTTTTGCCCTCACGGAAATTTCTACAAAACCCCACCTGCCAGGAATTTGGCACTTGGGAGATTTCTTTGCCCTTGTGGGAATTTTCACAAAACCCCACCCGCTCGAAATTTGGCACTTGGGAGATTTCTTTGCCCTGGCAGAAATTACAAACCCTCACTGAGAATTTGGCACCTGGGAGAGTTTTCTTCCCTTGCAAAAATTGCAAACCCCACCTGCCTGAAATTTGGCTCTTGGAAGATTTTCCCGCACTCGCACAAATTATAAACCCCACCTGCCAGGAATTTGGCACCTGAGAGATTGTTACAACCTTGCAAAACAAATTGGCAAACCCCACCCACCCGAAATTTGGCACTTTAAGATTTTCTTTCCCTCTCACAAATCACAAACCCCATCCACCTTAGAGCCAACAAAAGGTTTTACAAATCGAGGTGACAGAGGGCTGAATCTCAGTGGATCGTGGCAGCAAGGCCACTCTGCCACTCACAATACCCTGTTTCTTATTCAAGTCATCTCTAAAAGATTCTTCTCACCGATTGCTTGAAATTAATATCCAAGGTTGCTCCAATGAGCTAATGTGCCAATTGGAGATGGCCAATGACACAGACCCCTGGGAGTGCAAGAGCACCATTATTGCGGGTCGCGATGCAGCCGAAGAGAGATATGCATCGCATCTAGCGTGGATTCTGACTTAGAGGCATTCAGTCATAATCTGACACACGGTAGCTTCGTGCCACTGGTTTTTCAACCAAGCGCGATGAACAAATGTGTGAATCAATGGTTCCTCTCATACTAAGTTGAATTACTATCATGGTGCGGATAATCAGTAGGTTAAAACTAACCTGTCTCACGATGGTCTAAACACAACTCACGTTCCCTATTGGTGGGTGAACAATCCAACACTTGGTGAATTCTAGTTCATAATGATAGGAAGAGTTGACATCAA
Organism: Cupressus sempervirens; assembly: GCA_028749045.1. Lineage (NCBI taxonomy): Eukaryota > Viridiplantae > Streptophyta > Pinopsida > Cupressales > Cupressaceae > Cupressus > Cupressus sempervirens. Next base: position 569,117,973 of record CM053784.1, on the reverse strand, counting down.
AGGATCAAAAAGCAACCTCGCTATGAATGCTTGGCTACCACAAGCCAGTTATCCCTATGGTAACTTTTCTGACACCTGTAGCTTCAAATTTTGAAAGTTTAAAGGATCGATAAGCGACGCATTCACGGTTTGTATTTGTACTGAAAATAAAATCAAATGAGCTTTTACCCTTTTGTTCCACATGAGATTTCTGTTCTCATTGAGCTCATCTTAGGACAGCTGCGTTATCTTTTAACAAATGTTCCACCCCAGCCAAACTCCCCATGTGACAATGTCTTCCGCCCAGATCGGCGTGCCTAGACACACCTTAAGGCCAAAAATAGGGGCATTGCCCCTTCTCCACCTCACAGAATAAGTAAAATAATGTTAACAGTAGTGGTATTTCACTTGCGCCTAAAATCTCCCACTTATTCTACACTTCTCAAGTCATTTCACAAAGTCGAACTAGAGTCAAGCTCAACAGGGTCTTCTTTCCCCGCTGATTCTACCAAGCCCATTCCCTTGGTTGTGGTTTTGCTAGATAGTAGATAGGGACAGTGGGAATCTCGTTAATCCATTCATGCATGTCACTAATTAGATGACGAGGCATTTGGTTACCTTAAGAGAGTCATAGTTACTCCCACCGTTTACCCGCGTTTGGTTGAATTCCTTCACTTTGACATTTAGAGCACTGGGCAGAAATCACATTGCGTCAGCATCTGCAAGGACCATCGCACTTCTTTGTTTTAAATAAACAGTTAGATTCCCCTTGTCTGTACCAGCTTTGAGTCAACTATTTTCCGCCTAGGGAAAGCCCTTTAAAGGGTGCATCCTGCGTCCGTCGCCCGATCGGCACGCAATAGCCCGCCCTCACCATGAGAGTAGCTCGAGCAGGTTGCTAATAGCCCACGAGTTTGGGGCACAGACCCCTAGGCCCAGCCCTCAGAGCCAATCCTTTTCTCGAAGTTACAAATCCATTTTGCCAACTTCCCTTACCTACATTATTCTATTGACCAGAGGTTGTTCACCTTGGAGACTTGATGTAGTTATGAGTACAATTGGGCATGAACGGTACTCGGTCCTCTAGATTTTCAAGGGCCACTGAAGGCACACCAAACACCAAGGGACATGTGGTGCTCTTCTGGCTGCTGGACCCTATCTCCAATTGAACTGATTTCAGGGTGGGTAGGCTGTTAAAAAGAAATGATAACTTTTCCTGGGGCCCTCACTGACATCTCCAGATTTCCTAATATTGTCGTCCGCCACCATGTCCCGATTTGAGAATATTAACCTGATTCCCTTTCGATGATCGCACAAAGTGTGCCCTTGAAATAGGGTTTCCCCATCTCTTAGGATCGACTAACCCATGTCCAAGTGTTGTTCACATGGAACCTTTCCCCACATCAGTCTTCAAAGTTCTCATTTGAACATTTTCTACTACCACCAAGATCTGCACTGGGGGCTAGTCCACCTAGGCTCACGCCCAAGGTTTTGCAACAACCCCCACGTCCTCCTACTCATCAGAGCCTGGCACTTGCCCCGACGACTGAGTATAGGTTGCGCGCTTTAGCGCCATCCATTTTTGAGGCTAGTTGATTCGGAAGGTGAGTTGTTACACACTCCTTAGTAGATTTTGACATCCATGACCACTGTCCTGCTATCTTAATCAACCAACACCCTTTGTGGGATCTGGGTTAGTGCGCAATTTGGCACTGTAACTTGACTTTCGGTTCTTCCCAAATCGCTAGTTTTGCTTACCAAAAATGGCCCACTTAGAGCTCGCAATTCTGTGGCACAACTCAACAGAGCAACCGCACCGACTTACCTATTTAAAGTTTGAGAATCGGTCGAGGGAATTAGGCCCTCGATGCCTCTAATCATTTGCTTTACCTGATAAAACTCGCACATGAGCTCTAGCTATCCTGAGGGAAACTTCAAAGGAAACCAGCTACTAGACGATTCGATTAGTCTTTTTCCCCTATACCCAAGTCAGATGAACGATTTGCACGTCAGTATCGCTGTGGGCCTCCGCTAGAGTTTCCTTTGGCTTTGCCCTGCTCAGGCATAGTTCACCATCTTTCGGTTCCCAACAGGTGTGCTCGCACTCAAACACTTCACAGAAGATCAGGGTCGGTTGGTGGTGCACCCCCTAAGAGGGGATCTTGCCAGTCACCTTCCTTGCACCTTGCAAGTTTTCCCAACCCACCAACTCGCACAAATGTTAGACTCCTTGGTCTGTGTTTCAAGACCGGTCAGATGGAAGGTCCGCTGGCCAGTGCCATGAGTGCATAGGTTCCTGAGAGCCCTCTGTAAAGGCATGCACTTCACTCCTCGACTGCCGCAATAGAAGAATTAATGTGACCCAAAGGTCGTGCTTGTGCTGCCATGATAGCCCGTGCTGGCACGTCCCCCGAACTGAGCGACATACCAGCTCACACCGTTCTGCATCCTACCAAGGCACATCAATAGCCTCCATCCGTTTCCCTCCTAGAAATTTCAAGCACTCTTTAACTCTCTTTTCAAATTCCTTTTAATCTTTCCCTTGCAATACTTGTTCACTATTAGTCTCTCACCCGTATTTAGCCTTGGACAGAATTTACCACTTGATTAAGGCTGCATTCCCAAACAACCCAACTCGTCGATAGCGCCTCATGGTGCAATAGGGTCTAGGCCCGATGGGGTTCTCACCCTCTTCGATGCCCCCTTCCAGGGGACTTTGGCCTATTCCATCACTGAGGATGCTTCTACAGACTACAATTTGACAGGCATGGCCGTCGATTTTCATGCTGGCCTCTTCCCGGTTCGCTTGCCGTTACTAGGGGAATCTTGGTAAGTTTCTTTTCCTCCACTTATTGATATGCTTAAACTCACTGGGTATTCATGCCTGACTTGGTGACGCGGTAGAGAGATGCAGCATGCCCGTACTGCAGTGGGCCGTTGAGCCCAGAATAAAGTTACTCATGAGGAATCATTCGATCAACGCAAAACAATGCCGACCTTTGTGAGCCAACACTTGTCACGATGGATCGATGGACCTCATGCTCATTTCAGCCAACCACCCCACTTGCGGGCATGGACGAGCATCTCCACTCCTTGTTGGGGAGGGAAATTTTGTAGTGCAACGCCCAAGCAGACGTGCCCTTGGACAAGGCCTCAGGTGCAACTTGCGTTCAAAGACTTGATGATTCACTGGATTTTGCGATTCACACAAAGTATCGCATTTCACTACATTCTTCATCATGGCAAGAGCCGAGATATATGTTGCCAAGAGTCATGATTTTGTTATGTTTTTGTCTTTCAGTGACCCAAGCATGCAAGGTGCTGGATTGTGCTTCCTTCTTCGGATTTCTAAGGTGCGTGGTGCCCCATCACCTCGTAAAGGTGGGAGGCAATGCATGGGAGAGCCATGTCATCAGACGGGGCCCCTGCCCCACAAATAATGCGAGTGCACCCATCCTAAGCACATAAAACTCCAAGCGATGAGAATGTTAGTCCCGCGTTATAATGAGTTGCGAGTTAACACACCTAGGCAAGGCAACGGGGGGTTGCGGCACTCCCAACTTGCTACCGTTGAAATGACAGATCCCTAGCACAGGGCTGCGCACGCGATCAAACCATGAAATCTCAATGGTGCACGAGGCCCGAACCCCCTTTGAACTACAACCGAGCAGAGACCTCTCACTCTAATGTAGATGTCATTCGAAGGCACCAATTCTAATCCAAATTGCATATGAGTCTCTTCTTTGCCCCGCGAGGAATCCACGCTTTCGATCACGATATTCGATGTGACCCTCGACCTTGACGGTTCTGGACCCATAACTTGGCCATCGTCCAAAAAATCACTACAGGGCCAAGTGTCTGCATGTCACCAAGATTTTAGGGGTAGGGAGGAGGCCAGCTCCATCCCCTACACAATTTAGGGTCTTGAACAAACAATAATCCTATCGTAGGTTCACCTACGCTAACCTTGTTATGACTTCTCCTTCCTCTAAATGATAAGGTTCAATGAACTTCTCGCGATGTCACCGACAGGAACCACCATCATCGCCGCGATCCAAACACTTCACCAAATCATTCAATTGGTAGGAGTGACAGGCGGTGTGTACAAAGGGCAGGGATGTTGTCAATGCGAGCTGATGACTCACGCTTACTATGAATTCCTCATTGAATATCAATAATAGCAATGGTCTATCCCCATCATGATGCAATTTGGCAAGATTTCCCAAACCTTTCAGGCTAGGGAGAGAAACTCGTTGGTTGCATCAGTGTAATGCGCATGCAACCCAGAACATCTAAGGGCATCACAGAATTATTATTGCCTCAAACTTCCATGGCCTAGGAGGCCATAGTCCCTTTAAGATGTTGGTCGTGAAGGGGAACCTCTGCGTAGCTAGTTATTAGGCTAAGGTCTTGTTCATTAACAAAATTAACTAGACAAATCGCTCCACCAACTAAGAACGGCCATGCACCACCACCCATAGAATCAAGAAAGAGCTCTCAATCTGTCAATCCTTACTATGTTTGGACCTGGACAAGCTTTATTATCATGCACATGCACATACCGAAGAACTGCACCGTGAGGGAACCTCCCGCGAGCACCCACATCTCGGAAAAAAACATTCATGCGATTTCTTCCCCTAGATAGACACGTTGGGCCTGCACTTGTTGGAGCATTGCAAAGATGAGCGCTCTGGTTCACAGGAGCCTAAGAAGAACATCTCATACGAAACCTGTTCCCCCAAAAATGCTAAAATCACAAATGATCATAGTAGAGTCGTAATGCAAAGAGGTACATCGCACACGCGATCGAGTAAGGACACTTAGAGACATCCATTTCCTAGGCATATGCCCCCTACACGCTTTTTGGTGCACCCCATACAAATAGCCATACTTCGACAAGCCCTCCCAGAATTTTTCATCTAAAGAGAGATGAAACGCCTTGGGCTTTTTGTCCACACAATGCAAACACCAAATGCTCTATTTAGGGGGAAGCTAAAGAAGAGTATCTCCCACAGAACCCATGAGCCGCAGCTGTTCGGATCACACGTGCAAGATAGGGCATGGAGCATTTCTGCATCCAAACAAAAATTAACTGTAATACTCGACGCTTCTACTGGCCTAGACAACAAAAGCTGTCATGATAGTGCCATGCACTTCTGTAGGATGAGACAGTGAAGAGGTGAGCACGCACTAGTGGATAAAATTATGTGGCAACCAAAGCTTTCGCCGGCCCCCCTCTCAATCCACGGACTCTACCAATCGACAAAACTTAGGGTGGAGAGTGGACCCTTGATGAGATTAGGGATGTCGAGAAATGCACCCATGCAACCATCTCTTTCCTTCTTACCGTCCGAGTAGGATAAAAATAAAATGATAGAATGTGCCAAGAGACAGAGCCCTTGGCTAAAAGATACAACTCCATACACTCAGCAAAAAGCACATCTTAGAATCAAACACCAAATGTGTAGTGTGGTTCAAGCAATGCAGACACCTACATATAGGGTATCCAAAAAAATAAAGTGACAAGTACTTGCCACCAGCTCTGCCATTACGATTACCGAATGGGATATACTCACCGCGACAGATTAATGACCATCAATACCATCTTGAAATAGATACAAGCACATCGAGCTCATCTGATCAACTGGATGAATTTCACCTTGAAGGGGCCCAATCCAAAAGTTCCAGAGGTTATCTCTTGGAACTGTCAAGAACAAGGCCAATCTTACATGCAAACTCTGCTACTGCACAAGCATAGGTTGCAATTAAAGAGAAATTGCGAGGCCATCAAAATGGCCCGAGGCCAATGCTCCAACTATGTCAATTTTCTCTTGCAATCACCATGCCGCCATTCATAGAGAGATCTCCCCATTCACTTGTGATGATTCACAATCCAAGTGCTAGACACAAGCTTGCCCTTGAAAGACCACTTTCTAAGACATCCCGATGACACATTGGAATAACAACCGCTGTCGAACCATTCCCAATGTTGTGCCGATCGAGTTGCACAGAGGTGACCTTAGGGAGCTCCTGCATAGAAATTAGGATGTGCTTTCATACCCATCTCAAACAAAAACCAATGTTAGCTGAACAAATTTAGAATCCAAGGCTCGTATCCATCGATATCATTGGCAGTGGGTTTATATTCAAAGGCCATGGAGAGGTTTCGATAAGAGAAGCTCCCCTGCTCACTTGCACAAACATCCCAAATGCTAGACAAAAGCTCCCACCCTAAGCATCACTCTCCAAAGCTCCGCAATGACACATTGGAATGACAACCACTGTCGAACAACTGTTGAATTTGTGCCGATGGAGTGAGAAAGAAGAGAAAATTTGGGGAGCCATGCATAGCAAATGGGCTGCTGCTTCATTCTGCTCTTATATAGATTCAATTTCGTTGATTTTGTTTTGAATCTGAGGCTGCATTCATCCTTTCTTGCACAAGAAATGGCTCTTCCAAATGGCCATGGGGAGCTTCTGATAACAAAGGCTCCCTTGTCACTCGTGATGCGCAGCCCAACTGCTAGACGACAACTCGCCCTTTAGATCGCTGCCTAGGCAACCGCCACAATGGCACCATTGGAATGACAACCACTGGCCAAACCATTTTGAACATTTTGTGCCAAAGAAGTTTTTGCAAAGAGAACAACTCTAGGGAGAGAGACCTCGCATAGCAATCGGGATGGCTTCATGGCCCTCCCAATAGGAATGATGCTGGTGCCAATGTTTCAAATCTGAATAACATGTCTTTCTTGAACACCAGCACTGATTCTATTGGGGAGGGTCACCAAGAGCTTTTGTTATCAAAGCTACTATTGTAGCCATGATGGGCACACCAAAAATTGCTAGAGTGCCAAGCACCCACCTCATGGCTAGACAAGGGCTTGCCATTAGATCAACTTCGAAATCGCTGAACAGACATGCTGTAGAATGGAAACAGCTACCAAGTATCTTCTGTAATTACATCGATTGAGTGATCAAAGAATGTGATATAAGAGAGAGTCCATGGGTAGGCATTCATTGGGGGATTCACACCAATAACAAAAATTTATGCAATACCCGAGAAACACCAGACAGAGGTTCTAGACGAGGGCTCCCATTTTAGATCAAGCTTTAAAATCACCAAGTAGACACAGTGAGGGTTGGCAACCGCTACCAGACCTTTTTTCAAAATTGTGCCAGCCAAGTTTTAAGAAAGCATGATCTAAAGGAGAGTTGAGGAATTGCACCTTGATGGTGGGCTTCATGCCCCTCTAATTTATTCAACGTTGGTGACCACCATTTCAAAATTTGACATATCCATCTGCCTTGACACTGGCATTGAATCAATGAGAGGGGCATGGGAGAGGCTCGTGACAACCACCTCTCCTATATAAGCTATTAGTGCGAGGCTTGCTCTGCATTAGACATTAGTGAACACATTGACAACCACGTTAAGAATGCAAATCGTTGAAAAATGTGACCAAACAACCATCCACGACCACATTTTCAATGAGGTCAGCAATGCTCTAACTAAAGTCAATTTTCTAATGCAATAACCATGCCACCGTTCATAGAGAGATCTCCCCATTCACTTGTGATGACGCAAAATCCAAGTTCTAGACGCGATGTCGCCCTTGAAAGACCACTTTCCAAGACAACCCAATGACACATTGGAACGACAACTGCTGTTGAACCATTCCTAATGTTGTGCCGATTGAGTTGGCACAGAGGCAACCTTAGGGAGCTCTCGCGTAGCAATCAGGATGTGCTTTCGTACCCATCTCTCACAAAAACCAATGTTAGCTGAAGAAATTCAAAATCCAAGGCTCGTATCCATCGATATTGTCGACACTGGGTCTATATTCAAAGGCCACAAAGAGGTTCCAATAAGAGAAGCTCCCCTGCTCACTTGCACAAACATCCCAAATGCTAGACACAAGCTCCCCCCCTTAGCATCACTCTCCAGATCACCACAATGACACATTGGAATGACAACCACTATCGAAAAACTCTCAAATTTGTGCTAATGGAGTGAGAAAGAAGAGCAACTTTGGGGAGCTGCGCATAGCAAACAGGCTACTGCTTCATTCCACTCTTATATAGATCTAACATCGGTTATTTTATTTTGAATTTGAGGCTGCATTCATCCCTGCTCACACAAGTAATGGCTCTTCTAATCGAATGGCCACGGGGAGCTTCTAACAACTAAGGCTCCCTTATCACTCGTGATGCACAGCCCATCTGCTAGATGACGGCTCGCCCTTCAGATCGCTACTGCCTAGAGAACCACAGAAATGGTACCATTTGAACAACAACTACTACCAAACCATTCCAAAAATTTTATGCCAAAGAAGTTGTTGCAAAGAGAATGACTCTGGGGAGAGAGACCTCACATAGCAATCGGGCTGGCTTCATAACCCTCCCAATAGAAATGATGCTGGTGCCAATATTCAAAATTTGAATAACGTGTCTTTCTTGAACACCAGCACTGATTCTATTGGGGAGGGTCACTGAGAGATTTTTTTATCAAAGCTCCCATCATAGCCGTGATAGGCACACAAAAAATTGCTAGAGCGCCAAGCACCCACCTCATGGCTAGACAAGGGCTGGCCACTAGATCAACTTCAAAATTTTTGAACAGATGCGCTATAGAATTGCAATCACTACCAAGTTTCTTCCATAATTGTGTCAGTCAAGTGACCAAAGAAGGTGATCTAAGAGACAGTCCAAGGGTAGGCATTCATTGGGGGATTCGTGCCGATAGAAAAAATTTATGCAATACCCGAGCAACACCGGACGGAGGTGCTAGATGAAGGCTCCCATGTTAGATCAAGTTTTAAAATCACCAAGTAGACGCGGTGAGGGCTGGCAATTGCTGCCAAACCATTTTCTAAAATTGCGCCAGTCGAGTGACTAGAAAACATGATCTAAAGGAGAGTTGACGAATAACACCTCGAGGGTGGGCTTCATGCCCCTCTAATTGATTCAATGTCAGCATCCACCGTTTCAAAATCTGACATATCCATCCACCTTGACACAGACATTGAATCAATGAGAGGGGCATGGGAGAGGCTCGTGGAAACCACCTCTCCTAGATAAGCTATTAGTGTGAGGCTCGCTCTACATTAGAAATTAGCGAACACATCGACAACTAACTTAAAAATCCAAATCATTGAAAAATGTCACCAAATAGCCATCCATGACCCCATTTTTTATGAGGTTGACAGAGGAGCAAAAGATTGTCATCGGTTAGGAGATGTGAATTCATGGAGCCAAGTGAGTGAAATAATCGTCGAGCTCATCCGATCAACTTGATGAATTTCACCTTGAAGGGGCCCAATCCAAAAGTTTCGGAGGTCATCTCCTGGAACTGTCAAGAACAAAGGCCAGTCTTACATGCAAACTCTACTACGGGGCAAACATAGGTTGCAATTATAGAGAAATTGCAAGGCCATCACAATGGCCCGAGGCCAATGTTCCAACTACTAAGTAAATTTTCTCTTACAATCACCCTGCCATCGTTCATAGAGAGATCTCCCCATTCACTTGTGATGATGCACAATCTAAGTGCTAGATGTTAGCTTGCCCTTGAAAGGCAACTTTCCAAGACATCTCGATGACACATTTGAATGAGAACTGCTATCGAACCATTCCCAATGTTTTGTCGATCGAGTTGGCACAGAGGCCACCTTAGGGGGCTCCCGCGTATCAATCGGATGTGATTTCGTACCCATCTCTAAAAAAAACCAATGTTAGCTGAAAAAATTTAGAATCCAAGGCTCATATCCATTGATGTTGTAAGTACTGGGTCTATATTCAAAGGCCACAAAGAGGTTCCGATAAGAGAAGCTCCCCTACTCGCTTGCACAGACATCCCAAATGCTAGACATGAGCTCCTACCCTTAGCATCGATCTACAGATCACAGCAATGACATATTGGAACGACAAACACTATCAAATAACTCCTGAATTTTTGTCGATGGAGTGAGAAAGAAGAGCCAGATAGGGTCGATGAAAATGGCTAAGCCAGATCGGGTCGGCCAACATGGCTCACCCAGATCGGGTCGGTTAGCATGGCTCAGCCACCATTTTTTGCCATGAGCTTTCGATATTAAAGCTCCCATGTAGCCATGATAAGTACACCATGACAAATTACTAAAGCACCGAGCACCCATAGCAAATTGCCATTATACCAAGAAATGCCAGAGTACTAGACAAGGGCTGACATTTAGATCAACTTTTAAAATCACCAAAAAGACACACCATGGATCGGCAACCACTTCCTCACCTTTTCCAAAATTGAGTCATCAGAAAACATGATCTAAAGGAGAGCTAAGGAAAATCACTCAAAGATTGCTTCATTGCACTTTCATTGATTCAACATCAGCATAGACCATTTGAAAATCCAACAATCTGATCTGCCTAGACACCAATGTTGAATCAATGAAAGGGGCATGGGAGAGGCTCGCAATAACCACCTCTCCTATATAAGCTATTAGTGAGAGGCTTCTTTTGCATTCAAAATCTATGGTAGCATGGAAAAATCCCTTAAAAATCCAATTCAATGAAAAATGTGACTAAACAGCCATCCACGACACCATTTTTGCAGGTTGGCAAGATCGGGTCGACGAAAATGGCTCGGTCAGATCAGGTCGGCCAACATGGCTCGCTCACTATTTTTTGCCAAGAGCTTTCGGTATTAAAGATCCCATGTAGGCATGATAAGCACACCATGAAAAATTGCTAGAGTGCTAAGCACCCATAGCAAATTGTCATTATACCAAGCCACGCTGGAGTGCTAGACAAGGGCTCATGTTTAGATAAAGTTTTAAAATCACCAAAAAGACACGACATGGATCGGCAACCGCTGCCTCACCTTTTCCAAAATTGAGTCATCAAAAAACATGATCTAAAGGGAAAAGCACTCAGAGATCACTTCATGCGCCTTTCATTGATTCAACATAAGCATACACCGTTTGAAAATCCAACAATCTGATCTGCCTAGACACCAATGTTGAATCAATGAAAGGGGCATGGGAGAGGCTCATGACAACCACCTCTCCTATATAAGCTATTAGTGCAAGGCTCCTTCTGCATTAGAAATCTGCGATAGCATGAAAAAATCCCTTAAAAATCCAATTCAATGAAAAATGTGATCAAACAGCCATCCACGACACCATTTTTGGAGCTCGGCCAGATCGGGTCGACGAAAATGGCTCATCCAGATCGGGTCAGCTGGAATGGCTCGCCCAGATCGGGTCGGCCAGCATGGCTCAATTAGATCGGGTCAGCCAGCATGGCTCACCCAGATTGGGTTGGCCAACATGGCTTGGCCACCATTTTTCGCTGAGAGCTTTCGATATTAAAGCTCCCATGTAGCCATGATAAGTACACCATGACAAATTGCTAGATCGCCAAGCACCCATAGCAAATTACCATTATACCAAGCAACGTCGGAGTGCTAGACAAGGGCTCACGATTATATAAAGTTTTAAAATTACCAAAAAGACATGCCATGCATCTGCAACCGCTGCCTCACCTTTTTCAAAATTGAGTCATTGGAAAACATGATCTAAAGGAGAGCCGAGGAAAAGCACTCAGAGATTGCTTCATGCCCCTTTCATTGATTTAACATCAACATACACCGTTTGAAAATCCAACAATTCGATCCGTCTAGACACCAATGTTGAATCAATGAAAGGGGCATGGGAGAGGCTCGCGGCAACCACCTCTCCTATATAAGCTATTAGTGCGAGGCTCCTTCTGCATTAGAAATCTGCGATAGCACGAAAAAATCCCTTAAAAATCCAATTCAATGAAAAATGTGACCAAACAGCCATCCATGAAATCATTTTTCTAGCTCGGGCAGATTGAGTCGACGAAAATGGCTCATCCAGATCAGGTCAACCAGAATGGCTCGCCCAGATTGGGTTAGCCAGAATGGCTCACCCTGATCGGGTCGGCTAGCATGGCTTGGCCACCATTTTTCCCTGAGAGCTTTCGATATTAAAGCTCCTATGTAGCCACGATAAGTACACCATGACAAATTTCTAGAGTGCCAAGAACCCATAGCAAATTGCCATTATACCAAGCAACGTCAGAGTGCTAGACAAGGGCTCACGTTTAGATCTAGTTTTAAAATCACCAAAAAGACATGCCATGGATCGGCAACCGCTGCCTCATGTTTTCCAAAATTGAGTCATCGGAAAGCATGATCTAAAGGAGAGCTGAGGAAAAGCACTTAGAGATCACTTCATGCCCCTTTCATTGATTCAACATCAACATACACCGTTTGAAAATCCAACAATCCGATCTGCCTAGACAGCAATGTTGAATCAATGAAAGGGGCATGGGAGAGGCTTGCGACAACCACCTCTCCTATATAAGATATTAGTGCGAGGCTCGTTTTTCTTTCAAAATTTGAGGTAGCACGAAAAAATCCCTTGAAAATCCAATTCAATTAAAAATGTGACCAAACAGCCATCCACGACACCATTTTTGGAGCTCGACAAGATCGGGTTGATGAAAACAGCTTGCCCAGATCGGGTCGGCGAGCATGGCTCATCCAGATCGGGTTGGCCAGCATGGCTCAGCCACCATTTTTTTCTGAGAGCTTTCGGTATTAAAGCTCCCATGTAGCTGCAATAAGTACACCATGACAAATTTCTAGAGCACCAAGCACCCATAGCAAATCGCCATTATACCAAGCAACGCCGGAGTGCTAGACAGGGCTCACGTTTAGATCAAGTTTTAAAATCACCAAAAAGACACGCCATGGATTGAAAATCACAGCCTAACCTTTTCCAAAATTGAGTCATCGGAAAACATGATCTAAAGGGAAAAGCACTCAGAGATCGCTTCATGCCCGTGTCATTGATTCAACATCAGGATACATCGTTTGAAAATCCAACAATCCGATCCGCCTTGACACCAATGTTGAATCAATAAAAGGGGCATGGGAGAGGCTCGTGGAAACCACCTCTCCTATATAAGCTATTAGTCCAAGGCTTCTTCTGCATTAAAAATTTGCGATAGCACGGACAAATCCCTTAAAAATCTAATTCAATAAAAAATGTGACCAAACAGCCATCCATGACACCATTTTTGGAGCTCAGCTAGATCAGGTCAACGAAAATGGCTCATCTAGATTGGGTCAGCCAGAATGGCTCCCCCAGATTGGGTTGGCCAGCATGGATCATCCAGATCGGGTCGGCCAGAATGGCTCACCCAGATCGGGTCGGCCAGCATGGCTCGCCCAGATCGGGTCGGCCAGAATAGCTTGGGCACCATTTTTTGCCGAGAGAATTTAGTATTAAAGCTTCCATGTAGCCAAGATAAGTACACCATGACAAAATGCTAGATCACCAAGCACCCATAGAAAATTGCCATTATACCAAGCAACGCCAGAGTGCTAGACAAGGGCTCACGTTTAGATCAAGTTTTAAAATTACCAAAAAGACATGTCATGGATAGGCAACCACTACCTCAAATTTTCCAAAATTGAGTCATCAGAAAACATGATCTAAAGGAGAGCCGAGGAAAAGCACTCAGAGATCGCTTCATGCCCGTTTCATTGATTCAACATCAACATACACCGTCTGAAAATCCAACAATTCGATCTGCCTAGACACCAATGTTGAATAAATGAAAGGGGCATGGGAGAGGCTCACGGAAACCACCTCTTGTATATAAGCTATTAGGGTGAGGCTCCTTTTGCAATAGAAATCTGCGATAGCATGGAAAAATCCCTTAAAAATCTAATTCAATGAAAAATGTGACCAAACAACCATCCATGACACCATTTTTAGAGCTCATCCAGATCGGGTCGACGAAAATGGCTTGCCTAGATCGGGTTAGCCAGAATGGCTCACCCAGATTGGGTCAGCCAGTATGGCTCACCCAGATTAGGTCGGCCAGCATGGCTCACCTAGATCGGGTCAGCTAGAATGGCTCATCTAGATCGGGTCGGCCAGCATGGCTCGGCCACCATTTTTCGCCGAGAGCTTTCGGTATTAAAGCTCCTATGTAGCCGCAATAAGTACACCATGAAAAATTACTACAGCACAAAAAACCTATAGCAAATTTCCATTATACCAATCAACATCAGAGTGCTAGACAAGGGCTCACGTTTAGATCAAGTTTTAAAATCACCAAAAAGACACGCCATGGATCTGCAACTACTGCCTCACCTTTTCCAAAATTGAGTCATTGGAAAACATGATCTAAAAAAGAGCCGATGAAAAGCACTCAGAGATCGCTTCATGCCCCTTTCATTGATTCAACATCAGCATACAACGTTTGAAAATCCAACAATCCGATCCACCTAGACACCAATGTTGAATCAATGAAAGGGGAATGGGAGAGGCTCGCAAAACCCACCTCTCCTCTATAAGCTATTAGTGCGAGGCTCCTACATTTGAAATCTGTGATAGCACAGAAAAATCCCTTAAAAATCTAATTCAATGAAAAATGTGACCAAACAGCCATCCACGAAACCATTTTTGGAGCTCGGCCAGATCGAGTCGGCTAGCATGGCTCGCCCAGATCGGGTAGGCCAGAACGGTGCAGCCAGATTGAGTTGGCAAGCATGGCTCACCCAGATTGGGTAGACCAGAATGGCTCAGCCAGATCGGGTCGGCCAGCATGGCTCGCCCAGATCGGGTCAGCCAGAATGGGTCACCCAGATCGGGTCGGCCAACATGGCTCGGCCAGAATAGCTCGGCCAGATCGGGTCGGCCAGCATGGCTCGCCCAGATCAGGTTGGCCAGAATGGCTCGGCCACCATTTTTCAAGCACACTACCTCCCCTATATAAGCTATTAATTCAAGGGTTACTCTACATTAGAAATGTACATTTAGTGGACAAGTACCTTAAAACCCAATTCAATGAAAAATGTGACCGAATAGCCATCCACGACCCCATTTTTGATGAGGTTGTCAATGGAGACAAAGATTGGCATATGTGAGGTGATTTGATTACATTAGTTAGGGGAGTAAATTGATCAATTTTTTGAGACTGACTAGAATTGCTCGATGACCATTTTATATCGAAAGCTACCCAATTTGAGAATTATGACTCAAGTAGAATGGCTCGGGTACCCTTTTTATATCACAAGTTAGCCAAATTTGAAAATTAGGGCTAGGCTTGAATTTTGTATCGTAGGCAACCCAATTTGAAAATTATGGCTCAGGTAGAATGGCTCAACTTCCATTTTATATCCAAGGCTACCCAATTTGAAAATTATGACTCGACTTTATTTCGAGCACACTGCCTCTCCTATATAAGATATTAGTGCAAGGCTTGCTCTACATTCAAAAATATGCATTCATGTAGACAACTGCCTTAAAAAAATCAATTCATTGAAAAATGTAACCGAATAGCCATCCACAAGCCCGTTTTTGCTGAATTTGGCAACAGAGCCAAAAATTGACATCGGTTAGGTGGTGTGATTTCATGAGCCACAAGAGTAAATTGACGGTGAAGAAAGATGGTAAGTCAACTGAGTGAGACAACTTAAATCGGTGAGCCGACCTAGTGAGCCGACTTGGTGAGTGAACTTAAAGACTTGACTTGGTGGGTGCACTTAAACTTTTGACTCGTGAGCCACCTTGGCAAGCTGAATTGGGGAATCGAGCTAGAAATCCGACATGGTGAGCAGACTTTAAGACGTGACCGGGTGGGGAAACTTGGTAAGGCGACATGGTAAGTCAATGTTGTGACTTGACTTGGTGAGTAGACTTAAAGAGTCAACTCATTGAGGCAACTTTCTTGGGTGACTTGGCGAGCCCACATGGTGAGATGCCTCGGCGAGCAGAGCTGGATAGCCTGGTGGTGAGATGACTTGGCCAGCCGACTTGGCTAGCCTAAACAAACTTAAAGAGTCAACTTGGCGAGAGTACTTGGTGGGCCAACTTGGCAGGGTGCCTTGAAGAACAAACTTAAAGAGTCAACTTGGTGGGCCGACTTGGCGAGGTGACTTGATGAATGAACTTAGAGAGTTGAATTGGTGAGAGCACTTGGTGACTTGGTGGGAAGACCTGGCCGGGTGACCTGATGAATGAACATAAAAGGTCCACTTGGTGGGCTGACCTAGCAGGGTGACTTGATGAATAATCCTAAAGAGTCGACTTGGTGAGAGTACTTGGTGGGCAGACATAGCGGGGTGATTTGATGAACAAACTTAAAGAGTCGACTTGGTGAGATTACTTGGTGGCTCAACTTGATGAGGAAACTTAAAGAGTCGACTTGGTGAGAGTACATGGTGGGGTGAACTGATGAATGGAACTAAAGAATCAACTTGGTGGGAGTACTTGGTTGGCTGAACTGGTTGGGTGACTTGATGAATGGACATAAAGAGTCAACTTGGTGAGAGTACTTGTTCTAGTGACTTGATGAATGGAATTTAAGAGTAGACTTGGTGGGGTGACTTGATGAAAGGACTTAAAGAGCTGAATTGGTGAGAGAACTTGGTGGCGTGACTTGATGAATGAAATTAAAGGGTCGACTTGGCGGGAGTACTTGGTGAGAGTACTTGGTGGGGTGAATTGATGAATGAGCTTAAAGAGTTGACTTGTTGGGAGTACTTGGTCGGCTGACCTGGTGGGCTGACTTGATGAAGGAACATAATGAGTGGACTTCATGAGAGTACTTTTTCTTGTGACTTAATGAACAAACTTAAAGAGTGAACTTAGTGGGGTGACTTGATGAAAGGACTTAAAGAGTCAACTTGGTGAGAGAACTTGGTGGGGTGACTTGATGGACGGACTTAAAGTGTTGACTTGGCGAGGTGACTTGATGAAAAGACGTAAAGAGTTGACTTGGTGAGAGTACTTGGTGGGGTGACTTGATGAAAGCAATTCAAGGGTCGACTTGGTGCGGTGACTTGATGAACGGACCTAAAGACTTGACTTGGCTAGAGTACTTGGTGGGGTGACTTGATGAACAGACTTAGAGAGTCGACTCGGTGAGAGTACTTGTTGAGATTACTTGGCAGGGTGAACTGATGAACGAACTTAAAGAGTCGACTTGGTGGGAGTACTTGGTTGGCCGACCTCGTGGGGTGACTAGATGAACGAACATAAAGAGTCGAATTGGTGAGAGTACTTTTTCTCGTGACTTGATGAACAGACTTGAAGAGTCGACTTGGTTGGGTGACTTGATGAAAGGACTTAAAGAGTTGACTTGGTAAGAGTACTTGGTGGGGTGACCTGATGAACGAACATAAAGGGTCGACGTGGCAGGGTGACTTGGCAAACAGACCTAAAGAGTTGACTTGGTGAGAGTACTTGCTGGGGTGATTTGATGAAAAAACTCAAAGAGTCAACTTGGTGAGAGTACTTGGTGGCTCGACTTGATGAGCAGACTTAAAGAGTCCACTTGGTGAGAGTACTTGGCAGGGTGAACTAATGAACGAACTTAAAGATTTGACTTGGTGGGAGTACTTGGTGGGCCGACCTAGTGGGGTGACTTGATGAATGGACATAAAGAGTCAGCTTGGTGAGAGTACTTGTTCTAGTGACTTGATGAATGGACATAAGGAGTTGACTTGGTGAGAGTACTTGTTCTAGTGACTTGATGAACGAACTTAGAGAGTCAACTTGGTGGGGTGACTTGATGAAAGGACTTAAAGAGTCAACTTGGTGGGGTGACTTGATGAACGTAATTAAAGGGTCAACTTGGAAGGGTGACTTGATTAACAGACCTCAAGAGTTGACTTGGTGAGAGTACTTGGTGGGGTGACTTGATGAACAGACTTAAAAAGTTAACTTGGTTAGAGTAATTGTTGGGGTGACTTGATGAACACACTTGAAGAATCAACTTTGTTAGAGTACTTGGTTGGGTGACTTGATGAATAGACTCAAAGAATTGACTTGGTGAGAGTACTAGGTGGCTCGACTTGATGACCAAAAGTAAAGATTCAACTTGGTGAGAGTACTTGGTGGGGTGAACTGATGAATATACTTAAAGAGTCAACTTGGTGGGAGTACATGGTGGGCCAACGTGGTGGGGTGACTTGATGAAGGCACATAAAGAGTCAACTTGGTGAGAGTACTTGTTCTTGTGACTTGATGAATGGACTTAAAGAGTCAACTTGGTGGGGTGACTTGATGGAAGGAGTTAAAGAGTCGACTTGGTGAGAGTACTTGGTGGGGTGACTTGATGAATGCACTTGAAGGGTTGACTTGGTGCGGTGACTAGATGAAAAAACTTAAAGAGTCGACTTGGTGAGAGTACTTGGTGGGGTGACTTTATGAACACACTTGAAGAATCAACTAGGTTAGAGTACTTGGTGGGGTGACTTGATGAATGGACTCAAAGAGTCGACTTGGTGAGAGTACTTGGTGGCTCGACTTAATGAGTAGACTTAAAGAGTCAACTTGGTGAGAGTACTTGGCAGGGTGAACTGATGAACGGATTTAAAGAGTTGATTTGGTGGGAGTACTTGGTGGGCCGACCTAGTGGGGTGACTTGATGAACAGACTTAAAGAGCCAATTTGGTGAGAGTACTTGTTCTGGTGACTTGATGAATGGACTTGAAGAGTCGACTTGGTGGGGTGACCTGATGAAAGGACTTAAAGAGTTGAATTGGTGAGAGTACTTCATGGGGCGACTTGATGAATGGACTTAAAGGGTCGACTTGGCGGGATGACTTGATGAACGGTCCTAAAGAGTTGACTTGGTGAGAGTACTTGGCGAGGTGAACTGATGAATGAACTTAAAGATTAGACTTGTTGGGAGTACTTGGTGGGCTGACCTGGTGGGGTGACTTGATGAACAGACTTAAAGAGTCGACTTGGTGAGACTACCTTTTCTAGTGACTTGATGAACAAACTTAAAGAGTCGACTTGGTGGGGTGACTTGATGAAAGGACTTAAAGAGTCAACTTGGTGGGGTGACTTGATGAACGAACTTAAAGGATCGACTTGGCGGGGTGACTTGATTCAACAGACCTAAAGAGTTGAGTTGGTGAGAGTACTTGATAGGGATACTTGATGAAGAGACTTAGAGAGTCGACTTGGTGAGAGTACTTGGTGGGCAAACCTGGTTGGGTGACTTCGTGAATGGACTTAAAGAGTCAACTTGGTGAGAGTACTTGGTGTGCCGACCTTGTGGGGTGGCTTAATGAATGAACTTAAAGAGTCACCTTGGTGTGCCGACCTCATGTGGTGACTTGATGATCAAACTTAAAGATTCAACTTGGTGCGCCAACCTGTGCAGTCGAGCTGGTGAGTCAAATTTTTAATCGAGCTTAAAAAGGAAACTTGGTTGGGAAAGTTGGCGTGGTGAGATGGTAGGCTGATTTGGTGAGCCAACTTGTCGAGCAAACTGAAAGAGTCAAATTGTTGAGGCTACTTGGTGGGGTGACCTGGGAACCCCACTTGGTGAGGTGACTCGGTGAGTGAAGCTATCCAACCCTTGGTCGCCAGCCCTGAGGAGAGGCAACTTGACGAGCTGACTTAGTGAACAGAGTTAGAGAGTCAACTAGATGAGTTAGGTCATTGAGGCAACTTGGTGGGGTGACTCGATGAGCTAACCATGCGAGAAGACCTTGTGAGTGAACTAAAAGTGTTGACTTGGTGGGCATGCTTGAACAGTCGACTTGTTGAGCTGACATTGTGAGCAGGGCTTAAGATGTGACTTGGTGAGGTGACGCAGGAAGGTCTCGTTAATACCATAAATTTATAATAGAACTGTAGAAATAATAGAAAATGCGAGAACAAAATGTAGTCTTGTCATTTGGACCGCAGAAGTGGAATTGCATAATTCATAAGCACAATATGCTAACCCACATGGGCGCCTTCACTGCAACAGTCTGCAAGACAAGCTGCCAGCTATCACCCAGAGTTGTCCTAGACAATGTTTGAGCCTTTCTTAAATAGGCAATTGTATGCCAGTCGGGAAGGTTCTAGATGCTCGGATGTAATACCTATGGCTGGAAGACCCTGACAATACACATAAGTCTGCCTAATACATCTTTGAAAAATTATTTTGGAAATTTCGGTAGCCCAACTTCCGAAGGCCATAACTCACAAATCGTTGCTTCGATTGGCTATTATAACCACTTTTTAGAAATGCCAGCTACTGATCTACAAGCTTGAAATGGTACATGTGCCCTTCCGTCAATTTTTCGAACCTCATCTAGGCACTCTAAGGCCTCAAATTGTGAGCCTGAAGATTTTTAGCATATTTTTCCACCGAAAATCTGTAATAACTTCTCTACACTTATGCTTGAGCTAACTTGGTGAGTGGACCTAGAGAGTCAACTCATTGAGGCAACTTGGTGATGTTGACTTCGCAAGGTGAAACCCACTTGGTGAGAAAACTGAAAGAGTCAGCTTTGTGAGCGCGCTAGAATTGTAGGCTTGGCGAGCTGACATAGCGAGTGGACTTAACGAGGCGAGTTGGTGGGGCAACTTGGCGAGTGGAATTAAAGAGCCAACTTGTTGAGGCAACTCCATGAGTTAGTTCATTTAGATGACATGGTGAGGCAAACTAGGGAGGCGACCTGGCAAGCAAACTTGGTGAGCTGACTTGGTGAGCTGAATTGGGGAGTCAACGTGGTGAGCAAACTTGAAGAGTCAACTCATTAAGGAAACTTTGCAAGTCCACCTTGTGATCTGAGCTAGGGAGATGACCTAGGGGTAGACTTGGTGAGCGTGCTTGAATTTTATGCTTGGCAAGCTGACACAGGGAGCCAACCTATAGAACCGACATGGTGAGTGGGCCTAACGGGGCGAGTTGGTGGGGCGACTTGGCGAGTGGAATTAGAGAGCCAACGTGGTGAGGTGACTAGGCGAGTTGGTTCATTGAGATGACATGGTGAGCTGACTTGTCGAGTCAACCTGGCAAGCAAACTTAAAGAGTCAACTTGGCAACGTACTTGAGTTGACTTGGTGAGGTGACCTGGTGAGAAAGCTAAAAGAGTCAACATGGTGAGGCAACTAATTAAGCTAGCTCCTTGAGGCTACTTGGTGGGCCTACTTGATTAGTTGAATTGGTGAGCTAACTTGACGAGCTGACACGGTGAGCGGGCTTAATGAGGTGACTTGGTGGGGTAACTCAGAATGCCAACTTATCGAGGCAAGATGGTGAGTCAACTTGGTGAGCTGACTTGTTGAGCGTACTTAAAGAGTCAACTTCGTAAGGTGACTCAGTGAGTTAGCTCGCTGATGCAACTTGGGCAGGCCAACCTGGTGAGCGAACTTAAAGAGCTGACTTGGGTGAGCTGACTTTGTTAGCGTACTTAAAGAGTTGACTTGGCAACGTACTTGAACAACCGACTTGGTGAACTGACATGGTGAGTGGGCTTAGAGAAGCAACTCGCTGGGGCAGCTTGGCGAGCACACCTTCTGGGGCAAGGTGGTAAAATGACTAGGTGAGTTGACTTGTGAGCTGACTTAGGGAGCTGACTTGGTGAGAGAACTTAAGGAGTCAACTTGGTGAGGCAACCTAAATAGTTGACTCGGTGAGGTAACTTGCGGAGCCAATATGGTGAGCGTTCTTAAAGAAGAGGCGACCTGGTGGGGCAACCTGGTGAGGCAAGATGGTAAGTCATCTTGGTGAGCCAGCTTGACGAGCTGTAAGAAGACTTAAAGAGTCAATTCTTTGAGGCAACTTGGTGGGGTGATTTGGCAAAGACCACATGGTCAGATGACTTGGTGAGCTGACCTGGCTAGCAAAATTGGCAAGCAAACTTATAGAATTGACTTGCTGTCCCCAGCCAGGATCGCACGGTAGGGTCGACCCAACTTGGGTCACCCAACTAGGTCAACCCATCTCCATTGCCCCTGCCTTGGGCGACCCAACTGGGTCCCTAGAGTGGGTCGACAAGGGAAAAAAAAATCATGGGAGGCCTTGTACAGCAAAAAGCGCTAAATTTTGGGCATTACAAAAAAAAAAAAAAACAAGTTACCCACTTTTGGATCATGCACAGGTTTCAGTTCACGTATTATCGAGCTGACTCGAGGCGTTACGCCTAGCTTGTTAGATTCAAGGTAGGGTAGTCGAAACGATCCGATTTGAGAATTTTCTTTATAAGAAGAGATCATGATAGGCCCCATAAGGTGAAAAAGAATGAAATTTTGGGAGTTCAAAAAAAAATGTTACCTATTTTTGGATCGCGCACAGTGCTCGGGTCATGTAGCATCGAGGTTGCCAAGGTGAGCCGGGTTGAAAACTTTGGGCGTTAACCAAAAACAAAAAGTTAACCGCTTTTGGATCACGTACATGGCTCGGGGCACTTGGAATCAAGTCGAGTACAGTGACATGAGTCATGCAAAATTTTTTGAGATGACTCGAGTCGGGGTATCCGACTCTATTCGAGTTCAAAACTTTAGGACTTGACAAATAAAAGAAAAAAGAAAAAGTTAACCGGTTTTGGATCAAGTAAATGACTCAGGCCACTCAGAATCAAGGTGAGTGTGGTTAAGGCTCGAGGCAATTTGATTTGGGGTAGCTGAGTCAATTGAAAAACTTTGGCCCTTAGCCAAAAAAAGAGTTAATCGCTTTTGGATCACGTACATTACTTGGGGCACATAGAATCAAGTCAAGCATGGTGACATGAGTGGTTAGAAAAAATTGCAGGTGATTAAGGCTCGAGGCGATTTGAGTTGGGGTTGCTGACACGATTCGGGTTGAAATATTTATGTGTTAACCAAAAAAGGAAGAATTTAACTGATTTTGGATCATGTACATAACTCGGGGCACCAAGTCAAGCATAGTGACATGAGTCCTGCGAAAAAATTGGAGGCGATTCGGGTCAGGGTTGCCGACACGGTTCGAGTTGAAAACTTTGGGCATTAACCAAAAAAAAAAAGTCGACCTCTTTTGGACCACGTACATGACTCGGGGCACTTAGAATCAAGTCGAGCATGGTGACATGTGTTGTGCAAAAAATTCAAAGGCGATTAGGCTCGAGGCAATTTGAATCGGGGTAGCCAACTCGATTTGAGTTCAAAACTTTTGGAGTTAACCAAAAAAACAAGTTAACTTATTTTGGATCACGTACATCAGTCGTCTGCCCTCGTGAAAATTATAAAACTTGGGGACCCGCCTAGAATTTGATGTCGAAAGATTTTTCTGCCCTCACAAAAATTTACAAACCCCACCCACTCGAAATTTGGACTTGAAAGATTTTTTTGCCCTCATGGAATTTACAAACCCCACCTGTTGAAAATTTGGCAGTTGGAAATTACGAAACCCCACCCACTGAAAATTTGGACTTGGAAGATTTTTTCACCCTCACAGAAATTGCAAACCCAACCCACCCGAAATTGCACTGATTACGAACCCAACCCACATGGAAATTGCACTTGGAAGACTTTTTCGCCCTCAAGGAAACTTTGGCACTCGAGAGATTTTTTCGCACTTTTAGAAATCACAGAACCCCACCCGCCAGGAATTTGGCACTTGGGAGATCTTTCTACTCTTTCAAAAATTGCAAACCTCACCAGCTTAGAATTTGGGACTTGGGAGATTTTTTTCCCCCTCGTGGAAATTTTACAAAACCCCACAAGACCAAAATTTGGCACTTGGGAGATTTTTTTGCCGAGCCAAAAATTTCTAGAAAACCCCTCCCTCCTGCTTAGAATTTGGCCTTCGAGAGATTTTTTTGTCCTGGAAAAAATTACAAACCCGAGCCGCCAGGAATTTGTCACCTGGGAGATTTTTATGCCCTCACAAAAATTGCAAACCCCACTCAACGAGAATTTGGCACTTGGGAGATTTTTTCGCCCTCACAGAAATTGCAAACCCCACCCACCCGAAATTTGGCACCTGGGAGATTTTTTAGCCCACCCGCTCAGAATGTGGCACTTGGGAGATTCTTCCACCCTAGTAGAAATTACAAACCCCACTCGTCGGGAATTTGGCACCTGGGAGATTTTTCCGCCCTTGTGAAAATTGCAAACCCCACCCGCTCGAAATTTGGCAATTGGAAGATTTCCTCGCCCTCGCACAAATTACAAACCCCACCCATGGGAATGTGGCACTTCGGAGATTTTTTTGCCCTCACAAAAATTTTTACAAAACCCCACCTGCCAGGAATTTGGCACTTTGGAGATTTCTTTACCCTCGCAAGAATTTTCACAAAACCCCACCTGCTCGAAATTTGGCACTTGGGAGATTTTTTCGCCCTGGAAAAAATTACAAACCCCTGTCGAGAATTTTGCACCTGGGAGATTTTTTTGCCCTCGCAAAAATTGTAAACCCCAACCGCTCAGAATTTGGCACTTGGAAGATTTTCTCGCACTTGCACAAATTATAAACCCCACCCGCTGGGAATTTGGCACCTGAGAGATTATTACGACCTCGCAAAACAAATTGGAAAACCCCACCAACCCAGAATTTGGCACTTGGAAGATTTTCTCACCCTCGCGCAAATCACAAACCCCACTCACCTCATAGTCAAAAAGGGTTTTATGAATCGAGGCGACAGAGGGCTGAATCTCAGTGGATCGTGGAAGCAAGGCCACTCTTCCACTTACAATACCTTGTCGCTTATTTAAGTCATCTGCAAAAGATTCTTCTCGCCGACCACTTGAAATTAATATCCAAGGTTGCTCCAACGGGCTAATGCGCCGATCGGAGATGGCTAATGACATGGGCCCCGGGAGTGCAAGAGCACCCCTACTACAGGTTGTGATGCAGCCAGAGAGAGATATGCGCCGCATCTTGCATGGATTCTGACTTAGAGGCATTTAGTCATAATCCAACACACGGTAGCTTTGCGCCACTGGCTTTTCAACCAAGCACAATGACCAAATGTATGAATCCACGGGTCCTCTCGTACTAACTTGAATTACTATCATGGTGCAAATCATCAGTAGGGTAAAACTAACCTGTCTCACAATGGTCTAAAGCTAGCTCATGTTCCCTATTGGTGGGTGAACAATCCAACACTTGGTGAATTCTGCTTCACAATGATAGGAAGAGCCGACATCGAAGGATCAAAAAACAACATCTCTATGAACGCTTGGCTGCCACAAGCCAGTTATCCTTGTGGTAAGTTTTCTGACACCTCTAGCTTCAAATTTTGAAAGTCCAAAGGATCGATAGGCCACGCTTTCACGGTTTGTATTCGTACTGAAAATCAAAATCAAATGAGCTTTTACCCTTTTGTTCCACACAAGATTTCTATTCTCGT